>CM033619.1:500000-1015000 GCA_019453435.1 Rhinogobius similis | reverse complement strand
CGTTACGTGGATGATACCTTTGTGATAATCAAGACACAAGAGCTGGAAACGTTCTCTGAGCATATCAGTGGGTTGGATGTATACATCAAGTTCACCCGAGAAGATGCTACGGACAACCGGTTGGCGTTTCTTGATTGCTCCACAATCAGAGAGGAGGAAGGCAGCCTTCAGACAGAACTGTACAGGAAACCCAGAACACAGACAGGACTTATTGTTCGGGTCTAACCACCCACTGCAGCACAAGTTGGGAGTGATCAGGACACTACAACACAGAGCCCATGAAGTACCCACCAGCTCTGAGGGGATAAAGAAGGAGGAAGAACACGTCCAACGCGCCCTCTCAGGGTGTGGTTATCCCAACTGGTTATCCCAACTGGGCCTTTAACAAAGTCAGAAGAGCCAAGAAACAGGACAAAAAGGATAAAGATCCTAGCAGGAGGGGGGTCTCTATCCCCTATGTCTCGGGCCTGTCTGAGAAGTTTCAAAGGATTTTTAGACAACACGACATCCCTGTTTATTTCAAACCTGGCAACACACTTAAACAGAAACTGGTCCACCCGAAAGACAAGAGGCCGACAGAGAAACAGAGCAATGTAGTTTATTCGATAGAGTGCAGTGAGGACAGTTGTAAAGAACGTTACATAGGAGAGACCAAACAGCCACTGCACAAAAGGCTGTACCAACATAGAAGATCTACCTCTACGGGACCGCAAAGTGCAGTCCATCTGCACCTAAAAGCTACAAACCACTCGTTTGAGGACAGTGAGGTGAAGATATTGAGCAGAGAGAAGAACTGGTTTGAAAGAGGGGTAAAGGAGGCTATTTTTGTCAAAAGAGAGAATCCGTCTCTAAACAGGAATGGGGGTTTAAGATTTAATTTGGCTAAGATTTATGACAGCCTCCTAACACCTTGGTCCAAATCAATAGGCCAGTCAAATGCTAATGAGGTCATCAGCAGTGATGAGGGATCAACAGCCATCAATAGAAAAATAGATATAAGACAATAATATATCTTAGCCACAGGTGAAACTGGGCAGGGCCAACTATTAAACTAACAAAGGCAGGCCAATTATCAAGTTTCAGGTGACACTAGACAAACAATTTTCCAAACAAAGACAGGCGTTCAGTGACTCCTCCCTGGGGGCAGGACTCTACTTAGAGGAGCATATAAGCCACAGTTCCCATACCAGCTCTCTGATTGACAATGACTTTGGGATAAAAGTCGAAACGTCTCGATCTTCAAACAGCGTCCGGATGACAACCCCTGAAACCCTTTCTACGATGAACCACACCTGGACAAATGAGGGTTTACATCGACGCCTCCTAATTAAGCTCCTGTTCCCATGAGAAGAAAAACTTAAACCACACCATTTCAAGGTAAGGAAACGTTAAAAGTTTGTTTTAAATTAAAGCTATAAACATAATTACATCATTAAAGCATTTTACAATGTGGAGCAACATGTTTAATATAAAAGGAAGATAAAATGCTCTGGCAAATGTGGATCTACAGGCCTTCATCCAAATCCATCAGCACATTGTGCTAGCAAGTAGCAAGTAGCAATTGCTACGATAGCTTATTGAAAACATGCAAGCTACTAAGCCAGCTATAAGTCTTTGTCTTTAAACCTTACATTTGCCTGAGATGTTTTTGGGTTGGGACTTTTCTATAAATAATTCAATTTGGAATGTGAAAAATAAATACATATGCACTTGCACATGTGGATGTACATGCCATGATTCAAATTAACAAACAATTTGCAATTGCTAAGTTAGCTGTTTTACCATTACTACTTATCTTGAACAATGCTTTTTGCATTTTTAAAGGGTGTGATCATTTGGAGCCCTGAAAGACTTTACTTTGGATGAAGAAATGACACATAACTACGGGGATGCTGAGGCCATGGCGTAAGGAGGTAGGTATTCACCTTATTCCATGCCCACTTTTGCCTCTTTTTCGCTCCAGTAACAGCACATCCAGTTTATAAGTATCTCGGTGTTGGATGAGGGAAAAGTCTTACTGCTAAAACATTATATAAAGTAGATTGATTTGTGTAAAATGTTCACGAGCCACAATATGTCACATGCACCGATTTCCTGGGCCTGAAGCGGCTTTTTAGGTCGAGTAGAACTTATTTTTACTGAGCTCGTCTTCCGGTGTAACAGGAAAATAGACGCCCGCAGCAGATTCTAGAATAAGGTTATTATACGTAACTTTATGTTGTCAGTTTGTTACAGTTTCTTGTCTTGGCTCCAGGTAACTCAAAAAGTGTAAATGACTGAGCTACAGCTGCTAATACCAATCATGAGATAAGGCTTTGTTCATTAACAGTGCATCTTAGAGCTCCTGAGTATCTGCTATAGTGCAGGGCCAGGCCATATGCACTTCAATGACTGTCCCCAAATAGTCCCCATTCGAGTGTGAATGTGTGTGATGTCCCCAAAAATTATGTTCTATCAATAATATTAATGTCAATGAACTCGGATAAACAGCTGTCCCCCATTAGTCCATCGTCAAGTGTGTAATGTGTGCGATGTCCCTCAAAGTCCCAATTAAAACTGTGATGTTATACAAGTTTAAAAATCAGCCCTATTATTATGGTATGAACACTTTAAATGTATTTCAATCATGTTTCAGGAGGAGTTCTTCACTGTTGCTGCTGAGACCAGAGACATCAACAAACCACAGGTGAGTCGTAATACTGAGAGGCAACAATAAAGAAACTTCCTGAATGTTTTGACTATTATAAATATTTTATATGCAAAGAAAAGCTGCACTACAATCCCCAGCAAACCACTGACACACTATGGCTTAATTTTGCACATGTCTTCAAAAATATATTTGTCCTGGCTGCCCAAATTCTCATTACTGCATCGGCCCATGACTGACTGTCCCCAGTTGGTCCCCATTCGAGTGTGTGAGTGTGTACAATGTCCCCAAAAGTCCTGTCCTATTAGTGTTACTATTGCTAAGGAGTTGACATAGAAGACGGTCCCCAGTTGGTCCCCATTCGAGTGTGTGAGTGTGTACGATGTCCCCAAAAGTCTGGGCAAAAATGGTGGTGTTATTGCATATACAATTTTATTTTGCATAAGCATTGTTGATATATAGGCAAATTAATTACAATTCTATTTCAGGAGCAGTTCCTCCCTGATGTTGCTGATGAGACGAGGGACATTGGCAAACCACAGGTATGAGTCTCAATATTGACTGGTAACTGGAAATCCACTCCAGTCTGGAGTTACAATTGTACTGTTCCATAGACTGTATAAAACCTGGACATCCCGAGCTGCTGCCGCCACGTTCCAAACAGGAAGTATCCATGGAGGCTGTTCTGGCTCCTTCAAGCCGAGCTCCATTCTCTTTCTATTGGGACATTAGTGTCTTTACTCTGAAACGGCTTCTGTCAAACTCACATGTGGAACCAAACTTACTCACTCCACATGATCCTGTGTTTGATTAAAGTTATGTTCTTCACAAATCAACTTATTACAATAATAACTGACCAATCAGGTGCTTCCTTTTCCAGGGTCGGTTTCGCTCATGTTAGCAACAGGTTTGATTGACAGCTAGCGCCACACGTTGTCGCCGCCTCCTCCTACCGAGGGGTGGAAACCGTTAACAACCTCGCCTCCTGATTGGTCCGTGTGGTTACCAAGATACGCACTTGGATTTCCAAATATGGAGTATGGCTCCACTTTAGCCGCTATAACTGCTAGCTCCACTTTTGCCGCTATAACTGCTAGCTCCACTTTAACCACTATAACTTTTAGCTGCGATTTGCTTCATTTGGCTGGAGTCAAACGCTACGACATCGCCCAGTGATTTTTCTACGGTCTATGTACTGTCCCCAGTAAACCACTGACACACTGTGGCTTCATTTGAACTGATTACTTATCCTTTCCTTTCTCTGACACATCTTTCTCTCTCCAGCGAACATCTACTCCTGACATCACTGAGAGCACCAAAATCAGGTAAGAGTTGGTTTTACAAAAGACAATCAATTAATGTGTATATTTGTGTCTTCTACATTACATCATCTGCAGTAGATTATTTACATAAAATACCTTGATTGTCCCCAGTTGGTCTCCATTATAGTGCACAGGTGTGTATTACGTCCCCAATAGGTCTTGTCCTCTGAGTATTACTATTGTTACATGGCTCAGTTAAACAACTGTCCCCAATTGGTCCCCATTCGAGTGTGTGAGTGTGTATGATGTCCCCAAAAGTCCTGTCCTATCAGTATTACTATTGTTACATTGATCAGTTAAACAACTGTCCCCAGTTGGTCCCCATTCGAGTGTGTGAGTGTATACAATGTCCCCAAAAGTCTTGTCCTATAAGTATTACTATTGTTACATTGATCAGCTAAACAACTGTCCCCAATTGGTCCCCATTCGAGTGTGTGAGTGTATACAATGTCCCCAAAAGTCTTGTCCTATAAGTATTACTATTGTTACATTGATCAGCTAAACAACTGTCCCCAGTTGGTCCCCATTCGAGTGTGTCAGTGTATACAATGTCCCCAAAAGTCCTGTCCTATCAGTATTACTATTGTTACATTGATCAGTTAAACAACTGTCCCCAGTTGGTCCCCATTCGAGTGTGTCAGTGTGTATGATGTCCCCAAAAGTCCTGTCCTATCAGTATTACCATTGTTACATTGATCAGTTAAACAACTGTCCCCAGTTGGTCCCCATTCGAGAGTGTGAGTGTGTATGATGTCCCCAAAAGTCCTGTCCTATCAGTATTACTATTGTTCTGGGGTTGACATAGAAGACGGTCCCCAGTTGGTCCCCATTCGAGTGTGTGAGTGTGTATGATGTCCCCAAAAGTCCTGTCCTATCAGTATTACTATTGTTCAGTTGTTGACATAGAAGACGGTCCCCAGTTGGTCCCCATTCGAGTGTGTGAGTGTGTATGATGTCCCCAAAGTCCTGTCCTATCAGTATTACTATTGCTAAGGGCTTCAAATAACTAACTGTCCCCAATTAGTTCCCATCCCAGTGTGTAAGTGTGTTTAATGTCCTCAAAAAGTCAACTCTTACTTATGAGTCTGTATTGAATGGCAGTATTTCTTTGTATATTGTTATTGTGTTATTGTGTTATTGTTGCCAGGAAGAGCTTGAGACAGACAGCCCAAGAATCAAGAATCGTTTTTCAAGAAAATACCTGAAGAATTGGATAAAACCACAGACTGCAGTGATGTTTGCTTCTATTCCTCACTCACTGACAAGAAGTTAATCAGAGACAGAGGAGGACATTATCAACGACAAGAAATGCCAGACTATCCACTTTAACACAGAGTCCAAGAAAGTACAGTCCTGATACCCCCAAAAGACAAAGGTCCCACAGCTCCAACACTCAAGATCAACCTTCAGATTCCTTTGTCAAAGTAGCCACCTTCAAAAAAGAAATACAAAGAGACTCATGAAAAAGATTTTCAGGGGGTTGTCATCCGGACTGTTTTTGAAAATCAAGACTTTCAACTTCCATCCAGAAGTCATTATCAATCAGTGAGTGAACCTTTTTTGTTGCTGTCCAATGTCCCAAGAACTCAAAAGATGACACCAAACCATAATTTGCCCACAACACTCAGGTGGTCAAGGAGGGAAATGAGTCTTGGAGTCAAGGTTGTAGAATAGAGCGCATTTTACCCAAACACAGAGCTGCCATATGCTGTAGAACATAGACAGTGGGAGGAGTCACCCCTAGTGTACACTGACTCCAGTCCGGTAGCAGACGCCTGTCACACCAGCTCTGGTTCACTGCGGTCTGTTTTTGATGAAAGCCACATAGATTTACCTGGTTTCGCGCAAGAAGAAACACTCGCCAAATGATGAAAGCTGCACCAGACGCTGTGGCGTCCGGCAAAAGTAGACTTCTTGTGGATTCTTTCCTCAAACCTGCGGCCCAGAGCTCAGAGGTCGGTGTAACACAAGCATTGATTTTAAGCACTTTCTAAGTCTTGTGGGACCTGCGTGGGCCCCAAAGCCGGACCGAGTCAGTGTGCATCAGGGGTTAAACATTATTTAAGAACCCGATGACCTATGTACAGTATCCTGTATATCTGTTCAATCGATCAAAAACATACTTGTAAGGTATGCACTTATTTAGCAGTTTATTTTTATATTTTGGAATATAACAATTGAAAGAAATTATAAAAATGCTTGTGGTTTGATACCATTTTAATTCATGATTATGTTGATTGCGTTGGTTTTGTTGGTTTCATGTACCATTTAAACTGGCACATGAAACATTGTTTGTCATTATTCTGAAGTTACTTGTATAAAATATGGTTTATAACATATTTACTAAGTTTTTATGACAAAAGAAATAAAGACCTCAAACTGGACATTTATGAGTTTGTGTATGTGTCCTCAAAATGCACCTTAAAATTCTTTGTCCCCAATGTGAAGGTTAAAAAACTCATGGGACACAAGTTGTGAAAAAGTACAATCTGAGGTGATTTTGTGAATCTGGAGAGTCAAATGAAAAAAATGGCTCTGACAGAATCTTTCTAACTCATTCAGAAAGGGTAGTCCCCAAAGGGGGGGTTCTAGGTTTGCGACCCCAAAATGCCTCTAAGCGAGTATACGTGTGCGTGTGTGCGTGTGTGCGTGTGTGTGTGTGTGTGTGTGTGTGTGTGTGTGTGTGTGTGTGTGTGTGAGAGAGAGTACCCGCAGCAGGTAGTTGAGACGGGACAGTGACTCCAGAAAAATGTCGGCCCCTTTGTTGGAGAATTCGTAGCGTCCAGCGATGAAGAAGAACAGGGTCTTGTCCAGGTTGAAGTCTAAATGACTGAGAACAAACAAACATTACGTTACACGTTATGTTTGTGTTTTGTCTCAGACCGAACAGCACCCAGAGCCACTGCCACTGCTGGGGAGCCCGACCAACACCACAATAACTAACCCACTATTACTCTAACGACAAAAGTACTGAGAATAGTGCAGACCGTGTCTGTGAAGGCGCTGCAGAACTCTGGATTATTTCCATTGTTCCACCGCTCAGTTTTGCCTTTTTTCCTAAGTAAATGTTTAGTTACCTGGTGAACACATCGTCTTGTGAGTGCCATGAGAAATCCCTGTGACTGAAACAGCGCAGCAGAGCTACACTCTGTGAACACCGCTCCAGCACCAGTCACTGCACAGTCTGAGCGAGGTGTCCAGAGCTCTGAGAGCCGTCCCACTCATCATTTTTACTGCTTCAGAATTCTTGTGGCCATCACAGTTCCTCCGTGTGCAGTCTGAGAGTCTGAGGTCATGTGCCTCACATCTGTCAGTGATGGGTCCCATCCACGTGAATCATGGGAAACATTCAAAATAAGAAGTCTGAAATGTGCACTTGCCTGTCTCCATGTTCTGTGTGGACGGCTGTAATGTTTCTCATAATTACTGGTTTTGCAAACGTCTTTATGTTGTGTGTGTGTATTGTGTGTGGATGTGTTTCAGAGGATTGTGTGCGTGTGTTTCAGAGGATTGTGTGCGTGTGTTTCAGAGGATTGTGTGTGTATGTTTCAGAGGATTGTGTGTGCATGTGTTTTAGAGGATTGTGTGTGTATGTGTTTCAGAGGATCGTGTGTGTATTTGCTTCAGAGGACTGTGTGCATGTGTTTCAGAGGACTGTGTGTGTATGTGTTTCAGAGGATTGTGTGTGCATGTGTTTCAGAGGACTGTGTGTGTATGTGTTTCAGAGGATTGTGTGTGTATGTGTTTCAGAGGACTGTGTGTGTATGTGTTTCAGAGGATCGTGTGTGTATTTGCTTCAGAGGACTGTGTGCATGTGTTTCAGAGGATTGTGTGTGTATGTTTCAGAGGATTGTGTGCATGTGTTTCAGAGGATTGTGTGTGTATGTTTCAGAGGATTGTGTGTGTATGTTTCAGAGGATTGTGTGTGCATGTGTTTCAGAGGATTGTGTGTGTATGTGTTTCAGAGGATTGTGTGTGTATGTGTTTCAGAGGATTGTATGTGTATGTGTTTCAGAGGATCGTGTGTGTATTTGCTTCAGAGGACTGTGTGCATGTGTTTCAGAGGATTGTGTGTGTATGTTTCAGAGGATTGTGTGCATGTGTTTCAGAGGATTGTGTGTGTATGTTTCAGAGGATTGTGTGTGTATGTTTCAGAGGATTGTGTGTGCATGTGTTTCAGAGGATTGTGTGTGTATGTGTTTCAGAGGATTGTGTGTGTATGTGTTTCAGAGGATTGTATGTGTATGTGTTTCAGAGGATCGTGTGTGTATTTGCTTCAGAGGACTGTGTGTTTGTGTTTCAGAGGATTGTGTGTGTATGTTTCAGAGGATTGTGTGCATGTGTTTCAGAGGATTGTGTGTGTATGTTTCAGAGGATTGTGTGTGTATGTGTTTCAGAGGATTGTGTGGATGAAAAATGCAGCAGCAAGATTATTAACAGGTACTAGAAAAAGAGATCATATTTCACCAGTGTTAGAGTCTCTTCACTGGCTTCCTGTTGAGTTTAGAATCAAATTTAAAATCCTCCTCCTGACTTATAAAGCTTTAAACAATATGGCCCCATCGACCTCAAAGATGCAATAGTAGCGTACCATCCAAACAGAGCTCTTCGTTCTCAAAATGCTGGACTATTGTTAGTCCCCAGAGTCTCTAAAAGCACAGTAGGAGGTCGAGCATTTAGCTACCAAGCTCCTATGTTATGGAACCAGCTCCCTGTTCATGTAAAAGAGGCCGACACAGTCTCTACATTTAAGACCAGGCTCAAAACGTTCCTCTTTGAAATAGCTTATGGTCAGGCCAGTTAGGAACAGAAATAAAAACCTACAGTTTTAGCTACGCTGCCCTTGGAGCAATTCTGCTGGAGGAAGTATGGCAGCTTGAACACTGTCCTCTGGTTCTTCCTACTTTATCTATCAACAATATTTAATATTACTTCAACTGTAGTCTGTTCATTGCTGTTCACATGTTTCTCTTTCTCTCCACTTCCCCCGGGGAGTGGAGACTGTTTCAGACACTGCGGCGGCTGCTCCAGTGACGACCCCCCCCACCCCCATCTGTCTGGAGGATCGATCTCTACACTGGACGATCTATGCGCCACCCGCCTGGACAGCTGGATTAGCCACACCTCGTCTGCCTGGACGAACTCCCTCTACTTTAGATGAACTGTTCCTCATCTCCTGCTGGAGGATCTCTCTACACTGGTGGACTGCTCCTCGTCCGCCTGGAGGAACTCTTTAAAGCCACCTCCCTCTTGAGTGGTTCTGGCTCCACAGTCCAAGTGGATGTCAGTCCTAGTTAATCTGCAGCCTGTCCGTCCGTGGGAGTAGGATCTCTCCTTCACTGTGGTTCTCCCCGAGGTTTCTACTTTTTCCCATGGGGTTTTTTGTAGTTTTTCCTCGCCGCGAAGGAGGGTCAAAGGACAGGGGCATTCTGGGACAGTTATCTGAACTGCTTTTACCTGTGGCCCATCGAGGCAACTGTTGTTGTGATTTTGGGCATTATAAAAATAAATTGATTTGATTTGATTTGATTTGATGTGTTTCAGAGGATTGTGTGCATGTGTTTCAGAGGATTGTGTGGATGTGTTTCAGAGGACTGTGTGTGTATGTGTTTCAGAGGATTGTGTGTGTATGTGTTTCAGAGGATTGTGTGGATGTGTTTCAGAGGATTGTGTGTGTGTGTTTCAGAGGATTGTGTGTATGTGTTTCAGAGGATTGTGTGTGTATGTGTTTCAGAGGATTGTGTGTATGTGTTTCAGAGGATTGTGTGTGCATGTGTTTCAGAGGATTGTGTGTGTATGTGTTTCAGAGGATTGTGTGCATGTGTTTCAGAGGATTGTGTGCATGTGTTTCAGAGGACTGTGTGCATGTGTTTCAGAGGATTGTGTGTGTATGTTTCAGAGGATTGTGTGCATGTGTTTCAGAGGATTGTGTGTGTATGTTTCAGAGGATTGTGTGTGTATGTGTTTCAGAGGATTGTGTGGATGTGTTTCAGAGGATTGTGTGTATGTGTTTCAGAGGATTGTGTGTGTATGTTTCAGAGGACTGTGTGCATGTGTTTCAGAGGATTGTGTGTGTATGTTTCAGAGGATTGTGTGTGTATGTGTTTCAGAGGATTGTGTGGATGTGTTTCAGAGGATTGTGTGTGTATGTGTTTCAGAGGATTGTGTGGATGTGTTTCAGAGGACTGTGTGTGTATGTGTTTCAGAGGATTGTGTGTGTATGTGTTTCAGAGGATTGTGTGGATGTGTTTCAGAGGATTGTGTGTGTGTGTTTCAGAGGTTTGTGTGTATGTGTTTCAGAGGATTGTGTGTGTATGTGTTTCAGAGGACTGTGTGTGCATGTGTTTCAGAGGATTGTGTGTGTATGTGTTTCAGAGGATTGTGTGGATGTGTTTCAGAGGATTGTGTGTATGTGTTTAAGAGGATTGTGTGTATGTGTTTCAGAGGATTGTGTGTGTATGTGTTTCAGAGGATTGTGTGTGTATGTTTCAGAGGACTGTGTGCATGTGTTTCAGAGGATTGTGTGTGTATGTGTTTCAGAGGATTGTGTGTGTATGTGTTTCAGAGGACTGTGTGTGCATGTGTTTCAGAGGATTGTGTATGTGTTTCAGAGGATTGTGTGTGTATGTGTTTCAGAGGATTGTGTGTGTATGTTTCAGAGGACTGTGTGCATGTGTTTCAGAGGATTGTGTGTGTGTGTTTCAGAGGACTGTGTGCATGTGTTTCAGAGGATTGTGTGCATGTGTTTCAGAGGATTGTGTGTGTATGTTTCAGAGGACTGTGTGCATGTGTTTCAGAGGATTGTGTGTGTATGTGTTTCAGAGGATTGTGTGTATGTGTTTCAGAGGATTGTGTGTGTGTGTGTTTCAGAGGACTGTGTGCATGTGTTTCAGAGGATTGTGTGCATGTGTTTCAGAGGATTGTGTGTGTATGTGTTTCAGAGGATTGTGTGTGTATGTGTTTCAGAGGACTGTGTGTGCATGTGTTTCAGAGGATTGTGTATGTGTTTCAGAGGATTGTGTGTGTATGTGTTTCAGAGGATTGTGTGTGTATGTTTCAGAGGACTGTGTGCATGTGTTTCAGAGGATTGTGTGTGTGTGTTTCAGAGGACTGTGTGCATGTGTTTCAGAGGATTGTGTGCATGTGTTTCAGAGGATTGTGTGTGTATGTTTCAGAGGACTGTGTGCATGTGTTTCAGAGGATTGTGTGTGTATGTTTCAGAGGACTGTGTGCATGTGTTTCAGAGGATTGTGTGTGTATGTTTCAGAGGATTGTGTGCATGTGTTTCAGAGGATTGTGTGCATGTGTTTCAGAGGATTGTGTGCATGTGTTTCAGAGGATTGTGTGTGTATGTGTTTCAGAGGATTGTGTGTGTATGTTTCAGAGGACTGTGTGCATGTGTTTCAGAGGATTGTGTGCATGTGTTTCAGAGGAAGCACCCGTAGAAGTGACCGCGGACAAACTCCTGGATGCGGCCCTTGCTGGTGGCGTGCAGGTTCTGGAACTCGTGGATGGCTGAGAACTTCTTGACGTTGAGACCGTTGGGCGTCACCACATCTGTCACAGACACACAAACTGAGCAGCACACACAAACGAAGAGCTCCTACAAGAACACTAGAGGTCTCTGTGTCCAGCATCAGAAGGTTAAAGGTCAGACATGTCTCGTGCTGCAGGTCGCAGGGAGCAGCACGGGCTCTGACTGGGACTGCAGTCTGTATCGAAACGGCCTTTGTGTGAGAGCGCCCCCTGTACCTGCGTTGCGGTGCAGCATGTGGCTGGCCTCCACAGCAGTGATCTGGGACACGGTGGTGAAGACGTGGGCGCAGTGTACAGCCGCCCTCTCCAGACAGTAGCGGTGGTAGATCTGCCTCTCTCCGGCCTCTTTGTCGATGTTGAACTACAGCAGGCACACACACGTCTCATTTCATTTCCCACAGACTGATTTACCTGAGCCACAATCACTGCTCTAGCCCAAACCTTAACTTGTATTAACTCACATCTAAACTTGAAGACCAGAGTTTTGGTCTCCATAAAGGTAAAGGTCCTGTAATGATGTAGATAAAAGTAGGCCTAATAGCAGTCCTAACTCCCTGAATATTCACAAAACTTTCTCAAAGCCCTAACCTTACCCTGACATAAACCCTAACCTGATTTTGAAACGTTTACTACACCCATCAATGCAAAGGAAAGAAAATGCAGAAAAAAAAACAACAACATTAAGCTCCACCCTGATGGATGACAAACTGACTGTAAAATTCCACTTAAGAGCCAAGGCAAACTAACAGGAAGCTGAACTTTTGATGATTCTTTTAAATATTTTGAAAACTTTGCATTTGTTCTTTATCGACTGTACATACCCTACCACAGTTATGTGAAAAACATCTTGAACAAAATAAATAAAATTGTAATATTGAAGTACACACAGTTTAATTCTGCATACGATAGTTTAGGATGATTTATACATTTTCAAAAAATGTCTTGACAGAGACATGAGGAGCTCTGGATTATTACAAATATATTATTATATGTTCATTTAAACACTTTGATCAGTGTTTGTGTAATCCCTCAGTCATCCAGGAATTCCATCACAAAAGAAAAAATGATGTCGTCCATCGAGGTAACTGCTGTTGGGATTTTGGGCATTACATAAATAAAATCAATTTAAATGACTAATATAGTGAGGAGTATCATTTAATTAAAGTTAATGAAAGTCTTTTGCGCTACTCTAAAGGTGTGAACTGTCACCTAAGTCACATTATATTTAGCCTAATGGTTCATGTCATCTCTCTCCTGTCAGCACACTCTGCCTTTTCCTTTGTGCTGGTTTGGGCCTGAGGATGGAGGTAAATGAGTGACAGGTTGTATCCAAGACCTCTAGTTCTGTTCAAAGATGGATTCTCTTTCCTGAAAAATACAACCTCTTTGACTCTTCTCTCAAAGCATCTCTTCTCAATTTAAATTATTTTTGTAGCAACAGCTGTCTCGATGGGCCACAGGTAGAAAGCAGTTTAAATAAACAATGTTCAAGACAATTGATCAAATGGATAACTGTCCCGGAGCGCCCCCTGTCTGAAGAGCCTCCTTCTCGGTAAGAAAAAAAAACTACAAAAAACCCTGTGGGAAAAAGTCTAAACCTCAGGAAGAACCACAGTGAAGGAGAAATCCTCCTCCCACGGACGGACAGACTGCAGATGGACCAGGACTGACACATCCACTTGGACCAGAACCACTCAGGGCCTAAACTTCACTGTCCTCAAAGGAGTCAGACTGGGCTCCTGAGCCTCTCTCACAATGATGCAGGTACATTCTCTTATGGTTTGTTTGCACCACTGTAGCGTTCATTGCAGTCTTCACTAAACTGAATGGAGTAAAAGTGCAGCGGAGTCTCTTCATTGGCTTCCCGTTGAGTTTAGAATCAAATTAAAAATCCTCCTCCGGACTTATAAAGCCATAAATGATATGAGCCCCATCGACCTCAAAGATGTGATAGTAGCGTACCATCCAAACAGAGCACTTCACTCCCAAAATGCTGGACTACTGTTGGTCCTAGAGTCTCTAAAAGCAGCAGGAGGTGAGCGTTTGTACCAAGCTCCTGTTATGGAACCAGCTCCCTGTTCATGTAAAAGAGGCCACACAGTCTCTACATTTAAGACCAGGCTCAAAACGTTCCTCTTTGAAATAGCTTATGGTCAGGCCAGTTAGGAACAGAAATAAAAATCTATTTAGCTCCGCTGTCCCAGGAGCAACTCTGCTGAGGGAAGTATGGAGCTGAACACTGTCCTCTGGTTCTTCTACTTTCCATCAACAATATTTAAGATGAGTTCATCTGTACTCTGTTCATTCCCCCGCCCATCCCACCACCCTGACCTGTTACCTGGATGTTCCATCTGCCTGGAGGAACTCTCTCTGCACTAGATGAGCCACCTTCCTTCCTCCTGAGCGGTTCAGTCCTGGACCGTTTCTACTTTTTCCCCACAGGGTTTTTTGTATTTTTTCTTGCTGAGAGAAGGAGGGTCAAGCACAGGGGGCGCTCTGGGACAGTTATCCCTTTGCTAAATTGTATTGAACATTGTCTATTTAAACTGCTTTCTACCTGTGGCCGGTTGAAGCAGCTGTTTTTGGGCACTACAAAATACACTGAATTGAATTGAATTGAGTAGACCACACTACCCTTTAATTTAATCATGTAGTTTAAGAAAGTAAATCAAATCAAGGTTATAATTCTCACTTCTAGTCACTCATGTATGCTGTGTTTTTCAGCGTGATAGAAGAGAAGATCTGAACAGACGACGTGTTGAGTGCTGCTGGTCACTGCTGGTTGGCTCCTGACTCTGAGGAGCGTTACTCAAACGATTCCGTCAATAAGAGTGGGCTGTCTGTTAGTCATCCATCTGACAGAGTGACCTTTACCTCCGGACTGCCCTTTCCCACCCACGCTCTGCAGCCAATTACACTCACCTGCACAACATGATGAGGCCTAAGGCGGTTTGCTTTCTCTCATTACAATCTGCACATCAGAAATCATTACAAAGTTTGTCCAATTCAGTCCCACGGGGAAACAAGTTCATTTCAGACAGTTGTTCAAATGCATTGCTCACAAACCTAATGCATTCTGAGCATCATTAATCCCTGCAAAGAGTTTAGAAGTGCTTTTTACAACTTTCAGAGCCCAGAGCAGAGTTTACTTTCACTGTAAAGCTAGTGAACATGAGCATGCCATGTCCTGCTTCATGAATAAAATATAGTTAGTTGCAGACAACACACAGGGGTCTCATTTTGACCCCAAGACCTGCATTTACAATCAAAACTGATTTTACTTTATTCCAGCCCCTTACGTTTTTTTATTTATTTATTTTGTTTTGGTTTTTTTTTTTGGTTTTTTTCACTCTGAATTAAAAAAGAACATCTGGGGTCAATATTGTAAAGAACCCAGATCTATTTCATTTTGATTCATTCACAGCAGCAGCCTTTACATCTTTTTGTGCATGACAGTTTTATTTGCAGGTTTACAGTACAGCGCTAAAGGAGCCGGATGAAGAACACAGACTTTTGTGTTCTGCCCAACTTACAGCTCCAGTGTGTGACCTTTTAGGGAAAACATGGTTTGGGATGTTTTTATTGCACTGAAAAACCTGGAAACCCACACATTCTTACTTTGAGCTTGCATCTCCATAAACCTGACTCGTCCTTTGCCTGGAGAGGCCTCCTCCTGCTGGTTTCCGTGGAAATGCTGTTCGTTTGTCGACAATATTCCACATTATGACATTAAACATATCTATCTCAATGAAAAAAGATCAGTAGTATGGACTTCACTTTTTATTTCCATGGATTCATGCAGGTGACTTTAACCTTCAGAAAGTTAAATACTGTTGCTTTACTTACATATATAAGACACTACAGGTAAATAGGAAACAATATTAAATTTAAAGCTATCAATTTGAAACTTCTCCTGTAGTT
This sequence comes from Rhinogobius similis, assembly GCA_019453435.1. Taxonomy (NCBI): domain Eukaryota; kingdom Metazoa; phylum Chordata; class Actinopteri; order Gobiiformes; family Gobiidae; genus Rhinogobius; species Rhinogobius similis. The sequence goes on along the minus strand of CM033619.1, from coordinate 999,574 downwards.
TACTCAAATAAATGTAAGAAAAAATGTATTTTTCATATAGAAATAAGGCATTTTATGTGTAAAAATGGCCAAAAATACACATATTTGGCACATAAAACCGAAAAATGGACAGAGCCAGATTTTAATTTCTTTTTCATTTTGTAACATATTAGTTTAAAAAAAATGTACAGAGGGGATTTGGATTTCTTATTTAGTTTTTAACTAAACTAGATTGGACTGAAAATTGCCCTAAAAATTCTAATTTGCCTCATTTTTTTGACTTTAATAAATCAGTTTTAGAATTAGATATTAAAAATCCCTCTGAACGGTTCATCAAAATCTTGTTGTCCAAGAATGAAGTGGATTAAATGGATTAAATGGAAGAATAAAACATTTTAAAGAGCAGATTGAACAAGTTCGTTGTTTCCACATGAACGCCGATATATTGAGAGAGTAAAGTGACCAAAAAAAAAAAAATTCAAGAGAGTTTTGCCTGTAGTGTCTCGCCTTACATTTTCCACACTGTACAGATGCTGATGCAAGGGGAAGTGGGTGGTTTCTCTGACTGTGGGGTTACAAGAGCTTACATGTCTGTCGTGTGTCAGGTGTGTAGGTCCATACCTTGTGCAGGTTGTTGTAGAAGTCGGCGCTCCCGGCACACAGGTAGCGGCCGAGCAGTGTGGCGTGTGTGGTGAACACCGTGGCCACAGGGACTCTCCGGGAGCGGGACAGGATCAGCCCGGGGCCCGCCTGCCACTCATGGAAGTGTGCCACCACGTTAGGCTTGTCCCCCAGCTCGTCCGTCAGCTGCACAGGCACAAGGACAAGCTTCAGACACAAGGGCTCATGTTTCATCCTCATCAGTGAAAGCTGCTTCAGTGTGATACGTCTGCAGTCCACGCAGCCTGTGGTTCTGCCACTTACAGAGCTTTCAGCTTCCAAAAAGGGCTGATGAACTTTTTATCACTTCAAAATGTCTTAAAAAGGAGCTTTTTAATCCTAGCTTTGCACCGCTTTTACAACTCTCGCACTCATCGGTCAGAGTGACCACACTGGAGAGCACCAGTCTCTGTTTTATCAATGTTTTTGACACTTTTTTATTGTCATTGTTCACAATGTTCTTATTTTTGCATCTTCACATGACACGTTTAAATTATCTTGAAGAGAAAAAATAAGATTAATCAACAATTCTATTTAATTTTCTACACCTACACCTAAATATCCTCTTATTCTGTAAATATACCTGTCAAAAGACAAATATTATGGATTATTTGTATTGTTATTGGCCTTTAAACATTCTCTTGAGTACCTTTACTTTGACATCTCATGTTTTAGAACTAAAAATAAAATCTTTTTACAAAGAACAATCAAACTTTATCAGTGGCTTAGAGATGCCATATTAACTTAGCTGTGGCTCCATCTACTGGCTGCAGATGCAATGTGCATATACACAATGGTTTGATATGCTGTTGGTATGCTAGGCACAATCATCGTGTTTAGAGGCAGAAATGCTCAGAGCGAGTCTGGTGATGATTCAAGGACTTAAAACATCAGATCTCAGATAAGTGACGTATAAAATTGAAAAAAAAAAATGTCACACATCGAGGGAGTTCAGCAGGAAGTGCTTTTGACAGTCAGAAGGGAGAGGATTTTCTAACTCGCGTTCCTCAAACTTGCGTGAATGAAGCTAAATCCGACTCCATGTATGTTTTTGATGACATAATATGTGTTTAGACCTCTACAAACATGTTCTGAAATGCATGCACCTCTTTGAAGAACCAGGCGATGAGGGCTCCCAGGATCAGGGCGTCATTGGCTTCGCGGTCGTGGAAGGGCAGCCCGATGTGGCAGCTCTGCCACAGGTCGCCCTTCCAGCGGTCCAGGTTCCAGGCCGCCGAGCCGATGTCGAACAGGATCACGTACGGACTGCCCTCTATCAGCCAGCGGCCGCAGTGGACCTGAGCGTGGACATTTACAGAACAGAGAACAAATACATCTGAGAACCAAATGAACCTGGATGTTTGACAGCTGTGGACAGTTGACACTTGTTGGACTTGAGTCAGACTTGTGTCACTATGTTGATTACTCCACACTTGATTGATTTAGACTTGAAGGTCAGTTGATTTGGTGGATGTTTCTCCTGAAAAAGTGGGGTTCAAAAACAGTTTTCTCTGTTGGGTTGAGTTATGTACTGTCAGTGTATAATTCTACAGGAACAAACTGACTGTTCTGTTTGTGATTCTGATTGAGGACTTTTTTTTTAAGGATGGACCATTCACACAACTCATGTAATAATATGAATATGACTTGAATCTCAAAGCAGAGGACTTAGATTTGACGTTATGGTTTCCAGACTTGTGACTTGATTCTGGCTTAAGCACAAAGGCTTAAAGTGTCTCTGACAGGCTGGTCTTCTCATTTAACTAAAATGCAGTTAAGATAAATATCTTTCAAATTTTTTGTTTGCTTGTTTGTTTTTTAGGTTTTTTATTTCCTGGTTGTAAATGATGACATCACACTGTGAAATTAGCAAGAAAAAGTGCACTAAAACTCCTCTAATGTCAGATCTTTTCATTTGAAAAAAAAAAAAAAGTATAAAATGTGAACGCCTTTACTTGGCTGAATTAGTGTTTAAAGGGTCTAAAAAGTAGTTTATTTTGTGTAAATTATGTATAACCATTGTTTCCTCAGTGTGATGTCATTTTTTTTTTACTTCCTGTAATTTGCAACATATTTTTCAACTTTTCTCCACAAACTGCGACTTGATTGGTGTAAAACTATAATTTATACTCACAACAGGTAAAAGGTTAATACACTGAATAAAGTCAAAATTAGAAAATCATAAAAACCTGTCATACGCACTTTAAGATATAGAAAACAGTGTAGACAGGACTTGGTCTCACCACTGCTGCTTCACAGGGACCTTTTTCTTTAAAGTCAGGTCCCCATGAGGTAAATCCTTCAGCATTAGGATCAGTCCCAACAATGTAAGTCATTAATGTCCCCAGAAAGCATGGAAACCCCACATGTGTGTGTACATGGAGGGGTGTGTATATGGAGGGGTGGGGTGTGTACATGGAGGGGTGTGTACATGGAGGGGTGTGTACATGGAGGGGTGTGTACATGGAGGGGTGTGTACATGGAGGGGTACATGGAGGAGTACATGGAGGAGAACATGGAGGGGTACATGGAGGGGTGCATAGAGGAGTACATGGAGGAGTACATAGAGGAGTACATGGAGGGGTACATGGAGGAGTACATGGAGGAGTACATGGAGGGGTACATGGAGGGGTGTGTACATGGAGGGGTGTGTACATGGAGGGGTATGTACATGGAAGGGTACATGGAGGGGTGTGTACATGGAGGGGTGTGTACATGGAGGGGTATGTACATGGAAGGGTACATGGAGGGGTGTGTACATGGAGGGGTATGTACATGGAAGGGTACATGGAGGGGTACATGGAGGGGTGTGTACATGGAGGGGTGTGTACATGGAGATATAGAAAGATATAGAAAACAGTGTAGACAGGACTTGGTCTCACCACTGCTGCTTCACAGGGACCTTTTTCTTTAAAGTCAGGTCCCCATGAGGTAAATCCTTCAGCATTAGGATCAGTCCCAACAATGTAAGTCATTAATGTCCCCAGAAAGCATGGAAACCCCACATGTGTGTGTACATGGAGGGGTGTGTATATGGAGGGGTGGGGTGTGTACATGGAGGGGTGTGTACATGGAGGGGTGTGTACATGGAGGGGTGTGTACATGGAGGGGTGTGTACATGGAGGGGTACATGGAGGAGTACATGGAGGAGAACATGGAGGGGTACATGGAGGGGTGCATAGAGGAGTACATGGAGGAGTACATAGAGGAGTACATGGAGGGGTACATGGAGGAGTACATGGAGGAGTACATGGAGGGGTACATGGAGGGGTGTGTACATGGAGGGGTACATGGAGGAGTACATGGAGGAGTACATGGAGGAGTACATGGAGGGGTACATGGAGGGGTGTGTACATGGAGGGGTGCATAGAGGAGTACATGGAGGAGTACATGGAGGAGTACATGGAGGGGTACATGGAGGAGTACATGGAGGAGTACATGGAGGGGTACATGGAGGGGTGTGTACATGGAGGGGTACATGGAGGAGTACATGGAGGAGTACATGGAGGGGTACATGGAGGAGTACATGGAGGAGTACATGGAGGGGTACATGGAGGGGTGTGTACATGGAGGGGTACATGGAGGAGTACATGGAGGAGTACATGGAGGGGTACATGGAGGAGTACACGGAGGAGTACATGGAGGGGTACATGAAGGGGTGTGTACATGAAGGGGTGTGTACATGGAGGGGTGTGTACATGGAGGGGTATGTACATGGAAGGGTACATGGAGGGGTGTGTACATGGAGGGGTGTGTACATGGAAGGGTACATGGAGGGGTACATGGAGGGGTGTGTACATGGAGGGGTGTGTACATGGAGGGGGGTGTACATGGAGGGGTGTGTACATGGAGGGGTACATGGAGGGGGGTGTACATGGAGGGGTGTGTACATGGAGGGGTGTGTACATGGAGGGGTACATGGAGGGGTATGGAGGGGTATGTACATGGAGGGGTAAGTGGAGGGGTATGTACATGGAGTGGGGCATGGAGGGGTGTGTACATGGAGGGGTGTGTACATGGAGGGGTGTGTACATGGAGGGGTGTGTACATGGAGGTGTACATGGAGGAGTACATGGAGGGGTATGTACATGGAGGGGTACATGGAGGGGTGTGTACATGGAGGGGTGTGTACATGGAGGGGTACATGGAGGGGTGTGTACATGGAGGGGTGTGTACATGGAGGGGTACATGGAGGGGTGTGTACATGGAGGGGTGTGTACATGGAGGGGTACATGGAGGGTATGGAGGGTATGTACATGGAGGGTGTGTACATGGAGGGGTGTGTACATGGACGGTACATGGAGGGTACATGGAGGGGTACATGGAGGGGTACATGGAGGGGTGTGTACATGGAGGGGTGTGTACATGGAGGGTACATGGAGGGGTGTGTACATGGAGGGGTACATGGAGGGGTATGGAGGGGTGTGTACATGGAGGGGTACATGGAGGGGTGTGTACATGGAGGGGTGTGTACATGGATGGGTAAGTACATGGATGGGTACATGGATGGGTGTGTACATGTGTGGGTACATGGAGGGGTGAGTACATGGATGAGACTGTACATGGAGGGGTACATGGAGGGGTGTGTACATGGAGGGGTACATGGAGGGGTACATGGAGGGGTGTGTACATGGAGGGGTGTGTACATGGAGGGGTGTGTACATGGAGGGGTACATGGAGGGGTGTGTACATGGAGGGGTACATGGAGGGGTGTGTACATGGAGGGGTGTGTACATGGAGGGGTGTGTACATGGAGGGGTACATGGAGGGTGTGTACATGGAGGGTGTGTACATGGAGGGGTACATGGAGGGGTGTGTACATGGAGGGGTACATGGAGGGGTGTGTACATGGAGGGGTGTGTACATGGAGGGGTACATGGAGGGGTGTGTACATGGATGGGTGTGTACATGGATGGATGTGTAAATGGAGGGTACATGGAGGGGTGTGTACATGGAGGGTACATGGAGGGGGGTGTACATGGAGGGGTGTGTACATGGAGGGGTACATGGAGGGGTGTGTACATGGAGGGGTGTGTACATGGAGGGGTGTGTACATGGAGGGGTACATGGAGGGGTGTGTACATGGAGGGGTACATGGAGGGGTGTGTACATGGAGGGGTGTGTACATGGAGGGGTACATGGAGGGGTGTGTACATGGAGGGGTACATGGAGGGGTACATGGAGGGGTGTGTACATGGCGGGGTGTGTACATGGAGGGGTACATGGAGGGTAAATGGAGGGTGTGTACATGGAGGGTGTGTACATGGAGGGGTGTGTACATGGAGGGGTGTGTACATGGAGGGGTGTGTACATGGAGGGGTACATGGAGGGTGTGTACATGGAGGGGTACATGGAGGGGTACATGGAGGTGTGTACATGGAGGGGTGTGTACATGGAGGGTGTGTACATGGAGGGTACATGGAGGGTGTGTGTACATGGAGGGGTGTGTACATGGAGGGGTGTGTACATGGAGGGGTGTGTACATGGAGGGGTACATGGAGGGGTGTGTACATGGAGGGGTGTGTACATGGAGGGGTACATGGAGGGGTGTGTACATGGAGGGGTACATGGAGGGGTGTGTACATGGAGGGGTGTGTACATGGAGGGGTACATGGAGGGGTGTGTACATGGAGGGGTACATGGAGGGGTGTGTACATGGAGGGGTGTGTACATGGAGGGGTACATGGAGGGGTGTGTACATGGAGGGGTACATGGAGGGGTACATGGAGGGGTGCGTGTTGAATCTGTCAAAGAACTAAAGCTAAACGGGTTACATTTTTAAGACTAGTTTTAATAAAGTTTTAAATCCCTGTTTAGTTTAACTGAAGGGTGCTCTTTAGCAGAAGTACACGTTTACATGACAGTAACAGTTAAAGGGTAAAACTCATGTACTGTTAATGACACTCTTTCCTCTCTGGACACCGCGCTGAGCCTCACCTTGCAGCCGTTGTTGGTGAGTGCGTCCAGGGCCTTCCTGATGGCGGGGTGGGGGGGTGCACAGCCCTCCACCTGGGTCTGGAAGTTGTGTTCAAAATAAGGGCCGATCATGTAGTAGTTGTCCCCCCATTCGTCCACAGTGATCTTGGCCTTGGTCTGGATGACTGTGTAGATCCCTCCCACTGTGGACACAGGACACAGGTCTGAGGGCCTCACAGCAGGGCAAGCCCGGCTCAGGTGCTTTCCACTGCACACACTGGAGATGGGCTTTCTCTGCGGTTTCTGGGCCGTTGGAGCAGGACAGGCCCAAAGCTCCAGGACAATGTGACGTTTGTTTATCCTCGTAAAAAGTCATGGCTCGCTCGGAACCAAAGTGATTACAACTGAAGGTCACTCAGAGGTTGTGTCCCAGAGTCCAAACGTGAGGCCCTTTGAAGCTGTGTTTCCACTGGCATCTCGCTTTTTAGAGAGAAGGTTGGATAAGAGACAGCACAGACGCCAAAAAGCAGATTAAAACCAAAAATAGTCCTTTCTCACCAAACGCTGACCTGATCCTGTGACGCAACGTTGTATTTGAGAGACTTTTTTAAATGGATTTTTGTCCCGTAAGCTTTATTGGACAGAGCAGAGTGAAACGGGGATGAGACCGAGGAAGGACACGTCAGAGCCGGATTCAAACTCACAAACTCTGCGGTCGGCTCACACAGCAGGCATGTGTGCTGTCCTCCACCACCACACACACTAACTTTCATGTTTGAAGCAAAGCAGAGCTAGCTGTTTATTGACACACGGCACTCACTTTGTCAAGCTTTGCCAAAAAATTTCATAACATTATCCACAGCCAATGCATTACATAACGAGAGCTTAAAAGGCTTTTCAACGACAGGCTTTGCAAATATCACGACTCACAGTCAAAAACTTGGAATTAATAAACATCTTTTTGTGAATCGCCGAGATCGGCCTTGTGATTAAAAAGTATAATTCAGGTATGATTTAGATTATATACAGTGTATTAAGGAAACATTTTCTAAAGCAGACCGGGTTGGGGCCCTGGGCCAGTCGAAACGTGGCTAAAGTTACGCAGAGGTCATGGTTCAGTCTTCAAACATGAGAGCCTGAAGGTCACTCAGAGGTCAAATCTCAAGATCCAAACATGAGCGTCTTCAGACAGACGACAGAGACAAACCCGTTCTGTTCCTTCACACAGCTTTGACTTGATGCATCACATTATGACACATTAATCGCATTTTACTCTTCGTTAAATTTCATTCACTCGCCGCAGTGGCTTAATATTTAACGGGAGCGAATGAACTCCCTGCACAAGATCAATATTTATTCAGTGTTACACAAAACGTATCACAACAGAGCAGCGTGTGAGGCCCCTGAAGGCTTCGTGCCTGTGCCGTGCTGCAGGCCCCGTGTGCACAAACCTCCGTCTGGACAAACGTCGTGTCCAAATGTGAGTGAGGGGTGGATGAGGGGATAGACATGAGGTTAGTTCAAGAGTAGAGCGACAGAACACTGTGAAAGGCCTGAAAATGTGGGACAAGATCTGCATTTGTGCTCTTGAGCCAGCCACTTTGACTGTGGTGCGTGAGTGAGTGAGCGGTGGGGGCAGAGGGGCTGCAAAGTTCAACATTTGTTCCGTGGCGGAGCTTAGCTTCCTAATTTGTTTGCATTTTCTTTGCCAATGTTTACTCTAGACAGTATGTTACAGGCTGCAACTAAGGATGATTTTGGCAATCGATTAGTCTAGCGATTATTGTTTGGATTCATCACTCAGCTGTTCAGACCGCAAAAGACCCTTGAATATGAGAATTTTACTCAGTTTTACCCAGACAAAGCTGAAGTGAAGGCGTTCGACAACGTCCTGGTGGAGAATATTTATAGATGAACAAGTATTTTAATCAACTGACATGTTTCCTGTGTGTTTTTGTGTCATTTCTGCTCTATCCGAGTGATAAAACCTCTTCTTTCAGCAGAATGTTTTGGAGTCTGTGCATAGACCAGGTAACGATTACTCAATCATTTAATTAGTTAACAACAATTTTTATAATCGATTAGTTGTGATTAATAGAGTAACTTGTTGCAGCCCTAGTATGTTATTTCACAATAAGGGCAAAGTGAGGGTTAGGACTAGGGTTAAGAACAGTTCATTTGGGTTGGGTTAGGGCTTTGGTACTTAGAACACTATGGGTTAGGATTAGGGTTAGGATTAGGGTTAACGAAAGTGGTTAAGGTTAGGGTTCATTTGGTTACAGTGGGACATGGAACACTGGGGGTTAGGGTTAAAGAAATGGATTAGGTTCTGGGTTGGGTTTAAGAAATCCTGAACATTTAGGGCGTCCCATAGTGACTGCACAAGTTTACAAATGTAACATATTCATCTTATTATTATTACAAACAGTGTGCAGTAAAAGCTTGTGGCGAGAGCAGCTCTGACCTTTGTTGGTGACCTCCCAGGACACCTCGAACAGCAGCAGGTCGTCCACAGGCAGGTCGTCCTCGTCCCACTGCGGCAGCACTCCACTCAGGGAGCTCATGGACAGGGACCGCGTCAGAGGCATGGCTGTGAGCAGGGAGGCCCTCAGCAGGAGGACCAGGGGCCAGAGGGAGGACCAGGGGCCAGCAGGAGGACCAGGGGCCAGCAGGAGGACCAGGGGCCAGAGGGAGGGTCAGGGGCCAGCAGGAGAACCAGGGACCAGCAGGAGGAGCAGGAGGATCAGCGGCCAGCAGGAGGACCAGGGGCCAGCAGGAGGATCAGGGGCCAGCAGGAGGATCAGGGGCCAGAGGGAGGGTCAGGGGCCAGCAGGAGAACCAGGGACCAGCAGGAGGATCAGGGGCCAGCAGGAGGATCAGCGGCCAGCAGGAGGACCAGGGGCCAGCAGGAGGATCAGGGGCCAGCAGGAGGATCAGCGGCCAGCAGGAGGACCAGGGGCCAGCAGGAGGATCAGGGGCCAGCAGGAGGATCAGCGGCCAGCAGGAGGACCAGGGGCCAGCAGGAGGATCAGGGGCCAGCAGGAGGATCAGGGGCCAGCAGGAGGATCAGCGGCCAGCAGGAGGACCAGGGGCCAGCAGGAGGATCAGGGGCCAGCAGGAGGATCAGCGGCCAGCAGGAGGACCAGGGGCCAGCAGGAGGACCAGGGTCAGCAGCAGGAGCCTGTCAGGAGGCACGGGAGCCTGTCAGGGCATGCAGGGGCCCGTCGGGAGACAGTCAGGACTTGCAGGGGACGGTCTGGACATGCAGGGGCCAGCAGCAGACACAGCCCTCTTCTCTCAGAGGACAGTGGCACTCTGCAGAGTTCAGAGTTTGAAAAGTTCACAAGGTGATTGTGCAATGTTTGTGAGGTCTAACTCCGCCCCTCACAGCGTTCATCTGGGTGATATGAGCAGCCGCACTGCATGATGGGAAAGGTGACTATATTTGAAGGCTGAATGGGATTACTATTAACAAATATTAATAATAAAATAAAATAAAAACACTGTTGATGCTGCAAAGAGAAGCTGCAGGACACGAAATCCATCTCCAGTCATGTCCAAAGAAAAAAAAAAAATGCAAATCAACCTCTAAATAGTCAAATCTTCTTTGCTCAGGCTGACGGCGTGATACGTATTACTGTTGTCTGACAGTGCATGGTTTTAATCTAAAACAACAAGACATTATTAGGTCCTGGTTTAAACCCAACAACACATTTATTCTGTGGAAAAACTAAATTTTTATTCAATAATAGGCCAATGTTTTTCTTCAATTGGACTGGTTTAACAATACAATCACAACAGTTTTTTCTACTTCTCAGTTTGTGTTCAGGCCATGGTTCATGTTCAGCTCCTTCTCCTCCAGAAGTCCAGACTCACTGAGGCCAAACCAGCACTGATTCAGTAAAAACAGACAGAGCGAGTGCTGCGCAGGGTTGATAACTAATGTGGGATCAGGATAAACAGCACCAGGCACTCTGGTGTACTGAAATGAAAGGCCTTTAATTTATCATGGACGCCTGAATCATGATGTGTGCAGGAGCTGGGCTTTGACCGTTCAGACCAGAGACAGGACGCACAGTGTTAAACACGCTGGATTTCACCTTTGAAACTGACTGGACAATCAGCTTCAGAACCAAAACCCTTCTAATGACTTGTTTTTCTTTTTTTGTAATTAAGAATCAAGATTGCCACTGTCACAAGTAAAAGCTCTGTGAACAGGTTTGCTTGGTATCTGGGACACAGAGGGCCACATTTATAGCTTTTGCACAAACAGGTAGCATTAAAGTGGAGCAAAAAGAGATTTGAGCCTCTCTCAGGCCGATGAACGATGCACATGTAAAACATATGAGGCGGAGAAAAGGCGAATGTGAGAGGTTACAAAAACACACTGAACCCAAGCACAGAAGTGTCCATCAAACGGACTTCAGGAGTTTGTCCCATGTCATTTTAATGTTCTTGGTCCCAGTGCCGACTGTGATGTCCTTAAAGTGAAGACTGTGAGGTCTGAGCAGGGATCCTGTTTCAGACCCTGCTTTGGAGAAGGCTACAATCAAATCCTTGTGATCCTCAGTCCCAGATTCGTCTTTTGGTTTTTGTCGGATGTGAAGTTCAGGCCTTCAGCTGCTGTCTAAAACTGTGATCTAAAGTGAATGTCGAACAAAAAGTTGTGGTTACAAAATTAGAAAGGAGTGAAATATATTAAAAAGCTAAAAAAGGTTCAAAAAGGTCTGAAATGTAGGATATGTACGATATGTACATGTGGATATGGAAACCAGACCATTTCTCTTAAAATGCGACAGCAAATAGTGACTACAGTCAGTGTCAGTCACTCAGTAAATGACAGTCTGCTGGTTGCTATGGTGAAATGTGACTATGAAGAGGCGGGGCCTATCTTCTGAACAGGAAGTCAATGGACCTGTTTCCATAGTATTGATCTGTTTTAGATCAATATTACGATTTACAATGAACAAAATGTTAAAGTATGATGCATGTTAACCCATAAAAACTCGTGTATGTCTTTATTAAGTGTTTCTTAAAGGCACAGTATGTAATATTTTTTGACAAAAACAAAATGTTTTTGCTTTTTTGCTTTATTGCACTACAGTGTGTGAGCTTGCCTCTACACAAACCTGACTCATACTTGGCCTGGAGGAGCCCCCTCCTTCTGGTTTCCATGGAAATGTTGTTCCTTTGGCCGTAGTATTCCACAGTATGAATAAAATGTAACTATATCCATAATGAATATTCCAAAGCACCTATTCTTAAAGTCTATGTGACAGGAGAGATGTCACTAAAATGTACTCAACATGTTTGTATTTAAGATTTAACTTTTATTAATTTTCTTTTACAGTTTACAATTATACTTCCTGGTTGGACACTGGCCACAAATATGACAAAGGTGGAGGTAATTCACAGCAAAATGGTTACCTAGCAACCATTTTGAAAACACAGGCAAAATCTATATGAATTTCACAATAATTATAATTTGACAAAGAATAATAACACCTTTATTTTGGTGAATGACCGTTTAAACTGTCAGAAAATGTGTCAGGTGTCTGTAAATCGTCTCTGCATTTACAACAGCACATCGCACTTGGATGACATTTTAGAACTGAACACTACTTCCTGTTTTTTACTTTTATTTATCAACAATGAGAACATGTCATATAGACTTTAGGGCCAGGGCCCAAAGTGGGGTGCGATAACACTCCATAACACTCAGTACATTTAATATGTGATTGGGCCCCGGTTTACTTTGTGCTGAAAAAGCAGAGCCTTGAGGTCAAAGGTTCTACAGTAACTTTGTATTTTCGATGAAATTATGCAACTGACTTTCCTCTTTTCTTTTATACAGCACAAAATAAGGTAGCGTGTAGCGTAGCGTGTGTGCAGGAGTTTGGGGGTCACAGGTTTGACCCAAAATGGCCGACTTCCTGCTTTGGTGTTTTACTTCATGTTTCATTTTTACAGTTAATGTTTTTCTCCCGTAGACATAATGCTCTGGTTTGGGCCTTTAAACACATAAGCAAACAGAGATGGTATAAAAGCCGGATGATCTGAGTGTAATTACGGGCACAGGATGATGGAGGCGCGTGTGGAAGTGTCCTGTTGCATTATGGAAAGGCTCGTGTCGGACTGCGTCTTATGTTAAAATGTCCACACGCCGCGTCAACATTTCGCAGAATCCCCCATGAATGATGCATCCCACGGCGGCACGGCGCGGGGCTCGGCCACAATTTGCTCTGGCCCCGCGAGCCCATCAACGGGACGGGGGGTCAGCGCGGGGTCGGCGGTTGGGGGCCGGCGGCGGGGCATAAAAGCGGCTGCAGTGACAGGGGAACGGGGATAGCACGGAGCAGAGATGGTCCTCGGAGGAGACGTGTGGCTGCTGACGGCGCTCGCTTTGGGTGGGCTCCTGCTGGGACGGGATGGGGCCAGCATGGGGGCCCCTCTGCACGGGGCCCCGGGACATGGGACGCAGCACAATACGGCAGGTACGCAGTGCGCTCGTGTCGGGAACAGTGCTGAAGGAGGACTTTGTTACTTGAAGAGCAGAAATGATAGGTTTTTGTGATTTTCTCATTTGAACTTCATTTGATGTGATAACTAGTGTCGTAAATATTCAGTTTTACACCAATCAAGCTGCAGTTTGTGAAGAGAAGTTTGAAAATGTGTTGAAAATGACAGGAACAGAGCAGAGTTCAGAAACATTTGGGAGGCTCAGAGATCATACAACAGCGTTTTTCTGACCCTTCAAACATGAACTCAACAAAATAAAACTGTTCTATGTGTTTTTATTCGTCCTATTATACTTTTTGTGTCATTGCAGGAGTTTGAGCCAGTGTCCAACATGGTTAGGTAACAGTTATGGAATTTCCTAGTGTGATGTCATCATTTACAAGCAGGAAATAATATTTTATTATTATTCTTTTTTTATTATTATTAAATAAATATGTATTTTTACAAACCTAAACATTTTCTAAACTGGGATAAAATTTGTAAAATGTTTATCAAAATGTTAAATGTAATTATTGTGACTGTACTTTAGTTAAAGGAGACATTCTGCTTCATTTCCTGCCCTTAGTGGCTTCATGTTTGTTCTTTGTAAACCATAATATTGTTCTGAAATGGCTTCGAAGTGAATTTGGATCATCTTAGAAATGTTTACTTTACATTTTCTAGTCACAGCCTTTAAACATATCATACCATTCTGACGTGTCATGTGTTCTAACTCGATCAAAAACAATGGAAAGTGTATCACATAAAACCAATAGCATGATCTTTTGTGTTTTTTATTATTAAATCCATTTTCCAATTTTTGTTGAACTTTAATAATGTGGGACAATTTGTTTGAAAATCTGGGACATTTAAATATATAGTATTTTACCATTGAAATGAATAGAGAAAAACATGGCTAATGGCCAGTTCCTTTCTCTTCTATGGCTCGTGGTATGGGTCGTGTAGGCGAGTGCTAAGGGCTCGTGGTGATGGGAGGGGCACCAGCTGCTGTCCCGTGTGCCACACACAATGACACATATGCACCTGAATGCACCTGAACATTAACAGTGTGTGGTGGAAATCAAAGATCCAGTTTGGAATGCAAAATCAACTTCTACGTCCCATCAGCCTTTGGGCTTGAACCCCTCTATTTAGGATCAATTAGTCTCTAATTCATGGAGTTAAAAGAACAAATGATGAATGAACGAACGAACAAACGAATATGTCCAGATTTAAGGGGCAGCTCACAGACAGGGGGCAAAGATTTTTGGTTAAAGGAAGCAACTGAAGTCATTTGTTTTAATGGTAGACTGGGGTTTGAGAGGCATTTATCAGGACAAACGAGTTTCAGAGAAACTGGACTGTAACTGCTCAGGGCTAAGCCCCTCCCTCTGGACAGACAGGTGTGTGTTTTTAGCCCCTCCCTCTGGACAGACAGGTGTGTGTTTTTAGCCCCTCCCTCTGGGCAGACAGGTGTGTGTTTTTAGCCCCTCCCTCTGGGCAGACAGGTGTATGTTTTTAGCCCCTCCCTCTGGACAGACAGGTGTGTGTTTTTAGCCCCTCCCTCTGGACAGACAGGTGTGTGTTTTTAGCCCCTCCCTCTGGGCAGACAGGTGTGTGTTTTTAGCCCCTCCCTCTGGACAGACAGGTGTGTGTTTTTAGCCCCTCCCTCTGAACAGACAGGTGTGTGTTTTTAGCCCCTCCCTCTGGGCAGACAGGTGTGTGTTTTTAGCCCCTCCCTCTGGACAGACAGATGTGTGTTTTTAGCCCCTCCCTCTGGGCAGACAGGTGTGTGTTTTTAGCCCCTCCCTCTGGGCAGACAGGTGTGTGTTTTTAGCCCCTCCCTCTGGACAGACAGGTGTGTGTTTTTAGCCCCTCCCTCTGGACAGACAGGTGTGTGTTTTTAGCCCCTCCCTCTGGGCAGACAGGTGTGTGTTTTTAGCCCCTCCCTCTGGACAGACAGGTGTGTGTTTTTAGCCCCTCCCTCTGGACAGACAGGTGTGTGTTTCTGGTGTGTGTTTGCAGTGAGTCTCTGTCGTCTGAACCTCGGCCTGAGCTCAGATCAGGACTCTGAGAGTTCTACAGTGACAAAGTAATAATAATGCGATATACTGTGTTTGGCAGGTGCACTCCTGACCCGGGCCCTGCCACCCGTCCGGGCCCTGCGGGACGTCCTGCCAGACGACACCAGCGTGTGTGTGTCTGAGACGGAGGAGAGGCTGCTCTGCACCGAGCGCAGCCGCTTTAACCTCAACACCTTCGGCCTGCGCTTCGGCAAACGTCAGGGTGGCTCCAGGCGCTTCAGGGTCCTGCGCCGTGCCGGCTCCTCCCACCTGCCAGGGCCGGCCTACGGCCCCAAGCTGCTGCCCACCTGAGCGCATCACAATCACTGTGGCCCCTGAAACGTTTAGCACTGAAAGTTTTCTGTCAATAATGTTTGAATTTCACATTCTTATAATAAAAGGGAAAATAAGGAACCCTTGGTCTGTTCTAACCTCATGTTGGGAAGAATGCTTTAAAACCTTATTTAGTTACAGTAAAATGAATACTACGGAAGCCCTGAGAGGCGAGGGGAAATATAGTAATGGCACTCAAGTGTGCTGTCGGTGGGAGGCCTCAGAGGACCATTCAGAGTCGCTCCATGAGGACAATGTGGACAAATAGTGATGTCATTTTCCCAACATCCACAAACTCCTCCTGTGGGCTCCACCCTTTAGCCCCGCCCAAATGTGAATGATCTCCTAATTTAAAAAAAGGCCTATGATAAAAACAAAGCCTGGGGCCACAGGTGGAGGACACTCAGGGGGGCCCGGGGCGTGCTACATACCCCCTCAGTGGACACAGACTCCACAGCAAATGAAAAGTGCAAAACTAAACTTGTGAACCAGTGCACTACATCACACGCAAAGGGAGAACCCCAACATGAGCCCACCAGGGGGCCCCAGCGGCACAGAAACAAAACAGTTACAGCACTGACCCTAACCCTATCCCGCGCTTAAAATAACACAAATAAATTATAAACAATGTAAATGGTATGAACCCAAGAAATAACTACAGAACCTAAGTTCACAGAATATAATAATGATTAAACTTAAAGAAAAAACTAAACGTGGAAAACCAGAATGGATAACTACACAAATGCAAAACAAACGTCTAAACCACTTAATGGATTTAAAATGTTCAGGTACAAATCACTTACCACCTAAACAGATATCAGGAATACTCTTACCACTGGGCAGAACAAACTGTATTATCAGTCAATAAATCCGAAGAACAGGAAATAACCCCCCCAGTTAAACCAGGCATGTTCAAACCAAGGCCCAGGGCACCTTTTAACCTTTTATACGTTTGCATTCAGTCAGCAGAAATGCTGCATGCACTGAGAAGTACTGCATTCCCCTGTGAATCTGTATTTTAAAGTGTCACTTAATTTAAATAATTTTTTGACCTTTGCACTTGAGGGTGTGATGACCTGGGGCTCCTCCTGGTGTAGTCCAGCTTTGTGGGCTTCAACACTTAAGATGTCAGCTTGTTCTAGTCTTTAAAGCAATACACAAAACTTTTTCTTTTTTTTTCTCTCTCTCTCTTTCTATGCCAGTGGGGCTTTTTTCTTTTTGTAGCTGACCCTCTAACAGCACAGTATGAATATGAATCAACGTTGAGTGAGTTGCCGTACTTTAGTGTATAAAACATACTTATACACTACACGCTTATACACACTAGACTCACTAAAGACTAGACGGCTTCATATTTGCTGCTCTATTTGTAAATGTATTTATTTATCACTGATTAGTACAGGATGTCCTGTCAATCTGAGCTGAGAAGTTTGATTTTATTTTAAATGATTGCAGCCAGAGTCGTCTCACACGCGTTACGGAAATAAACCAAAGCTGATTGCACGGTTCTGTTTGAGTTTGGCTTGGACTGAGGGAGAACTGACCAAACTCTGTGTTGTGGATCCCAGGCAGCAGGGTTAGCCATGAGCCTGTCTGCTTCTCCACATGGAACATCCTCAGCAAACTCAAAAAACACCACACACAACCCATGTGTACAACTAGGTTTTATTGGTTACTCTCTGTCTGACCGAGTGGGTCCACCAGGAACAGGGCCTACAGGAACAAGTCTTCACAGGAGCTGGAGGAGCTGCTGGTGACACTTCTGCTGCGAGACTTGAGCTTCTGCAGACGTTCATAAGGCAGCTGGTGAACGTGAATGTGATGTGACCTGACTCTGGTACCTGGAGGTTTCTGGGTTCAGCAGAAGAACCAAACTGCTGTTCTACTGTGTGTGACTGGCAAGGATGAAGAAAGTGGAAAAGCTGATTTAAAGGACACATATAATGCAAAACTGAGCTTTAAACCCTGTTCTAACATTGTTCTGTCATCAAAAACATACTCGGAGTTGTGGTTTGCTTCATTCACGCTGGTTTGAATCCTGTTTAGTAAGTCCTCTCCCTTTGAGCCTCAGAAAACACTTAGTTCCAAATTTCCCAGATTTGTAACGTCAAAGGTAGAGCTCCGAGATCTTCTGTTTTTAAGTCCATAAATCATCAGCAGACTCGTTCTGAGCATTTCTGTCACAAAACACGTTCAATACAACTGCGTGTTTACTTTAGCTACGTTTATCTGCCTTCGCTTCCAGTAGCTGGAGCTCTAACGCAATCCCAGACTGACATGGAGTCGTGTGCCTTTTGTACACATTTTATCAGATCTACAACATGATATGCCAAACAGGGGCACAAGAGCATGTTTAAAGGACACGAACAGCACAGATGAAGCAGAATATGTGTCCTTTAAAGGGCTGCAGGAGCTCAGAGGTCCTTGAGGTCCTTCTGGATGCCCCACAGCGTGTCGGCACTCTTCCGGAGCTGGCCCACCTCAGCCTCGGTCAGAGTCATGTTGACCACGCTGCTAACGCCGCTGCTGTTCAGCACACAGGGCAGGGACAGGAAGACCTCCTCTGAGATGCCGTACATGTTCTGAAACACACAAGACATGTCTCTGTTGAATCATTAAAGCAGACATGCAGTCAGACTTTGAAAAGCAGGCCACAACACGCGCCTGAGAGCCACAAAAAGTAAGCAACTGGTTAAATGTCGTGCATCACATCTAAACAAATGAAAATGATATGTATTAATTGCATATTTTATGACTGGAAAAGTCAGTCATGACACTCATAGCTTTGTTGGTTGTTTTTGCTTTCTTAACTGGTTCTTCATCTTCACCCCCAAGCAAATTAGTTCTGCAGCAAAATAAAGTTCATTAAACAACTTCTGCAGCCTGTATTTCTGTCATCATTGTGTCTATTAATGTGAAGCAGAACTACAAAAAAGCATCAGAAAGTTCTTATGACAAACTGCAGCACAGGAGCAATCCCCCAGAAAAAAGCAACCTGTGACACTCAAAATTTGCTTACAAAAGTTACAAAAAAAGAAGCCCGAAGACGACTTGGCAACTATGATCACTAGTCTCATTTTTCCTTGCAGTGAACGTGGATTTGTGGCGCATAAGAAGAAGTTCTTGGTTTCTCAAAAAGTACAAGTACAAAAGCACAAAAGATTTAATCCAGTAAATGTAAATGCATTATATATATATATATATTATATATATATATCTCACAGACAAACATGTACTTTATAAGGTACTTGAAGTATGAAGTATTGAAGTTTTCACAGATTTTTTGAGGACGTTTAAAGCATCTTATGGCGTCATCTTGATAAAGAAATAAGATAATAAGATTTTCTTCAACTGAAGCGACTGAAAAAGACTTGAACTCAAACTGTATTGCAGTAGAAAGTTTGGCACCTTATATTTTCCTTGCCTCTTATTTGTACTTGTAATACACCATTGTGCCACCAGAGAGCGTTCAAGTGCCTCCATATAATCG
This sequence comes from Rhinogobius similis, assembly GCA_019453435.1. NCBI lineage: Eukaryota > Metazoa > Chordata > Actinopteri > Gobiiformes > Gobiidae > Rhinogobius > Rhinogobius similis. Next base: position 980,635 of record CM033619.1, on the reverse strand, counting down.
TGAGGTCAAAGGATTTATATCATGAAGCCTGAGCAAACGTGACACTGCAGGATCACTGGACTGTGACACACCCTCCTGACCGGCTCAAAGCTTTAAAGATGCTTCAGTGACTGTTGTACTTCAGTCCAGGTTAAGGTGAGCCAGGGTTGGGTGATATGGAAAAACATTACTTCACGATTTTCTTGGGGCCAGATCATTGTGATTGTTCTGACCAGTGCAATGGTGATTAGATTTGCGATTCATGTTTTAATAGGATTCTGTTCAAATTCACATTTTAAACACAAATTTGTCACATTCAGTCACATTTCCGTCACATTCAGTCATGTTTTTGTCTCTTTTAATTGCATTTTTATCACATGGAGTCACATTTTGTCACATTCAGTCTTGTTTGTTAAATAAAGGTTAAAATAAATTCATCAGCTCAGAGGCCTCAGAGGCTAAACAACAGAAGAAAAAGTGTGTTTGGACAGACAGCTGTATTAAAGAGACAGTCAATCACGATACCACCTTTTCACAAAAATAGCAGATTGTCATAGGACCAGCTCATGATTCCATTTGAAGCCTAAGGTGAGGGTAAAGGCAGGTGTTTCTGCTGACCTTGACCATGGTGGAGACCGGGTGCACGCGGCTCATGTTCTTGACGATGCTCTCCGTCAGGTCGGCCACGCTCAGACCGATGGCCCAGTTTGTGTAGCCCTTCAGTTTGATCACCTCGTACGCACTGCAGGACAAACGACGCAGTTAGCCGTGGAACATGTTTGTTCAAAGATTGGAAATGAAAGATTAAAGAATTAAAGCCACTGCAGAAGTCATATCAAATTGATGCGTAGATATTCCATTAACCCCACAGACATGTGTTCAGAGGACCTGCATGCATTCTAGTTGTATCTCCTCAAAGAATACAATAATATACTAAAACCATGCAGTAACACTGACTCATTATGACTAGAAATGAGCAATAATGATGGCGGCCATCTGGAAACATGGGACCCATTAGCCTACATCAATCTATATCAATTCAAAAATATACGGTATGTAAACTTGTACATGTAGCTGTTGTTCTCTTTAGTTCATGTTCTCTGTGAATATGAGAACCCCATGAAACTGTTGTGCATTTTTTCTGTGTAAAATGTAATTGAAGGTTGTTTCATGTATGTGAGGTGTGTGGAGAGACCTTTGACATGTGGTGGGGGAAGCACGTCTCTGATTGGCTGGCTTGTGACTGTCGACATCTTGGCTGATTGGCTAACCCACACCTTTTCCCTTGACAGAGGTTTACAGCAAGGAAGGAAGAAAGGCAGCCAATCAGAGGCCACGCTTCCCCTGCCATCCTGTAAAAATAGATGTGCAGCCGGGAATCTATTCCACACAGACACAGCAGGACCGCACCTGTCCACCACGGCCTTGTGCGTGGCCTTCCACTGCTCATGGTCTCCGTCGGTGCCGATCTCTGGGTTGAGCTTCTGCAGATTGACTCCAGCCACATTAGCCCCACTCCACACAGGAACTGCACACAGTGACACATGAGTGACACGTGGGTAACATGTGGGTAACATGTGAGCGACATGTGAGTAACATGTGAGTAAAATGTGAGCGACATGTGAGTTTTTTTTGTCTGACAGAAACAGTAGAACATCCAGCTGTAAGACTAAAAGTGTAATGTGTAACTCCACAGTGATGTCATATTCCTTAAATGCTCCACAGTATGGTATACATTTAGATCTATCTAAAATGGATGCCTGGAAGATCGTATAAATATATTTAAAATGTGTACATATGTTTTTTACATCAGTCTGTTTTAGGGACTTCCCTACTGTCATGACTTCCTACAAAACATGAGCTTATGGGTTCAAAACATGAAAAGCAAAACCCTTGCTTAAAACCATATGGGAAAGAGGACCTTTTTTACATTTTACAACATTATTAAATAAACCACCTTTCAATAAAATATTTTGAAAGTTGAAATAGTGAAATTTTTACACTTTTGGCAGAAACCTTTGTTTAAAATTTTATATCTAGCCTTGCTTAAAATGACTTGATTTCAGAATATTAATCTTAATTTGAGTATTTTGAGCAGATTACATTTAACCCTTTATGTGAGGTTGAATATGACACCATAGCTTCAAAACATTTCTGACTGGTTAAGATCATAAGCTTGAAACATGAAAACAAGTTTGCCCATGAGGGAGCTAAAACATTCTCACTGCATTTGCAGATCATTTGGGTTGAAATAATAAGAAAAGCACTGAAACAAGTCAGAAACTACTTCAAAAATAGGTCCAAAAATGAGACCACTGTGGGTTGTCTGAATCTAGTCACAGCAGGAGTTTCACTTTGTCAGCTGAAAAAAGCTGCGTGTGTCTGAAAAGGAACGCATGTGGACATTACAATGGGCCAAAGACGTAAACACATTTAAATACCTACTTCCAGTTAAGAACCATTTCAGAACTATTTGAGTAATAAAAAATATTTCAGACAGATTTTGAGAACTAAAAAAATATTCAAAGTAGTGACCTGGATTTTTGTTTGTGTATTTTAGTTTGCTCAAAGTTGGGGGTCAAACTCAAACTATGAACGTGCTAAAGTAAAGAAAAGTACTTTTTAGGCTTGTTAAAAATGTAGTGGATTAGAAAAGACGAATACCTGCGAATATCCCACTTTAGCCATTTTTTTCTAGGTTTTTAATTTTACTTCCTGGTTGTAAATGATGACATCACAACAGGAAATTACCAAGAGACCATCCTGCAGAATCCTTGAATGGCACATATTTTTGTATATCACAAATAAAAACACATGTGACACCTTTATTTTGTTGAATCAATGTTTAAATGGTCAAAAAATTTTGTTTCTTTTGTGTAAATTATGTATAACCTTTGTCTCCAGTGTGATGTCATCAATGTGTTTACTTCCTATAATTTTCAGCATATATTTTTGAACTTTTTTCCACATACAGCGACTTGATTGGTGCAAAACTATCATTTATACATACAAGAGGTATTAATACACTGATAAGGTCAAAATTAGACAATCATGAAAACCTGTCATACGCACTGTAAAGAGGCACTATGTACGAGGGTATGAAACATTCTATTCTGCTTGAGAAGGAATAAAACCAAGAATAACCTGGAGACAAGCAGCAAACAAGGTATTTTTTGGGCAATAAAAACTCCTTTAACTGGATAAATGAAACATAGATGAGTTTATATCTGTGGAACCGAAGCAAAAACTATTTTAGAACTCAGATGACGAACCCTTCAAAACCCTGACAGAACATCCGTGAAGCGCTCCGCAGCGTCTCACGTCTGTCATGGTGTTTGTTTGTTCTGTTGTGTGGGTTAGTGCGTGGCGGGCGCCCCTCACCGCTGGTGTCCCCGTGCTCGCCCAGCACCCAGCCGTTGAAGGAGCTGGCGTGGATGCCCAGCCGCTCGGCCATCAGGAAGCGGAAGCGCGCCGAGTCCAGGTTGGTGCCGCTGCCTATGACGCGGTGTTTGGGCAGACCGCTCAGCTTCCAGGTCACGTAGGTCAGCACGTCCACTGCACACACGCACACACACACACACACACACGCGCACGCACGCACACACACGCACACACGCACACGCACACACGCACGCACGCACACGCACGCACACACACACGCACGCACACACGCACACACGCACGCACGCACACACGCACACACGCACGCACACACACACACACACACACACACACACGCACACACACACACACACACACACACACACACGCTCAGGTCAGGTGTGAACAACAAGACACAGAGAGGCACGAAAAGAACAGCAGTAATCTAAGTCAGTCTGGCATCTGCCCCGTCTGTCTCAAAGTCAAATTTATAGTAAACGTTTTCTTTTTGTAATTGTTCAGTGTTATTTCAGTCCAGCCCCTCACAGTCAGCTCTGTCTCTGTTACCCATTTTCTTTCTTTTTTTTATTTTTTGCTGCACCAAAAACTACTACTACTACTGTCATTATTTTTTTAAGGATTTTTTTGGCCCATATGCTCTATTTGACAGGACAGAGTGGGGAATGACACGCAGCACATGATCAGAGCCAGAGTGGAACCCATACGGCAGGCATGTGTGCTATCCACTCAACCGGCAAGCGGCATTGTTGTTATGTCCTGGAGAGGGATGGGAGAGAAAACAGTGGACGGTACTGGTTCGTGCTACATTTTGAACAATGGTGATAGTGGTCAACAGAGATAATCACCATTCTACCACCAGAGTGTCCTTGTCTGGATTGACAGACCTCAAATGCAGTGGGAAATGTAGATTCCTATATGTCGGGCGACATAAGTAATGAATCCAAGTCTATCCTGAAAATAAAATAAAATACTAGACATAAGGCTAATGTATCATTTTACAGAAGAGATTGTTTTTGTTTTTGGCGCTCCCAACCGCCAAAAGTTGTTATTTTAAGGATCATTCTTTTCATTCTTTCTCTCCGTGTCTCTCTTTATCTCTCTCTTCTCTCCATCTCCTCTCCATCTCTCTATGTCCTCTATCTTCTCTCTCTTTCTCTGCTCTCTCTCTCTTGCACGCACCTCTCTCATCTTTCTCTCCCTCTCTCTTTATGTTTTCACTTTCTTTGTCTCTCCCCTCTCTCCTCTCCCACTCTCTCTCGCGTGCTCCATCTTTCTCTTTCTTTCTCTACTCCCCTCTTTCCTCCTCTCTCCTCTCCATCACTCTCTCTCTCCTCTCTCTTTGTCCATCTCTTTCTCCTCTTTCTTTATTTCTCCCCTCTCTCGCTCCTGTCTCCGTCCATCTCTCGCCTCTCTCTTTCTCTTCCCATCTCTCTCTTTTTCTCTCTCTCTTCTCTCTCTACCTCCTCTCCACCTCTATCTACTCTCTCTTTCTATCTCTCTTGTCTCTTGCACGCCTCTTCTCATCTCTCTCTCTCTCCTCTCCATCGCTCTCTCTCTCTTTCACTGTCCATATCTCGCTCCTCTTTCTTCTTTCTTTGCCCCCCCCCTATCTCTCGCTCCTCTCTCTGTCTATCTCTCCTCTCTCTTTCTTTCTCCCCCCCTCTCTCTTTATCTCTTGCACATCGTAATCATTTCCAATATCGCGCAGCACTAATGTGTCTTTTTTTTAGCTTTACATATTTGACCAGGAGTCTGAATTTTTTGGAATAACTGCAGCTAAATATACAGGAATGTGGGCGGGGATAAGGGGTAGGTGAAAACTGAAGTTGCAGAACAGTACAGGATTAACTCAAACATGTAGGAATCAGTCAAAATACAACTCTGATTAAACTAACGATGAGGAAACCCTGCTGTATCCTGGCTAGCGCCTCACGCCGTGCGCTGGACGTCCCGGTCCCGGTCGTGTACGTACCCGGGTTGGACACCACGATGAGGGTGCAGTTGGGGCTGTACTTAACGATCTGGGGGATGATGGACCTGAAGACGTTGACGTTCCTCTGGACCAGGTTGAGGCGGCTCTCTCCCTCCTGCTGCCGCACGCCCGCAGTGACCACCACCAGGCGAGAGTTAGCCGTCACCGCGTAATCTGCAACACAGGAGCAGAGGGTAAGAGGGTCAGAGGAGCAGAGGGTCCGAGGAGCAGAGGGTCAGAGGAGCAGAGGGTCAGCGGGGCAGAGGGTCAGAGGAGCAGAGGGTCAGCGGGGCAGAGGGTCAGAGGAGCAGAGGGTCAGCGGGGCAGAGGGTCAGAGGAGCAGAGGGTCAGCGGGGCAGAGGGTCAGAGGGTCAGCGACGCAGAGGGTCCGAGGAGCAGAGGGGCAGAGGAGCAGAGGGTCAGCGGGGCAGAGGGTCAGAGGAGCAGAGGGGCAGAGGGTCAGCGGGGCAGAGGGTCAGAGGAGCAGTGGGTCAGAGGAGCAGAGGGTCAGAGGGTCAGAGGAGCAGAGGAGCAGAGGGGCCGTGGGTCAGAGGGTCAGAGGAGCAGAGGGTCAGAGGAGCAGAGGGTCAGAGGAGCAGAGGGTCAGAGGAGCAGTGGGTCAGAGGGTCAGAGAAGCAGAGGGTTAGAGGAGCAGAGGGTCAGAGGAGCAGAGGGTCAGAGGAGCAGAGGGTCAGAGGAGCAGAGGGTCAGAGGAGCAGAGGGTCAGAGGAGCAGAGGGTCAGAGGGTCCGAGGAGCAGACGGTCAGAGGAGCAGAGGGTAAGAGGAGCAGAGGGTAAGAGGGTCAGAGGAGCAGAGGGTCAGCAGGGCAGAGGGTCAGAGGAGCAGAGGGTCAGAGGGTCAGAGGGTCAGAGGGTCAGAGGGTCAGAGGGTCAGAGGAGCAGAGGGTCAGAGGAGCAGAGGGTCAGAGGAGCAGAGGGTCAGAGGAGCAGAGGGTCAGAGGAGCAGAGGGTCAGAGGAGCAGAGGGTCAGAGGAGCAGAGGGTCAGAGGGTCAGAGGAGCAGAGGGTCAGAGGGTCCGAGGAGCAGACGGTCAGAGGAGCAGAGGGTAAGAGGAGCAGAGGGTAAGAGGGTCAGAGGAGCAGAGGGTCAGAGGAGCAGAGGGTCAGCAGGGCAGAGGGTCAGAGGGTCAGAGGAGCAGAGGGTCAGAGGAGCAGAGGGTCAGAGGAGCAGAGGGTCAGAGGGTCCGAGGAGCAGACGGTCAGAGGAGCAGAGGGTAAGAGGAGCAGAGGGTCAGAGGAGCAGAGGGTCAGAGGGTCCGAGGAGCAGACGGTCAGAGGAGCAGAGGGTAAGAGGAGCAGAGGGTAAGAGGGTCAGAGGAGCAGAGGGTCAGCAGGGCAGAGGGTCAGAGGAGCAGAGGGTCAGAGGAGCAGAGGGTCAGAGGGTCAGAGGAGCAGAGGGTCAGAGGAGCAGAGGGTCAGAGGAGCAGAGGGTCAGAGGAGCAGAGGGTCAGAGGAGCAGAGGGTCATGTTTTAGGTCTCATGTTTGAGGGTAAATTATAGATGACAGACAAAACGAATTGTAGAGTAGATTTTTCAGTTTTAAACATATAGTGTACAGCGAGAGAGGAGAGAGAGGGATGAGGAGGAGAGAGAGATGAGAGTGAGAAAGACAGAGGAGACAGAGAGAGAGGAGGGAGAGTAAAAGTGAGAGAGGGGGAGAGAAAGAAAGAAAGAAAGAAAGAAAGAAAGAAAGAAAGAAAGAAAGAAAGAAAGAAAGAAAGAAAGAAAGAAAGAAAGAAAGAAAGAAAGAAAGAAAGAAAGAAAGAAAGAAAGAAAGAGATGAACATAAAAAGAGAGATGGAGAGGAGAGGGGTGGAAATGAGGGGGGTAGAGACAGAAAGCGGAGAGAGATGGAGACAGGAGTGTTAGAGAGAGAGAGAGAGAGATGGAGACAGAGGAGTGAGAGACAGGAGGGAGGGGGAGACAACGAAAGCAAAAGAGGAGAGAGATGGAGAGAGAGAGGAGAGAAAGAGAAGGGGAGAGAAAGATGAGAGAGAGAGATGAAGAGAGAGGAGCATGCAAGTGAGAGGAGAGAACGAGAAAAAAGAGAGAGAAGGAAAGAGAAAGGGGGATTGAAAGAGAGCGAAAAGACAAAAACGCAGAGATGTTACACAGTGGGGCTTTAAATTTGCAAATGACATGGTTTCTGATAATACAACTGATATAATGAAATATATTTTGTTGTCATTGTTGTAGCAGTTGTTGTTACTTGTTGTAACTAGTTGTTGTTACTTGTCGTTAGTTGTTACTAGTTGTTGTTATTACTTGTTGTTATTACTTGTTGTTGTTACTTGTTGTTGTTACTTGTTGTCGTTATTTGTGCGGTTGTGTTTGGTTCAGTGTCGTGCGGGGGGCTCAGGAGGACCACCTTTGTCGGCGCAGATCTTGGAGGTCTTGAGGAACAGGCTGCCGTGCTGAAGGTCCATCATCTCCCCTTTGAGACGGTCCTCCACCACATCCACCAGGGCCAGCTCGTCACACAGGTCCTGTAACACACACACACACACACACACACACACAACGCACACACGCACGAACAACACACACACACACACACGCAGAACGCACAAACAACGCACACACACACAAACGCAACACACAACACACGCACAACACACACGAACAACACACACACAACGCACACACACACACACACGAACAACACACGCGCACAACACACACACGAACAACACACACACACACGCAGAACGCACAAACAACGCACACACACAAAGCACACACACACAAACGCAACACACAACACACGCACAACACACACGAACAACACACACACAACGCGCACACACACACACACGAACAACACACGCGCACAACACACACACGAACAACACACACGCACACACACACACGCACACACACGAACAACACACACACAACACACACAACGCACACACACACACACAAACAACACACGCGCACAACACACACACACACGAACAACACACACGCACACACACACACGCACACACACGAACAACACACACACAACACACGCACAACGCACACACACACGAACAACGCACACATACACATACACACACACACAACACACGCACAACGCACACACACACAAACAACACACACACACACACACAACGCACACACACACGAACAACACACACACACGAGCAACACACACACACGAGCAACACAGTAACAGTCAGGGTTTTGAAGAAATGTGATCCTTTTCACAAAGAATTTTCAGATCAGATTTACAATACACGTATATTTTAAGGCGGGGCAAGGGGCTGCAGGAAAAAAAATCGCACATTTGGAGATAAACATATAAATTTTTCTGTAGTTTACTGGGACAAATTAATTAATAAAATCTACAACAAGTTTTTCATTGTGTAATTTTATCATAAACAAGGCATTTTATGTGTGAAAATGGCCAAATAGCAATTATGTTGGACAAAGGCTATAAATCTGTAAAATCCTCATTTTGTCGACATATTACAAAGAGATTTCTTATTTAGTATTTGAGTAAACTAGATTTGACTGAAAATGTGTGCAAAAACTCAAATGTCGCAAAATCTATTGGAGATAAAAAATGTTCTAAATCAAGTTGTCAATTTGATATGAACAAATTCTTCCCTTTGATGCGTCAGAATCTTGTTCAGTCCAAGATTGTAATGTTTGGAGCAGGTGCTACTTTAAGGCTGATCTTTATGTCTCTGTGGGAGAAAAATACATTTGGAAAAAATGACCGCTGACATTACAATGTCCCAGAGAAATCTATGGATGAAGTGGATTCATAGTAAGGATAAAACATCTTCAGGAGCAGATTGGACAGTGTTGTTTCCGTGAGAAAAGCAAACTATCCAAAACACTAAAGTGAGTTTAGCCTGTGGTGTCTGGCCTGTGCAGGGCGGCCAGGTTTGAGCTGGTGCAGAGGTCACTCACCCGGAGCAGGATGCTGATGGCACAGGCCATGCCCACCTGGCCCACTCCCACCACCGTCACCTTGTTGCGGGGCGGCTCTGCCGGGCTGGAGGCCAGAGGGCTGATGAGCTTCTCCATCACAGACGCCATGTTCAGATCTGCACACAGGGGGCGCTCACATCACACCACTGCACATGTCACACGTGTCCTATGTTTCTGTGCCACGTTTGATTTCACTCCACCCTTAAAGCATACTACATTAACAACACTCTGTAATAACATATAATGACCTGTAATAACATGTGATGACCTTCATCGTGACGCCGTCCTGAGGGTGTGGGTTTAGATTGTTAAAATGAACTTTGTGCTGAATCAGGGCAGACCAAATTGTCACATCAAGTGGTTAAAGAGCAAGTTTTTATGATTTTGTAATTTTGACTTTCTTTGGTGGGATAATATCTGTTGTAAATATAAATTATGATTTTGCACCAATCTGTGCAGCCTCCTGACCCAGCTGTCTTGTTCCCCCGGGTGAGCCAGAGGCTCATTTTGGCCTGACCCAGTAAAAAGTCTGTTAAAACCACAGTTCAAAGCTGTGCAGGAGAATGTTTGGCCCCAAACACGAACAGCTTGCCCTTGATAGGGCTTGACCCAGTTTCTGGAGCCAGTGTCCCAGGAGCGCAAATAGCCACAGATGTTCCAGCGCCTCTTCTTGATGACAGGAGACACCCTGGCTGTCCATTCTCGGCTCAAAGCGTACTACGTGTCTGTTCGTGGCCACAGCCCCATGCACCACCCTCCACTGGAGAGCCGCACAGCATTTCTCTAGGGGGGCCGGTACATGGACCTCCAGCAGCCCCACGGAGAAGAGCCCAGGGCTAACACCCTTAATCACCTGGACTTCGGGACACCTGCCAGGTCAGTTCTGTGGAGGACATTGGTGGAGATGGTATAGAGGTCCTTCCACTGTGGACATTCTTGGGAGGACAGGGGTGCTAAACGTTAGAAGGCCATTGTTGTCTCTGGCTTCTCCAGCTGCCTTCACAGACAGTGAAGGGAAAGGCACAAGCCAGTCTGGTGGAGGGAGTCCCCAGTGCCTCTCTGAAACACACTGGGACTCCACCACTGGGCCTCTGCAACACCCACACTAACCTCACCCCAGTTTCCTGGCTCAGCTGGGCTGCAATTTTCAATACTCGCTTAGTTGTCAGGTCAGCCAGCCTGGTCAGTCCAGCTGTGACAAACGCCTGTTTCAACAGATTGCTCAGGGTTCCTGATATGCGTGTCCTTGTGGCTCCTCTCTGGAGCAGGCCAACACCAAGTTCCAGGCCCTCAGTGCAGAGTGATAAAAGGCAGATGTCCCCGACCCTAAGACCCGAAGAGGTCCACCAACCCCTGTCCTCCCTCATCCACAGGCAGGTAAAAACCTGCAGCCCTCAGCCAATGGAAGCCTCCCCAGACAAAGTCCACCAGCCTCTTTTGAATGTTTGCCACCACAGCATCTGGAGGCTGCAAAATAGTGAAGTGGTGCCAGAGGCAACCGGCACCAAAGCTCTCCCCCTGTAAGACAGCTGGGGATGAACCCAGGTCCATTGAGACAATCGGGCGCTCACCTTTTCCACAAATCCCGCCCAGTTCTTAGCCTGAAACAGCTCACTCCCCAGATACACTTAATCCGTGATCCACTGCACCATGGGGCCCGGCCACAGTCGAGCTGTTGCACCGCAGTAGTCATCTCCTCCAGAGTGACAGGAGAGGCCAGAGCTGCTGCTTCCCACTCCTCCAGCTTGAGTAGCCCCTCTGCCATCTGCCCTGACTATCCTCATCACACTCACAGGCCCCAAACAGTTCAGAATAGAAGGCTATGGCCTCCCGCCGCATTAGTGATGGGTCAGGTCACTACCCACTCCGCCTTTCTTTTCTAAATAGAAGAAGTAGCAAGTAGGTGTATCTGTGTCACAGAGAGCAGTGATTTTTGCTTTACCTAGCGCCCCCTTTGCTCTCTCATTCATAAAAGCCCCCAGGCTCTGCTCCTCTGGTAATTCCTTCCTCTAGAGAAGCTACCTCCCTCTCCAGTCACTTGAGCTCCTCCCTCTCTGCATAATATAATAAAGACACATATTGTTGGACAAACAATTTAATTCTGGTCTTCCCCACCTCCCACCACTCCAGCACATCTATAAAATCTGCCTTAAACCTCCACTGCTCCCAAAACTCCTCAAAAGCTTTCATAAACTCTCTCCTGCAACAGTCTTAAGTGCCAGAAGGGGCAGCGCGACGTGCGCACTGCAGAGAGTAGTCCAGTGTTACCACGTGGTGATGAAAACCCAGTGGGAATTATTTGACCACTTCTAAACATGATTCCTTGGTCATTTGTTTATGTAGCTTCCATCCAGCCGGGCTGCACTCACACTGCCTGCACTGAAAGGGACCCATGTGTGCTGCCGAGCTCTGGGCACTGCCTCCATGTGTCCACAAGATCATTCTCACCCCCGCACACTGCCTCCATGTCTCACCCCCGCACACAGCCTACATGGCGCCTGCACGCGGCTGGGGCTCTACAGTATTCCCGTCCTGTCGTTCAATCCCAGGCCACTATTATCATGGAGTCGCTATTAAAATCTTTCAGCTGCCTGCTCAACTTATGCACCAGCCGGGTTTGGCTTGTGGGGGAGGTATGGGCATAGACATACCTCCCTATGACCTAACAGAGAGCCTGTTAAGTGGAAAAGCGCTCTATAAATAAAAATCCTATCCCCTGCACTACCTGCAGCCTTTCCCCCTCCACCTCCAGGTGAGAGGCACTGCCCAGTCTAACCCGCTCAGACAACAGGACTGCCACTTCTGCACTCACACTGGACCCCTGGCTCATGAATATTGGCCCTGACCAGATCCTGCTCCAGCCTGCTGCATTAACCCCAGTGCAATGTGTCTCTTGTAGGAATAACACGTCAATGTGTTTTATTTTCATTATCTCAGCTACTGCTACCTGCTTCACCTGATCCCTGCCGCTGTTAATGTTAACAGTTCCTATTTTAATGCTCTTCATAGAGCATTACCATTCCATTACCATTCTTCACCATTCCCCCGCAAAACGTACCAGCCACACGCTCAAGGCTGGTTTATAGTCCTCCGTCAAGCCCACGTGACATGCACCCGCAAACCCTGACCATTTCCGCTTCTGCGGAGCTCATCAGGCTCCAGGTGCATGGTGGGAACTAAACTGTGTTATATTTAGCAGCACAATAAATTATCACATTGGGCTCATGTGCAAACAGCTCTCAGCACTTCTAAATAGTTTCTAATACGTTTACCACATGGTCTGTGCGGATCAACCAATCACAGCCCTTGCGTCCACGGCGCCTCGACGCGAAATGAAGCGCGGAAGCGCAAGAAGTCAGCACGTGCACGGCACGGCGAGAGCCGCAAGCATTCTGATTGGCCGCCGTGTGAGTCGGGGAGATGTGCGGCACTTCCGCGTAGATTTAACGGAGGACTATAAACATGTAAACGTGACTATAAATCACCCTCACACACGTGCACCCGGCATGCACCAGGTAGAGGAAGAGAAAGAAAGAAAGAAAGAGAAAGGACAGAGAGAAGAGAGAAATGAGAGAGAGACAGAGAGAGAGAGAAAAAGAAAGAGAGAGAAAGTAGAGAGATAAAGAGATAAAAGAGAGAGACCGAAGAGAAGAGAGAAGGATAGAAAGAGATAAACAGAAAGAAGGGAGAGAGAGAGAAAGTAGAAAGAGAAACCTGCACAATGTGTGCAATCAAAGAAATCAGATTCTTCACATGAGCTGTTTACATGACGCCTCGGTAATCTGACAACTCCAGAAACAGACAATGGTCAGAGCTGTGTGAGGTCAGAGTGTGGGGTCAGAGCGTGGGTCAGAGTGTGGGGTCAGAGTGTGGGGTCAGAGTGTGGGGTCAGAGTGTGAGGTCAGAGTGTGGGTCAGAGTGTGGGGTCAGAGTGTGGGCTCAGAGCTGTGTGGGGTCAGAGTGTGGGGTCAGAGTGTGGGTCAGAGTGTGGGGTCAGAGTGTGGGGTCAGAGTGTGAGGTCAGAGTGTGGGGTCAGAGTGTGAGGTCAGAGTGTGGGTCAGAGTGTGGGGTCAGAGTGTGAGGTCAGAGTGTGGGGTCAGAGTGTGGGGTCAGAGTGTGAGGTCAGAGTGTGAGGTCAGAGTGTGGGGTCAGAGTGTGAGGTCAGAGTGTGGGTCAGAGTGTGGGGTCAGAGTGTGGGGTCAGAGTGTGGGGTCAGAGTGTGAGGTCAGAGTGTGAGGTCAGAGTGTGGGGTCAGAGTGTGAGGTCAGAGTGTGGGGTCAGAGTGTGGGGTCAGAGTGTGAGGTCAGAGTGTGGGGTCAGAGTGTGGGGTCAGAGTGTGAGGTCAGAGTGTGAGGTCAGAGTGTGGGGTCAGAGTGTGAGGTCAGAGTGTGTGGGTCAGAGTGTGGGGTCAGAGTGTGGGGTCAGAGTGTGGGGTCAGAGTGTGAGGTCAGAGTGTGAGGTCAGAGTGTGGGGTCAGAGTGTGAGGTCAGAGTGTGGGTCAGAGTGTGGGGTCAGAGTGTGGGGTCAGAGTGTGGGCTCAGAGCTGTGTGGGGTCAGAGTGTGGGGTCAGAGTGTGGGGTCAGAGCTGTGTGGGGTCAGAGTGTGAGGTCAGAGTGTGGGTCAGAGTGTGAGGTCAGAGCTGTGTAGGGTCAGAGTGTGGGGTCAGAGTGTGAGGTCAGAGTGTGGGGTCAGAGTGTGGGTCAGAGTGTGGGGTCAGAGTGTGAGGTCAGAGCTGTGTAGGGTCAGAGTGTGGGGTCAGAGCTGAGTAGGGTCAGAGTGTGGGGTCAGAGTGTGGGGTCAGAGCTGAGTAGGGTCAGAGTGTGGGGTCAGAGTGTGGGGTCAGAGTGTGGGTCAGAGTGTGGGTCAGAGTGTGGGGTCAGAGTGTGGGGTCAGAGTGTGGGTCAGAGTGTGAGGTCAGAGTGTGGGGTCAGAGTGTGGGGTCAGAGTGTGGGGTCAGAGTGTGGGGTCAGAGTGTGGGGTCAGAGTGTGGGTCAGAGCTGTGTAGGGTCAGAGTGTGGGGTCAGAGTGTGGGGTCAGAGCTGTGTGGGGTCAGAGTGTGGGGTCAGAGTGTGGGGTCAGAGCTGTGTGGGGTCAGAGTGTGGGGTCAGAGTGTGGGGTCAGAGTGTGGGGTCAGAGTGTGGGTCAGAGTGTGGGGTCAGAGTGTGGGGTCAGAGCTGTGTGTGGGGTCAGAGTGTGGGGTCAGAGTGTGGGGTCAGAGTGTGGGTCAGAGTGTGGGTCAGAGTGTGGGGTCAGAGTGTGGGGTCAGAGTGTGGGTCAGAGTGTGGGGTCAGAGTGTGGGGTCAGAGTGTGGGGTCAGAGTGTGGGTCAGAGTGTGGGGTCAGAATGTGGGTCAGAGTGTGGGGTCAGAGTGTGGGTCAGAGTGTGGGGTCAGAGTGTTGGGTCAGAGTGTGGGGTCAGAGAGTGGGGTCAGAGTGTGGGTCAGAGTGTGAGGTCAGAGTGTGGGGTCAGAGTGTGGGGTCAGAGTGTGAGGTCAGAGTGTGAGGTCAGAGTGTGGGGTCAAGTGTGGGGTCAGAGTGTGGGGTCAGAGTGTGAGGTCAGAGTGTGAGGTCAGAGTGTGGGTCAGAGTGTGGGGTCAGAGTGTGGGGTCAGAGTGTGGGGGTCAGAGTGTGGGGTCAGAGTGTGGGTCAGAGTGTGGGGTCAGAGTGTGGGTCAGAGTGTGGGTCAGAGTGTGGGGTCAGAGTGTGGGTCAGAGTGTGGGGTCAGAGTGTGGGTCAGAGTGTGGGTCAGAGTGTGGGGAGTCAGAGTGTGGTCAGAGTGTGGGTCAGAGTGTGGGGTCAGAGTGTGGGTCAGAGTGTGGGGTCAGAGTGTGGGTCAGAGTGTGGGGTCAGAGTGTGGGGTCAGAGTGTGGGGTCAGAGTGTGGGGTCAGAGTGTGGGGTCAGAGTGTGAGGTCAGAGTGTGGGGTCAGAGTGTGGGGTCAGAGCTGTGTGGGGTCAGAGTGTGGGGTCAGAGTGTGGGGTCAGAGTGTGGGGTCAGAGTGTGGGGTCAGAGTGTGGGGTCAGAGTGTGGGGTCAGAGTGTGGGGTCAGAGTGTGGGGTCAGAGTGTGGGGTCAGAGTGTGGGTCAGAGTGTGGGTCAGAGTGTGGGGTCAGAGTGTGGGGTCAGAGTGTGGGTCAGAGTGTGGGGTCAGAGTGTGGGTCAGAGTGTGTGGGGTCAGAGTGTGGGGTCAGAGTGTGGGTCAGAGTGTGGGGTCAGAATGTGGGTCAGAGTGTGGGGTCAGAGTGTGGGTCAGAGTGTGGGGTCAGAGTGTTGGGTCAGAGTGTGGGGTCAGAGTGTGGGGTCAGAGTGTGGGTCAGAGTGTGGGGTCAGAGTGTGGGGTCAGAGTGTGGGTCAGAGTGTGAGGTCAGAGTGTGGGTCAGAGTGTGGGTCAGAGTGTGGGGTCAGAGTGTGGGTCAGAGTGTGGAGTCAGAGTGTGGGGTCAGAGTGTGGGGTCAGAGCTGTGTGGGGTCAGAGTGTGGGGTCAGAGTGTGGGTCAGAGTGTGGGGTCAGAGTGTGAGGTCAGAGTGTGGGGTCAGAGTGTGGGGTCAGAGTGTGGGGTCAGAGTGTGGGGTCAGAGTGTGGGGTCAGAGTGTGGGTCAGAGTGTGGGTCAGAGTGTGAGGTCAGAGTGTGGGGTCAGAGTGTGGGGTCAGAGTGTGGGGTCAGAGTGTGGGTCAGAGTGTGGGGTCAGAGCTGTGTGGGGTCAGAGTGTGGGGTCAGAGTGTGGGGTCAGAGTGTGGGGTCAGAGTGGGGGTCAGAGTGTGGGGTCAGAGTGTGGGGTCAGAGTGTGGGGTCAGAGTGTGAGGTCAGAGTGTGGGGTCAGAGTGTGGGGTCAGAGTGTGGGGTCAGAGTGTGGGGTCAGAGTGTGGGGTCAGAGTGTGGGGTCAGAGCTGTGTGGGTCAGAGTGTGGGGTCAGAGTGTTGGGTCAGAGTGTGGGTCAGAGTGTGGGGTCAGAGTGTGGGGTCAGAGTGTGGGTCAGAGTGTGGGGTCAGAGTGTGGGGTCAGAGTGTGGGTCAGAGTGTGGGGTCAGAGTGTGGGGTCAGAGTGTGGGGTCAGAGTGTTGGGTCAGAGTGTGGGGTCAGAGTGTGGGGTCAGAGTGTGGGGTCAGAGTGTGGGGTCAGAGTGTGAGGTCAGAGTGTGGGGTCAGAGTGTGGGGTCAGAGTGTGGGTCAGAGTGTGGGGTCAGAGTGTGGGGTCAGAGTGTGGGTCAGAGTGTGGGGTCAGAGTGTGGGGTCAGAGCTGTGTGGGGTCAGAGTGTGGGGTCAGAGTGTTGGGTCAGAGTGTGGGTCAGAGTGTGGGGTCAGAGTGTGGGGTCAGAGTGTGGGGTCAGAGTGTGGGGTCAGAGTGTGAGGTCAGAGTGTGGGGTCAGAGTGTGGGGTCAGAGTGTGGGGTCAGAGTGTGGGGTCAGAGCTGTGTGGGGTCAGAGTGTGGGGTCAGAGTGTGGGGTCAGAGTGTGGGTCAGAGTGTGGGGTCAGAGTGTGGGTCAGAGTGTGGGTCAGAGTGTGGGGTCAGAGTGTGGGGTCAGAGTGTGGGGTCAGAGTGTGAGGTCAGAGTGTGGGGTCAGAGTGTGGGGTCAGAGTGTGGGGTCAGAGTGTGGGGTCAGAGTGTGAGGTCAGAGTGTGGGTCAGAGTGTGGGGTCAGAGTGTGGGTCAGAGTGTGGGTCAGAGTGTGAGGTCAGAGTGTGAGGTCAGAGTGTGAGGTCAGAGTGTGGGTAAGAGTGTGGGTCAGAGTGTGGGGTCAGAGTGGGGGGTCAGAGTGTGGGGTCAGAGTGTGGGGTCAGAGTGTGGGGTCAGAGTGTGGGGTCAGAGTGTGGGGTCAGAGCTGTGTGGGGTCAGAGTGTGGGGTCAGAGTGTGGGTCAGAGTGTGGGTCAGAGTGTGGGGTCAGAGTGTGGGGTCAGAGTGTGGGGTCAGAGTGTGGGGTCAGAGTGTGGGGTCAGAGTGTGGGGTCAGAGTGTGAGGTCAGAGTGTGGGTCAGAGTGTGGGGTCAGAGTGTGAGGTCAGAGTGTGGGTCAGAGTGTGGGGTCAGAGTGTGGGTCAGAGTGTGGGGTCAGAGTGTGGGTCAGAGTGTGGGTCAGAGTGTGGGGTCAGAGTGTGAGGTCAGAGTGTGGGTCAGAGTGTGGGGTCAGAGTGTGGGGTCAGAGTGTGGGGTCAGAGTGTGGGGTCAGAGTGTGGGGTCAGAGTGTGGGGTCAGAGTGTGAGGTCAGAGTGTGGGGTCAGAGTGTGGGGTCAGAGTGTTGGGTCAGAGTGTTGGGTCAAAGTGTGGGGTCAGAGTGTGGGGTCAGAGTGTGGGGTCAGAGTGTGGGTCAGAGTGTGGGGTCAGAGTGTGGGTCAGAGTGTGGGGTCAGAGTGTGGGTCAGAGTGTGGGGTCAGAGTGTGGGTCAGAGTGTGGGGTCAGAGTGTGGGATCAGAGTGTGGGGTCAGAGTGTGGGGTCAGAGTGTGGGTCAGAGTGTGGGTCAGAGTGTGGGTCAGAGTGTGGGGTCAGAGTGTGGGGTCAGAGTGTGGGTCAGAGTGTGGGGTCAGAGCTGTGTGGGGTCAGAGTGTGGGGTCAGAGTGTGGGGTCAGAGTGTGGGTCAGAGTGTGGGGTCAGAGTGTGGGTCAGAGTGTGGGGTCAGAGTGTGGGTCAGAGTGTGGGGTCAGAGTGTGGGTCAGAGTGTGGGGTCAGAGTGTGGGGTCAGAGTGTGGGGTCAGAGTGTGGGTCAGAGTGTGGGTCAGAGTGTGGGTCAGAGTGTGGGGTCAGAGTGTGGGGTCAGAGTGTGGGGTCAGAGTGTGGGTCAGAGTGTGGGGTCAGAGCTGTGTGGGGTCAGAGTGTGGGGTCAGAGTGTGGGGTCAGAGTGTGAGGTCAGAGTGTGGGGTCAGAGTGTGAGGTCAGAGTGTGAGGACAGAGTGTGGGGTCAGAGTGTGGGTCAGAGTGTGGGGTCAGAGTGTGGGGTCAGAGTGTGGGTCAGAGTGTGGGGTCAGAGTGTGGGGTCAGAGTATGGGGTCAGAGTGTGGGGTCAGAGTATGGGGTCAGAGTGTGAGGTCAGAGTGTGGGGTCAGAGTGTGGGTCAGAGTGTGGGGTCAGAGTGTGGGGTCAGAGTGTGGGGTCAGAGTGTGGGGTCAGAGTGTGGGGCCCTCATTCAGAGCGAGCTGTGACTTTAGGCTCTAAATATAAGCCCCGTGTCCGGCGTGTCACGTCTGAACATGTGACCAGGCCACACTCACAGGACGGATAACATTTAGTACTTCAAAGGATAAAAGTGAAAGGGTTCTCCTGCTTCTCGGTGGGACAATAAGCAATAATAATAATTGTGATAAAAAAGGGAAGACTATGATTGTTTGTAGAATTGTGATAGAGATAATTGCCGTTATGTCATCAGAATGTGCAGAAAGCTACTTATTTATAATCGTTTTTAAGTCACTGTTGTTTTCACTTACAACAAAGTAGAACTATGTCATGTAGAGCTCCGGTTTGAATGTCAAAACTTTGCGCCAAAGAGCACACGCCATAGGGATAAATACGGCGCCATTTTGAAATGAATTATAGTTCTATTGTTCTGACCTGCTCCAGCTCAGACTCTGGAGCGTGACCACGTGAACCAAACCCAGTGCTATTATCATGGCCCCAGTGGCACCAGCGCTGTGCCCTGGAGCGTCTGGCAGCTCAGAGTGGAAACATTCAGCATCAAGGTCACAGACAGTGTCCCCTGTAGCCACGAGCCATGTCTGCGCTCTGGCTGCCTCGCTCACGCTCACTGTTTTGAGTTGACTGAAATTGTTTGGATTTGTTCATTTGAACTAGAATTGCTTGATCACTCAGTTTTTAAAATATATGTTTCTACCAACGTTCCTGGCTTTGTTGTTGTTGTTCTTAAAGGTGCCACCAAACAGATGTTATTGCTATCCTCATCCAACATTCATTTATCTAAGTAGAAGGGTGTTTGGAACGATTTCTGGATACAATATTATCACGATATTCATTTTACAATATGATAATTATTGTGGTGTTTTGCAGAGGCTGAAATGTCTTGACAAGTTATTAATGTCATTTTCCAAAGACGGTAGAAGTAAAAGTATGAAAGTGACTGAAATGGAGCAAAGAATCATGGTCTATGTTTTGGGCTGTTTAAAGTCCCTACTTTTTAACCAAAAATAGACTAAAATATAAGCATGTTTTTTGTTGTTGTGTTTTAAGTGTTTTTATTGCTCTAAAAATGTATAGAAACCACTTCCAGAAAGTTGAGCTTTAAAGAAGCAGTACCTGATTTTTACTGTTGTGAAACCTGAAACACAGAGCTGCTTCATGTGCCCATATTTCTGCATGTAATAAAGTCAAATCTGTGTGGCCCAGATACAATGTATCTATTCAGATGAAAATGAGACCGCGACACATTTTTACATCTAGTTATGAGAAGCAGGAAGTGCGTCGTTAGCATGCTAATGTTGTGGACTCAGAGACACCTGAAAAGTGCTTCGAAACTCATGGAGGTGAATATTTAAGATGCTGGGACTGCCTTAGGAAAGTGAGCGATACATGTGACTGGGGTAAAAAATTAACTCTTTCTGTTTTTCACGGTTCAAAACAGTAAAAACCAGGTACAGCCCCTTTAAGTAAATGAGTGTGATTCAGAACAATGTGACAGCACAATCTTATCATGAGACTTTGGACCATACGATAACACAATCTGTCATTGTTGTTAACTCCCTTTTTTCAGCCCTCAAAGGTACCTTTAATAGCTTGTATTCTTACTGTGAGCAGGCTCGCCTCTCCACAGATCTGACCTGTAACTTAGCCTGGTGGTGTCTCCTGCCTGATATATTTAATGCCATATTGTGGAAGTCTTCATGAGACAGCGGCAGATCCTCCACCAGTAAAGTCTGTGTGTAAAAGGAACTCAAAGCTGGGGCACTTCATTTTCAAACAGACAAATAAGGACGTGTGTGTTTAAACCTGTCATTCATTCTTATCTCACAAACCCATCTCTAGTTTTCACGTGCAGATTGTTTTGGGCCACTAGTGCAGCTTTAGAACTGCTTTTTCAGACGAAGTGCAGCAGAGATATTACCCAGGGCTGTACCCCACTCAGCCAATCAGCTCTCACCCCAAAACCTCACCTTTGAAATGATCAAATATTAGATAAAGACAGTGCCTAGAGGTCTGATTGTTTTCACAAAGTTCTGCTTTTACAACACACTTTCTGGTGGGAAAACTAATTCTGAGGGGAAAAGGCTGGGCTAAGTCCTGAGGTGAGGAGCTGGTGCAGTGAAGGCACAGGTGGAGCACGTGTTCTCCTGCTGCTCTGGTGGAAGCACAAGGGCGCCAAAAGGTCACTGCAAAGGGATTAGTCCTGAATACTGGGCTTTTTTGTTTTGTTTTTACCTGGAATTTTGGAGCTGCTTTGTGTTTTTGTCAGCTTCTATGTGCTGACACGGAAACATAAGGTCAAAAGAATACTTATGGTGAAAAACAAGTCGCAAAAGTATTAAATGAAGATAGCAACCATAGAACCCTGAAGAGTTCATCATAAAAGTTTATCTGCTCACAGTAAGGACACAGTTTTGGAAAAAGTTCAAAACAGCTACAATGAAGAAAACATGCTTTGGTTTCAGTATATATTTTGGCTTGACAGTTTTTAGGTGCTGTATGTTCTTAACTGAAGTAAATTGGACAGTGGACACTTTTACTTCACAACATTTTACAGTACTACATTTTTCAACTGGACTGAAGAGTAAATGTATTTTTTTCTATAATTTCAGAGCACTTGAAATGGCAAGGGCTTGTTTTTTTAGCACATTCATGACGACATCCTGTCAAAAGGGTTTGAGTTCAGGTGAACAAAGAAAATATACAATGAAAAGGTTAACAATTGAAGGAGTGGATTCAGCACAATTCTTTACTAAGATCACACTATTTGATTCCTAAATAGTTCTTTAAAACTACGAGAATAGCACATTTTTTTCCACAACATCCAAAATCGATGTATTTTTTAATCACTTGCTTTTATTTTAGTGTATTTTTGGCTAAAAAGTTACAAAGCAGGTTCTTAAGTCTTTTTGCCAGTACTACTTGCACATGTACTTGCACTTGTACTTGCACTTGTACTTGTACTTGTACTTGTACTTGTACTTGAGCACCGTCTCCTGATTTGTGAAGTGCACACTGTGTAAATAATGTCAAAACTTGCGCCCAGCGTTCAACATGAAAGAAATGAACGTTTCAAGGCAAAGGAATGACATCTCCACGGAAACAAGCAGGTACCAGAGCCTCCGTACGAAAAACTACGTAGTGCAGCTTTAATTCTAATAATTCTTTAGTCTGCAAAATCAGATTTGGATTGGAGGCGTTGTTTCCGTGGATCTCGAGGCAGGAGCACCTTGAAGATTGACCCACGTTCATTACCATTGATGCTGCTGCTTGAGTTACCGCTACCGCTACCACTACTTGCATTTCTCCTCCTCCTCTTACTACTACTACTCCTACTACTGTTACAGCTGTCGTTGGAGGCTGCGCTCCCACACAATGGTCAGAGTATTATCCAGGCTTATGTAACCGCAGGCCACCTCGCTGTCCTTTGTGTGGTCAGCCAATGGGAGCAGGTCTTACTCTCATCCACAGCAGACACCAAACATGGAGCTGCGCACAGAGGACGCTCAAGTTCAAGTCCCCTCCACGCTCTCCTCCCCCTTCACCCAAGGTCACCAGTGTGGGCCGCACAAAGCACCGATGGTTGACGTCAAAACGCAATTGATTCAAACACGGTGCAGTAATAATACTCCTGAGCCACTCGTGCGAACATAAACCTGCTCCGATCCAAGTCGAAAGCGAGAAAAACAAAAGCCGCACTGACCTGTGTGTGCGCGCGGTCCTGTGTCTGCGGTGGGTCCTGGGGGTCCTGTGTGCGGTGTGAGCAGTGAGACTGTTGGAGAGATGGAGCAGAGATGCAGAGAGAGGGGAGGGGCAGAAGGGGGAGGAGGGAGGCGGGACACTTTCTCTCTACAGCAGGAGCCTGTAATCCTGAGAACTGTCAACACTTCATGATCATGATACTACACCTTTAATAATCTTAATAAAGCATGAACTGAGGCTTAAATCATCATGAACAAACAGATCAGGGTGAGGCTGGTTTCGTTTATTGCGTTTTTAAAAGTTAAACATACAAAACAACAAACAAAGAATAAAGAACACGACAACAGAGCAAAAAACAACAACGACAAAAGATTAAAATGCATGTCAAATAGCACAGAACGTTCAATTAAATAAAACTACAGCACATTTGGTCCAAAGTCTGTCAAACAGGTCAAGTTTCAAACTGTTTCTCAAACAAAACAGTCGAAAACCGCCTCAGTCCAATGTTTCTCGGCAAAAGGACACGGTAACAGTGGGCCTCCTGGCAACCGCGGTTTGTCCAGCGTTTTACATTTCCATGTGAATAGTCAGCACTTTGACATGGAGTTATTAAACGAAACTCTTTCCAAACATGTGATATTGTGCTCCTCCATTGTGAAGCGCAAACGTTTTTTCATTCTGCATCTTTCAAAACACTTATTTGAATGTATGTGGCAGAGTCTCTGTCCTGATCGTGGAAAACACATTTTATGTGTGAAAATGTCACATATTTGGAACATTCAAATCTGAAAAATGGACAGTCAGATTCATATTTCTTCTTGCTTCATTTTGTTGACAAATCAGACACTCTAGAGGGGATTTAGGACGTCTTATTTAGTACTTTAGTAAATGATTTTTTTTCTATCTTTCTTTTATCTACTCATTATTAAAGGTGCACTATGTAGTATTTCTCGTTGAGGGTCCATCTCCGGATCTTCTCATAATATAGTGTGTTCTGTGTCTGGAAGCTTCCACACAATGATATAAACTCATCTATCTTTCATTTCTTCAGGGATTTCTAACTCGGCCCCGTCCCGACCAACAGGATCGAGCAGGAAACAGGAAGCTTCGTTCCGCAGAGACAAAGAGAAGCTGGAGATGCTGTCCCTAAATCTTTGGTGATGGTTCATTCATTCATTTAAAGCGGCAGTTCCTTTTGGGAGTGTTGATTTACCTCCTTTACACGCGGAGCAGAGCAGGTTCATTAAACGACTAATCAGCGTTTGTTATCCCAGAGCGGGACACGGACGCTGCTTCCTGTTAGTCCGAGCGCAGGGCTGGACGGGGCCCATATTTGGACGCGTTCTGCTTCTTGTGCTTTGTGTATAAAACATGAGGATGGAGGGACACAAGTGTGCGTGCAGGCAGTGTGCACGTGAGGAGGGAGAGGGGGGTCCCACGTGTGGATGCCATTGGCCCAGGCGGAGGGGGAGGGGCTACACAGGCTTACATAACATAAAGCTCCATCTTCTGCTCCGGTGCACACGCTGTGGATGAGAGCGGCGGGCGGCCATGTTTGCACACACAGAGGCGGGTCTCAAACTGTGGGGCGCGCACCGCTCTTTGAAACCGTGCTACATGTTCACACTGCAAAAAACTCATTTCTAGATGAGTTAAAATGTCTTGATTTTAGGATATTAATCTGAATTTCAGATGTTTTGACTCTTTAAGAGTAGCCAAGACTATTTATTTGATGAAACTAGATTATTTTATTTCTGACTTGTTTCGATACATTATTTCTTACTTCAATCCAATTGATCTGTCACTGGGTTAAGGTAATTTTACTTACCCTGCTAACAA
Organism: Rhinogobius similis; assembly: GCA_019453435.1. Classification (NCBI taxonomy): domain Eukaryota; kingdom Metazoa; phylum Chordata; class Actinopteri; order Gobiiformes; family Gobiidae; genus Rhinogobius; species Rhinogobius similis. The sequence continues at coordinate 956,660 of CM033619.1, read as the reverse complement.
ATGTATTTTCTTATTTTAAGCAAAATTATGGCAGGATCAGTCAAAAATACCTTGAAACCAGTGAAATATTCTGCTTCACATCAGCAATTACATCTCATCAAGTCAAAACTTAAATCCAGATAAAAATGATACATTCAAACCATTTTAAGATTGGATGGATTTACATTTTTTGCTGTGCAGGAAGATAATTTGGATCAAATCATGTATTGAAACAAGTCAGAAACAGTTTGAAAAAGTCAAATCTAGTTCCATCAGATAAATAGTCTCCACTGATCTTAACGAGTCAAAACGTCTGAAAAAGATTCATTTCCTAAAATAAAGACATTTGAACTCTTCTTAAGCTAGAAGTTCATTTTTGCAGGTTAGTCTCCTCCTTCTCCTTTTCACTTGTGAAATACAGAAATACATACGTGATCCACAAGATGGCAGCAATATGAGAGCTGCTTCTTCTGAACAGCGTTGGACGAGTACAAAACGTCAAAAAAGGAACTAGTTACAATTATTTCTCCCCCTGCGTTAATGAATGATGAAAGTAGTTCCCAGTAAAATAGCATCACATCTCCACCATTGTTTAAGGAAAACTACTAAGGCGTATTAGGGCCACTTGATGAAAAAAAAAAGAAAAGCACATTTTTGAGTTGAAACACACAAATCTGCCAGACAAAGTAGCACATTTGCAAGAAAATAACATGTAAATTTAGTTTTTAAAGAAACAAATTTAATCGTAAAAAGTAGCAAATGTATGAGAAAAACATGCTCATTTGCTGGAAAAAAACATGCAAATGTAAGACTTTTTAAACATGCAAATTTGCAAGAAAAAACTCATTGTACATTTCCGAGATTTGCACAGAAACGGAATCCATCATTAAGGGCATGGGTTTGTAACTGTGGAAAACCATAAAGTGTATGTTCTGGTAATCACTGATGAAAAAATAACCACAATGACCAAATCTGCTGGGATGAAAAAAACATATACAAAAATGCACATTAGGGGCCCCCTGAGAAGGTTTGTACCTGGGGCCCAGATTTTGGTGTTACGGCCCTGACAGTCACAACCACAGTTTCCCTGTGAACAGTGAGTGAGAATCCTTTCCTTTCCTTAACATGTGTCTTTTGTTGTGCTTCATACGGATGTACAGTACATATATTTTCCCATTCTTCATCTGTCAAAACAAAATACCTTCTCTTTCCAACGTACATTTTATTATTTTTAGTGGAATGCTCATGTTTACCCCACAAAACAAACAATGAATACAGCTTCTCTGAATGAGACCAGAAGCAGAGTCTGTTATGAAGAGAGCAGACCATCCCCCCTCGGCTTTCACCCAAACTCACTCACTTTAGAAATGTGCTATCAAGTGGCTCTGGCTCCAGCTGGGGCCCTGAGATAGAGCGGGTGCTGCATCTACAGTCACACCGCACAGACTGGACAGAAGGACTTCCATTTAGTTCATAATCTCAGTAAGAACAAAATGTACAGTCTTCTCCCACTGAAACTAATCTGAAATCGATATGTAACAAATGTATTTTTCTGGGATCTCTTCTTATAATCTTTTTGTTCTTGTTTTGTTTATTACATATATTTTTGGTTTGTAGGTGTGACAGGTCAGAGCAGCGTGAAACAGCGATGAGCCCGAGGAACGACACGATGGAAGTGTCGGAACTCACAACGACCACTAAGAGGCACTCTTCTTGTATTCTTGATTTTATGTTTTTAACTGTAACAAAAACATGAGTAATATAGTTCTAATGGAATCAGGAATTTCAAATCTGAATCTGAAACACGAGAAAACAAAAAGGGTGGAGGTCTCTGCGCAGGTTTTAGAGATAAAATAGTGACACACAGGTCTTGATCTGGTACAGTCTTTTTAAGTGTTTTCATCATTTTGAGTTGGAGTTTAAACGGTGTCCCTCCGTACTTTTCATAGTTTTAAACAAGCCAAAGTTTTAATGGTGATTTTACTTAGATGCTAGACAGTTTAGTCATTTCAGGTGATTTCAATGTGCATGTGGATAATATCTGTGACAGAAATGCTGAGGAGCTTGACGCTCTTCTTGAAACTCCACAGTCAGTATCTTACAGAGTGTGGAGTGAATAAACAATGCTCTGTAAAGCACTGGGTCTCTTGAAAGGCACTATGTAAATCCAATAATTAAATCATCAATTAAATGTATTTATTGTTGTGATAAATTGTACACATTCCTCTATCACAAATGCCCTTTGTCCAAACAGTATGGACCTATGTTTGCCGCACAGACTGTGGACTAAATCTCACATTTCCTCTGGTCATGAGGAGCCATTATCATTAGTATGTGCCCCAGCTCCTGGTCACAATCATTCTGGCCTGTGCTCCTGCATGACACAAACCAACCATGTGCCATCGCACGCCCTGGAACTGATGCCACGACCAGCACTTTACCTTCCAGACAGGACTGTATGTTGTGGTTATTTGATCATACTCTGAGTAATTCAAATGTGATGTATCAGAATCAGAATCAGAATCAGAAAGCAGTTTATTGCCATTGTAAGTGAAATTCACAAACATAGGAATTTGCTTCGGCGTAGGTGCAAATCATAGTTTGTGATGTAAATGTATACTGCTGTGTGCACTACTAAATAAATAATGACTGATGTTAGACTTTCCACACCATCTGAGGCTATAGCTGTTGCTGTTTTAAAGTATTTTAGCGACCGCTAACAGAAGTAGCTCACAGACATCTGCATCTTGTGGAACAACGTCATTCCGGGTGAGAGGTCAGAGCGTATATCGTCAGTTGTTGGATGTTGAGTTGAAGAGACGACGGATGAGTCAGAGTCAGTCGTTGTTTCCGACACAGCAGTGAATGCTCATCTTCTGTGTCAGTTTCCAAAAACCTTTCTTCTTCTTTTCTTTTTGGTGGTGCAGAGGTTAAGGGTGTTGCACATGTGCAGATGCTGAGTCCAGCCCTTGGCATTTGCACACTGTCTATATCCACGGTGTCTCTCTCTTTCACACAGCAACGGTCCTGTCCAACAAAGCCTTCGGGCCAGAAAAAAACCTTGCTAGAAGTAGCTTTGTCATTCGTCATTGCCTTATATCTGTCTGAAGGGAAGAGCTACACGGAAACACAAAATGTTGGTTAAGGCGATGAACTACTTTTCCATTGACCATTCACAGTAGGTCAATGGTCTTACTCCTGACTGTAAACACAGTCTGTTAGTTTGAGTGTAGTTAGCTCCTCCTTCAGACAGATATAAGGCAGTGACACAAAGTCCTCTGTCAGATGAACTGAAGAAGCTACTTGGATGAGTAGCGAATAGTCTTCACTCTTAAAACGTTTGTCCTGTTGAGAGAATTTTAGGTTCTCATGTTTTTGTTATTATGGCTTTATGGCTTAGTTTAGTGGCACCTGTGATACATATTTATCACAGTTTTAGTCAAATTGCAGTTTGAGAAGAAATTTAGAGAAAGAAAAGTTTAAAATTACAGGAAGTACTTTGAAAATAAAGTGACAACAACTGGCACATTTTTTTTTACAGTTTAAACCATTTTCTTACAAAATAAAGGCATTATCAGATATCATTTCTTTTCAGTTTCTAACTATTTAAGTAATTTATATGGATTTTGGCCCTTGTTTACAGTATGGTTGCTAGGTAACAATTGTGGAAATAATGCCACACCTGCTGCTCATGTCCAACCAGCAAACATTACAAACTTAAAGGGCCTATGACAGATTGAAATACACATTTAACTAAAATGCAGTTAAGATAAATATATTCTCATTTCTACTCAAATCTTTACAAATTTAACCCCAGTTTAGCTATATTTTAGGTTTTAAATGTTACTTCCTGGTTGTAAAGTATGACATCACACTAGGAAATTACCATAGCAACCGCACTTTACATTGGCCAAAACTCATCTAATGTCACAGATTTTTTTCATTTGACAAAGAAAAACACATGTGACACCTTTATTTTGTTGAATCAAAGGTTAAAGGGTCAAAAAAAGTTTCTTTTGTGTAAATTATGCATAACCTTTGTCTCCCCAGTGTGATGTCATCAGTTTGTTTACTTCCTGCAATTGTCGACAGATTGTTCAACTTTCCTCCACAAACAGCGACCTGATCGGTGCAAAAGTATAATTTGTATTTACACGAAGTATTAACACACTGAATAAAGTCAAAATTAGAAAATCATAAAAACCCGTCATACGCACTTTAACAAAACCTGCCAAACTGGGGACAAATGTGAAACATAAATACTCAAAATAATAAAACTCTTCAGTGAAATCTCAAATGTGTCGATGGCTCCCGTGGCGTGTGCCTGTCACATGCTCGTCACGGCATGTGCAGGGCGTGTGGGGCGGCCTGGCAAAACAAACATGGCCCTTCGTCTGACAGGCCCTGGCCCGGCCCTGCAGTTGTTGCTGGTGTATTGGAAATATATGTGCCTTTCATTCCTTCTCCAAAGTCAGCGAGCCGGTGACCTCTGCGACCTCAGAGCGGCCAATCAGCACGCGCGCAGGGTTTGGACCAGCCAATCGCAGACAGGGCACAGCTGGCCTTCACATTCTCCTGCAGAGCTTTTCAACGTGATCCCAGGAATGTGACGGCCATGTTACCTTCAGCTCACTCCGGCGTTACTGTCATCACCCACGCTGCTCATTTGATTTATGTGTTTTATTATTTTATTTCTCATTTCAGTTTTAGTCTTCCTCTTTTAACTTAAATATTTTGTGTTGGCTTTAGATTCTGGTGAAATCCTTTCGTTTTGGTGTGACACTGCTTGCATCTGTGCTATTGCTTTGCCTGGAATGTTGCACAGCGTAGCATTAAGTTTATACCTCATCTCCATGGAGACGCACAGGGCAAGTTACAAATCAGATCGGTGGAAACGCAGCCCAAATGACAGCAAGAATTCATGTTTTTTTGTGTGTGTGTGCAATAAAAACATGTGTCATTGGATATGTTTAATGCCCTACAGTGGAACATTCCAGCCATTCCACCAGAAAAGTTACACAGGGCACCTTTAATGGGAGTAAAACTTGGCCCGTGTCTAGTTCACACTTGTAGCTGAACTATAAATGTGTAACTAAAACTATCTATTTCAGAATGATGAGAAGTTGCCGTAGCGTTTATACTTCATGTTAAATCTTTTTAAAGGGGAAAAGTCCTCAAAATAGAGCAGAATAGTTACAGTTAAGTGATATAATAATAGTAACAGGAGTGTGGGGGAAGAGTGTTGTGCCCTTGGTCCAAACACCAGGGTCAGACTCAGGGGGAGGGTTCGGGACAGGCCCCTCCCACAGCAGGGTCTACTGTACTTCTCACATGGATCTATTACAATAACACTCCAGTTCAAAAATGTTGGCTCTCAGAAGTGTTCACTGCAAAATATACTTCAGAGCGTTTTATATTTCAGTACAGTTTACTTTTTTACTTTGTTAATTATCTACAGTTATTATTCAATCCAATTAAAGTTAAACTATTTAGGTAGCCTGCCAGTTTGTATTTTACTGAACAGTGTAACTTTTAGCTAAAAAACAGGCAAAAGATATCACCGTGTTGTTGTTTTTAAGAAATGAATAAAACCCTGTGTTCTCACTGTGAGCGGGCTTGCCTCTCCACAAACCTGACTTGTACTTGGCTTGAAGAAGACTCCTGGAAATGTTTTTAAAGCGATATTGTTCCAAAGGCACGTGGCATCTTCATGGAGATTGTTCATGTGTGTGGTTTTAAGGCGACACTACAAGCAAAACTCTTTTTTTTGTGTGTTTTTTGCTCAGTTTGCTCTCTCATATCGACTTTCATGTGGAAACTACAAACTTGTCCAATCTGTTCTTAAAAATCTTTTATTCTTTCATCGAATCCACTTCATCCATAGATTTCTCTGGGACATTGTAACTTCAAAGGCCGTTTTCTTAAAATGTATTTTTGTCCCTCGAGACATAAAGATCAGCCTTAAAGTAGATCCCACAGCAAACTGTACAATCTGGACTCAACAAGAGTTTGACCAAATGGACACAAGGATTTTTTAATATATCGTTTTTAAAAATTTATTTAAGTTATTTATTTAAGTTTTAAGTAAAAAAAAAAAAGGCAAAATTTTATTTTTAGGACATTTTTCAGTCCAATCTAGTTTACTTAAAAACTAAATAATAAATCCAAAATCCCCTCTGTACATATTTTTGTAACTAACATGTTACAAAATGCACTAAGACATTTAATTGTATTTTTTTTACACCTAAAATGCCTCATGACATGATGAAAAACTCATTATATAATCTTTTCTTACATTTACGTGAGTAAATTACACGAGAAGTTTCAAATTGACATGACACTTTACATTTTTTTCACCTAGAGCATCTCACCTTAATGCAGTGGTTCTCAAACGTTCTCAGTTGTGACCCCCAAAATAACAATAGTTCACATTCGCGACGCTCAAACACAAAAAACAGGCGAAACCCAAAGTGATAAATTAGCCTTATATCTAATGTTTGACTTTATTTTGGGAATATAGACCTAGAAAAATGACTTTGATTGGCCAACAATAGGAATCTACATTTACCACTGCATTTGAAGGTGTCAGGCCTTGTTTAAGTATCAATTTTCCCCATCATCTTAGGACCCCTGGAAATCATTTTGCGACCCCCATTTGGGGTCCCGACCCCTAGTGTGAGAACCATTGCCTTAACGTCTCTTTTCTGTGGGATCATGCTGGTGACGCTCCACCTCCAGAAGGTTGTGTCACTGTGAGGAAGCACCTGCAGTGACTGAATACAGAGGTTTGGGGTTCTCGGTTTTAAATATATATTTTTAAAAATATATAAATATGTTGCAACAAGGGCAATAATTAAGGAATATGGTCATACTTTTATGTCACATCTTTAGAGTCCAGTCTTCAAGTCCAGAAGACCGTAGTATAACACATGATTAATTAAGTGGAATATAGTATATGATAAAGTGTAACATTTAATGTAAGACCTGTAACAAATATGTGTAAATACATTGCCTCTATTGATGTCCCTGTGTTAATGAAGTCATAGAGAACTGCACATATGATCATTTTACAGAGTGGTGGGGAAGTCCCACAGCTCCACATGTAGTTTATTTCATAGTGTCAGAATGAGAATCAGTTTTCTTCATGCCCAAGGACAAAGTAATGTTCACACCATATTCTGTAGTACTGGCTCTGTGCTTTGGGATTTGGAAAGGTAACACTTCTCTTAACTTTGGATTTTTCTCATGAAACTTGTTTTGCAACCTGCACTGCAATGGTTTTCGACCATCTTTATTACATGCTCATTTTTGCATTAAAATAGTGGTTGAAAGTGCCTTGCTTTTCCCATGACTTGATATTTTAGATGATATATGTTTAATATGAGGTTTCCAGATAATTATTTTATAAATAATCTCTCCAGGGAATCTAATTTCACAAACCCTGTCTGAACGGCCTCTGGTGCACTTTTCTCTTATCATTTCCTAATCTCATCTTTTAAGGATAGTTTGTCCTGCCTGAAGCATTTATGTGTTATATTCAAGAACTGTACATCCTCAATACGCACTTAAAGTGTCCCAAGTGCAGCTGTAACCAGTAAGAACCCATCGCTCATCACTTGTTACATTTCATCTCCAGTGATCCATTCTAAACCTGGGTGTCCTCACTACAGCCCTGAGGCCTTCAGCTGAACTGGCCAAAAGGACAACAGGCAGCAGGCCACTTTTTACTGCAAATTCATTTGTAATGGTTAAGGCTCATTAAAAAGATATTGACCCCGTTTGTCAAATGTATTTACTGCACTCATTTACCCACTGGGCTGTTAAACTGTAGAGCAGAGGGGGGCAAACTAAGGCCCGGGGGCCACATGCGGCCCTTTTGGCATTTTGATCCGGCCCGCAAAGCATTCAATTAAAAATTGTATGAGTTAGGTGTGGTGCATTTGTCATTTTATAGTTTCCTGAGCAGCTGCTTGTTCATTAAAAATCAGTTTTGACAACAGCCACCACTAGAATAACAAACTTTGATGCAATGGATAAAAGGAGTGATCAACTGCACTGTTCCCACTAAATAAAGATAATGATTTTTGCTATTCTGTAGTAATTTGTGTATTTTAGGCATTAAGTCTATGTGTAGTAGCATGTGTGTAAAATGGTCCGGCCCCCAGGCAAGTGTAAAAATCCAATGTGGCCCTTACGTCAAAATAATTGCCCACCCCTGCTGTAGAGTCATGTTTCAATACGCTGCAGTTGGTGGAAAAGCTTGACTGTGCTGCCACCTACAGGTCATATTGAGGTTCATGAATAGGTCACGTCTTTCAAATTTCACATTTTGAGGTAGTAACCAGTATTTATCTGATTTGTTGACGACCTGCTCTTTTAGTTGTCTCAAGGGAACGACTCCATGAACTTATATTCTACAAGTACATATTTTAAAGTTCATGTACATAGGTCAATAAATTACATGGAGTTAGTAAAAGATTCTGTGCTACCATAATGCTAATATAATACAGATGATTGCCTTTACACTTATCCTTAAATCCCCCATTCTCCAAACACTGTTGAGACCAGGTGTGGGGAACTCTTTATTAGAATAGTCACATTCTATCAACAGGAATCATAAAACCAGACGTGTTGTACAGGAATAGAGGCAGTCCCATCACCTCTGCTCTTCTCAAATATACACAGGGACATAAATATTGGGCTCAGTGAGGGGGGGGTTTACTCTGTGAGGCCAAGCTTCTTCTTGAGCGACTCGGGCATCTCGGGGGGAGGGGGGCGGGGCAGGCGGAAGTACACCTTCACAGAGTCGTAGATGAACCACTGCAGTGCCGTGAGTGTGCCGATCATGATGATACGGGCCACCAGACCCTTCCACACGCCTGCGCAGACAACACAAACAAGTCAGAGTCACATCCAGGTCTGAGAGTGGAGCACGCATGAGAACCAAAGTGATCTTTATCGTCAATCATTTTGCGTAAAAGCAAATAGACAGGGCACAAGCTTTCTAGATATTAGAGAAAGGTGTTATGCACTGACATGCTTTTATTTGAAAAATGCCTCTCAACATTCCTCTGAGCGTCAGTGAGCAGCAGAATTATGGGCAGCTCAAGTGATGAAATTTCTTTCTGGCTGGTTGTGTTCTAATTAACTTAATACAGCAAAATAGGGTTGACAGCTTCTTCCATGTTGCAGTGACTGTGCAGTGTGGCTACCTGTTTGCTAACAGCAGTTGAGGTTTTACGTTTTATTTGCTGTTTACTTGATTTCCAAATTAAATATCAGAGGTGTATCCTTTTATATTTGTTATCAGACTGTAGCAGCTCTTTCACATTTTAGTTGTGTTTTGAGCTCTTAGAACATGTCATTACTCACCATAGACGCCCATATGTTTTTTCAACAGTTTCCTGCATTGTTAGCAGTCTTTTTGTTAGCAAAAGAATGGCATAGATTGTACCTATTCTGCATCCTTTTAAAGTTACATAAAACGCTTGTGCCTGCTGTATTACTGCAATTAATATCTAAAGTGTATAGGCACAGCTGACAGTGTGGGGTCATGTGTTTTGCCACGATGCTGTTGAGGGACGAGACACTGACCTTTGGGGCCCAGCTTCTTGAGCACCTGTGCGGCTGTGCTGCCCTTCTCCTTGTTCAGCACAGACACCACAGAGTCAGCCGGGTGGGACACGATGGCACAGAACACTCCGGCTGCAAACAAATGATTACAGTATGAGAATTATTCTGTGCTAAAGCTAAACCTCAGTGAAAACCCAAACAGAGCAGACAGGACTAAAGGCTCAGAGCATCACTGAGTGAATGTCACTGTACATAAGACCTTTTACCCTGATGAAATAAAAGATACATCTAGAAAAATGGTACAAATCAAACAGCCATAGAAATAAATGCAAGGCTAAAAAGTTTAAGTTTATGAAAGTAAACATGAGTGGGTAGTAGAATAGCTTCCATTTCATTGTTTAGAGTCAGTTAAAGAGTTAGGAAACTCACTTGACCCCACTGAGGTGACAGACTAACTTCATAGCAAGGAACTGAAGAAACTTATGCATACCAATGTATCCAGCGACGAAGGTGACCACCAGCTGCTCGGACTTGGTGCACTCACTGCGGGGCTTGGGCACCACATACTTGTAGAGCAGCTCCACCGTGCGCTCGAAGCAGGCGAACTTCATCATGGTGTAGGGGATCTGCCTCATCCACAGAGGGACCACACCTTTGTAAAAACTGACACGACAAAGCAGTTTAGTCTGCTACGGCCACAATCAACATCCAGCTCATAGTGTCCGTCTCCCAGACTGGCCCCACTGGTGGCTCCTGCCTCAGGGACAGGGGCCAGTGGGGTTCTGGGCTGGGGGACAGGTGGACTGCTCTGACACGCCAATGACTCAAGCACCTCCGACTGTACAGCCACAGGCTGCTGAGGAGTGGGCCAGGCCCAGAGCCTCCAGAGGTGGATCTAAGGAGCGTGTCTCATGAGGTAACTTAAAGCTTCACTTACGCCCACATGCCTTCCTCGGCGTACATCTTGGGTGCTGCCTCTCTAAGGGTGTTGGCGTAACCAGGCTGGGTTTGGATACGCACTTTGGCAGCCTCCATTGGAGCCAGAGCGATATCTGCAAAGAACTCTGCGCTGGCTGATGCAGCCAGGTACAGCGAGGTCCTCCACAGATACGCGTTCTCCTGAAACAAGAGCAGACCAGGTCAGGACATGGCAGACATTTCATGTACAGGAACTCAAATGCACACACCAACATGACCCACAGACGTGTGCCTTCTATTTGAGAAGAGATTTAAATGTATTTTAAATGATTTAAAAGTCACTAGGATATGCTCCAGTCAACCCCCCCCTAATGGGAACAAGCGGTAGAAAATGAATGAATTATTTAAACATTAAGGCAACTCAAACCTGCAAAACCTGAAATTAATCCAAGTCAAACATGAAACTTGAAAAATGTAACCTGAAATGAGTCTTGGGTCCTGTTTACACGGCTCTGGTTAGGACAACCCACAGGTCATGCCTAATCCATCTGCTGTTAGTTTTCTTCACATCTTATTGTTTGGCCCTATTTTAAGTGTGTAAAGCACACATTAGTCCAGCAAACACTCTGCTCTCCTTATTGACTCACTCCAGAAGAAATCTTAACTCCTATCTGAAACTTTGAGATCACTTTTTGGTCTTGTGCTTCAAGCCTCGTCTGAATCAACCGTTGCATCACCAACTTTCTGTAAATTACACACTTGTGACATCAGACTAAGAGGGGGTGAAGTCGAACACAACTCATCAAATCTGCGCAGGTTGAGCAAATCTCAAACCAGTCTAATTGTATGGGAGTCTCAAAGTGTTGTACTTAATGATCACAGCTTAATGAACACAGTTCAAGGCTGTGCTGGTGTGCTTAGCCGAGAACAGCTTTGTCCAGAATTTATGAGCTCAAAGTGGCCCCAAAGAAACTACCTCTTCTAGAGTTGTCAGTAGAGTGCAGATTCAATGAGCATGTAGTCGCCTAAAGAGCCAAGCCTCGTCAAAACAAAACATTGTGGCTTTATACACTTTATTCTGCCCACTTTAGCCTCTTTTTTGCCACAGATCCACACTCCAGATGGTGAAAGAGAAAAAAAAATGTGTAAGTGTGTGTGTGTATATGTATATATATTATAAAGTAGATTGATTTGGGTAAAATGTTTAACCCATGTAAACTAATACAATGAAAAATATATGGTGGCAAGGTAGTTTCGACGGCAACTTTCAGAATAAGGTGAATATAAATGAATTGCTGTACAAACAGCTACTAAGGAACATACTAACACAGACATGTTCAAATGAGCCTGGCCCTCTGAGAAAACCACTGTGATTCAATCACCTGCCCAGCACGGCATGCATTCTGCAAAACACTACAGCACACAGTGAATAGAATGACTTAGGTACAGTCTGAGCGTGGCTCAGGCAGCATTTTCATAGTCCTCCTTGGGCAACAATGAATAATCGACTAATCATGACTAGTCAACCAAAAAAAAAAATAATAAAATCAACTAATCATTAACTAAACTATACAGACTCAAACACATTTTTATAACAACGCCTGTGTGACATTACTACATCAAAATACCAAAAGTACACAGATTATTGAAGATTTTAAACAATATGCTTTAGTCAACATATTTCAATCTTTACATGGATTTAACTTTTTTACATTAAGCAATAGAAATTGTTGCCGACTAGATAGTTAGTGACAGCCCTATTGGGCACACACAAAAAGTGTCCGTCTCCCAGACTGGCCCCACTGGTGGCTCCTGCCTCAGGGACAGGGGCCAGTGGGGCTCTGGGCTGGGGGACAGGTGGACTGCTCTGACACGCCAATGACTCAAGCACCTCCGACTGTACAGCCACAGGCTGCTGAGGAGTGGGCCAGGCCCAGAGCCTCCAGAGGTGGATCTAAGGAGCGTGTCTCATGACCGTGTGATGTTTGTGCACTCACCTCGCCCAGTAAGTCAGCATAGAAGATTTTAAACACTTCGTAGAAGCCGAACTTGCACAGGCCTTGCATGGAGTAGCCGATGAAGGTGGGAGCCCAGCCCTTGGCCAGGCCTCGGACGCCATCTTCTCTCACAGTCACTGAAAACCCATTCCCAATGCTCTTGTATTTGTCTGGGTTCACCTGACAAGGACAGACACTGTCAGACACAGCGATGTATGCTAGACTATCACTCATGCATACGGACACTATTAGCTCAATGTAAGGTTTAATAAATAACACTAACACCAAAGAGTGCGGCTGTGGCCGAGAGCAGCTCCGTACAAACCTGCAGGCGGCACTTGACCAGGTCCAGAGGGACCACAGCTGTGTGAGTGAGGCCGCAGCTCAGGATGCCCCCAAAGCCGCACAGGGCATAGTACTTTGAGGAGCCAAACTCACAGCTCACGTCGTCTGGAGACAACATGCAACATGCAGGAGACATGCAACACAGGACACAATCATTAGAGCCACTGTCCACAGGAACAGCAGGGGGCGCTCAGGGCCACTTTTCCTGCAGACAGTGGCTCGACATCCACCTTCATTAAAACAGATCAATACACCACCATGATTGGATAGATGGAGAGGACACTACTGCTGGATGTGAGTGATTATAGCGGCAGTGCCCTCAGGTTTGTGATCAAGCCTTCAGTGTACACAAAACTAAATCGGTTACATTCTCTGACACGATGTATGCATTTACACAGACATAATCTGACTCAATCAATGTCACTCAGGTCAAAGGGCTCATTACATGTCAAAAAAATGAGTTGGTGAGTTCACCACAACTTAAGTATCATGCATATTGGTGCATTCACAAAAGGGGTGATGGGAGGCACATCCGGCACAGACGTGGGTAACTCAGGCACGGGCAGACTCGAGCACAGACCTGCATTCTGCATTTGACCAGGTCCAGAGGAACCACAGCTGTGTGCGTGGTGCCACAGCTCAGGATGCCCCCAAAGCCACACAGGACGAAATACTTCTGAGAGCCGAACTCACAGCTGTCGGCCTCTGAAGACACAGGGACAGCCACACGTTGCTTCAGCTGCCGTTTCCTCTTTAGTGTCAACTTAAAACTACATGCAGTCCTCATTTACCACCAATCCATGAGTTTCAGAATGATGAGAAATTAGGACTGTTGCCATAACAATTAACACTTTACAGACAAATTATACCTGTAAATAAAAAACAAAATAAAGTCCTGAAAAGTTGAATATAACGGCTGAACTCATACTGATACTCAAAAACGTTATTTGAAGGCAAATTATTAATAATTTGAAAAGGATTCTGCTGAGACAATGGAAGTTTACGTTCACTTTTTGCACATTTGCCCTTTGCCTTGAACTGTGAAGCATAACGTAAAGCCACTGGTAAAGAGTATAAAATCTGTTGTCATTTCTAACACTATAGTTATACTAGTATAAAGCTATTACAAAAATAAGCAAAATGTATCATTTAATTGGTGGTTACAGTGCAGGTTAATGAACATAGATGATTATATATATATAACTGTAAAAAGTATATACTATATACTGTAAACATGCCGGATTGCAGCCCTGGGCTAATTTCTAACTGTTGTCCTGCATGTTTTAGACTTTAGGAAGTAAATTAAGAGTAAGCAGCGCAACCACTATTATTAACTCAAACTAAGTGTAAATTGTTATGTTAATGGATAATAAATATTTATAAAACACATGATGTCTATTAAGATTATAGTGCACACAACAGAACTTTACTGGGAAGAAAATAAGTCACTGGGCGAATACTAAAATATGGCCATAGTCCAAAAAGCATTAATAACTACTTAATGGCAAAAAAAAGGCATAATAATTGTTCAATTACATTTTTTATGCATTTATCAATATTGTGGTCCTAAAACCAAATCTTTAGGGTGCTGCCTTCATACTAAGTCACCACATGAGGCCTTCATTTAAAACCAATATAGTGTTTCACACGAGGACATAATGTTCTTGGAGAAGTCATGAGCGGCGGGGTCACAAAGTCAGGCCTGGACACAATTTTACTGAGCCCTTAAGAGGAAACAGGTTAGGGTTTAAGACTCAAGACACATTCAAACTGTATGAAACTCCAAACTGCGCCTTGCCCGTCTGTGTCCTCCACGGGCCGCTGCGGGTGCGTCCGGGCCCCAGGGACACAAGGTTACGGCGGAAACCGATGACTGGCGGGGTTTAGCCGGTTCAGTTGAGACTCATTCGCTGCAAGGTTTACGTATCGGATTTAACAACTTAACCAGGGTCAATAATCGCTGTGCTGCTGTGGCTAATGCTAGTAGCACTGCTCCTCCTGCAGCTGCTGCCCTTTTCACTGCCCGGCCCCGGCTTACCATCTGCGGCCGCGGCTGCTGCTAGTCTCCGGGGCCGCTGCGTGTGGAGGCTCTGCTGCTGGGGCTCGTCCACCTTCTGCAGGGAGAAGAGCGGCGCGCTGAAGGGGTTGGCCCGGGCCAGCTGCGTCAGGGCGCTCGGGTACATGGCGCAGATCTGTGGAGCTGCAACACAGACACGGGTTTTAGCGTGCTATCCGTGAGTTTTAGACGTACACTTCAGCCGTACGCTTCCGGACGCAACTACAGACGTCACTTCAACCTCGTGCACGCTTTAAAACGTACAGATATCAATGCGCGTGCGAAGCGCAATGCCGCTGGTGGATGAGGCTCACCAATGCTACATCGGTGGAGCTAATGCTAACATGCTAGTTTGACCGCTTCAAGGTGGAACATGTCCTTTGAACATAACGGATACAAAAAATGACTTGGAAACAAAACCACCACAGTGCCCACGCGGTGTAAATCCACAGCTGCACCTCTGTATGTGCGTAAATGTCTGTATTTGATTATTTAAACACACTTACTATTTGCCTGTCTCAAGATGGCGCCTCGCTCGTGTGCAGCCGGTGTGCAGAGAGGCAGATGACCTCGGCGTGCATCAAATATCCTTTGTTTACGTCACTAGTGCAGGGCTTTCCGGGGTTTTGGCCAATCCGAAAACTGCTCGTGTGGAGTGTCCAATAGGAAGCCAGGGAGCAAAGTGGGAGGGAGGAGTGGGTGTGTCTCAAGGGCCAGGGATAAATCGCATTTCGAAGGCGTCTCATCGAAGCCTCCTCGCTTCCTCTGCGCTGCGGCCTGGGAAGGCTGCGCTTTTATTGGTGGGCGGGGCTAGCGGCAGAGGAGATGATTGAGGTACGATTTGAGAAATGGGATTTGGCCCAGGGATTTTGCCAAGTTTGCACTTAATTTATTCATAGTCAGCTTGAAAAAAAGGAAAGGTTTGAAATGCAGTTTTACTTAAATAATGGAGTGTTACTAGAGCTGATTATTAGCAATAGTAGCAATAGTAAATATCAGACGTGTGGACTTTTTTTCTCTTTGTTGTTAGATGGTTAGTTACTTTAGTGTTTAATTTTAGAGGAATAACCCCTTTTAGAACTGAACTGTTTTTCCTAAAACGCCTGAGTGAAATGAGCCTCATTTCAAACTGTAGCTGTGTCTGAACCCTGTATGTTCCCTGAACCCTGAAGGTCTGTAGATGTGTCCTTTGGTGTCGGATTTACTCTAATTACCTGTGGAAACAAGCTCTGCAAAGAGGAAAACCAAAATTAAAAGTCCGCCTAAATTCTCTTTGTTAAATATATGAAGAAGTAAAGCTGGTGTTTGTAGGTTTTGCCTGATTGACACTAGTTTGGGCATTTATTGGTTTTGACAATTTCTCTCTAAAAGCTGAAGCTAATTTGACAAAAAAAAATGTTTTTAGAAACTTTAGAAACTTATTTAGAGTTTAAAAAAATCCAGGCGGAATCCACATAAAAGCCCTATCAAATTTTTCTGAATTTTAGTGTAATCTTTACACTGAATTGACTTTTTACACTAATTAATCCGATAATGGTGGATTTGACGGTAACTAAGAGGGTTACAGCCTTCTTTTCATGTATGACATGTCCAGCATCTCGATAGTTTCCTTTTATCAAATGGTGGATGAAAAGGAATAAATTAACAAAGTGTCCAGCGTCTCATCGGTGGAACTCCCAACTGGATAAACTGTAACCTGATATTCATCCTTCTCTATTTGTGTGACCAGAGTTTTTAAAGAAGAATCATTTACAAAAAATAAACTGCAAAAGAAAAAAGACTTAGTCCTTGTTCGCGCATCGCACAGAATTTTTGAACATATTTTATACTTTAACCAAGATGAACACCTGCATGGACTACTTTGAGAGCGCTTCTATATTTAACTTTTTTCCTAATCTAAAGGCCTCCTGTAGGTGGCAGTCACATGCAGGTAAAACGCCTGCTCAAGTTTTATAGGTTGTGTAATAATTTCCATTTCCACATAGCCTTTCCTAGCCAATAAAAAGGAAGCTTTTAAGCCGGTGCAACACTGATTTCTCTTCTGCAAAAGGGAGTGTCTGGATTCCAGTCACTGCAGCAAGATATGGAGAAGTTGAATAAAAATGTTTTGGAAATAAACCTTTATTATAAGAAGTAAGGCACATTTATTCAACAAATAAGATTTGAAAATACAAAACAATATGAAAAAAGTTAGTTACACACAAGGGAAAGTGTTGTGACGCCACTGTAAAAAAGGCATCTAAACAGGAGTTTAAATGGCTCGAATTGCTCATATTGTTTAGATCTAGTTGAATGTGATTGTTTTACTTACATTTCTGAAGCGTTTAATGTTTTTCCTTTGAAAAGCTACATTTTCTGGCAAATCTGCAAAGTCAGACATAACAGTTACAGATCATTTAGCTTGGGAAAAAACAAGCATAATTAGTTAAGATTTATATTGACTTTTAAATAAATTAATTTAATGTCAACTCGTGTAGACTTTCCTTTTTTGCAGTGTGTACTTTGGTTCAAGAGCTTTATTAAAAAAAAAAAAAAAAAAAGGTCTCACAGTCAAAAGTCACAGTGGAGTATAGAATCATATTTTCAAATACAGACTTTTTACTCCTAGATTTCTTCAAATGGGGAAGCGGTGTTGGACTCCATGGCCTGGTAAACAAGGAACAGGAAACCAGCCAGGACGGCCCAGAGGAACAGCTTCTTCCACCACGCCATGCCCCCCCGGGCTTTGGCCTGATGGGCAGAGGGGGCGCTAGCATTGGGGCGGAAGGGGGTGGCACCGGAGGAGATGGAGTTGCCGCTGAGAAGAGTGGTTTTAGCAGTGCTGGTGAGCGAGGGGGCGGAGCTCAAACCTAAGAGGGCATGGCTGCTGACTTTGATCTCTTCATGCGCTGATTGGCTGTGATTGGCGGGTATCACAGGGCGACCGCCAGCTCCTTTGATTGGCCGGCGACATGTGGCTCTATAAAATAAAGAAACATTAGAAAAAGGAGTGTCGGACTCAGCCCCTGCAGATTCATGTGAGCATCCGCCTTCCTAAAATCTGGTAGTTCAAGAGAGCAGCTCGGGAAACATGTTTGCGTACATTTAATTATCTCTGCTGATTTGTTGAAAACATATGTAAAACATATGTTGTGATTGGAGAATTATGTGAGGGGATGCATAAATTAGGCAAGATTTGTGTGGAATTTTTTTTATGCTGATAATTTAATTAATTGTACTATAAAGCTAAATATAGGAGATCGTGGGTTCGAATCCCAGACCACCCCAACATCGTGGTTTCGAATTCCGAATCACCCCAACATCACACGATCTCTCTGGGTGGAGTCTGCATGTCCTCCCCGTGTTACCGTGGGTTCTCTCCGGGTTCTCCGGCTCCTCCCACCGTCCAAAGACATGACTGTGTAGGTTAATTGACAATTCTAAAATGTCCCTAGTGTATGAATGTGAGAGTGAATGGTTGTCTGTCCTTGTCTCTGTGTCTGTGTCAGCCCTGCGACGAGTTGGCCACTGTCCAGGGTGTACCCCGCCTAAGGCCCAAAGTCACTGGGATAGGCTCCAGTCACCCGCGACCCCTAACGGGAATAAGC
This sequence comes from Rhinogobius similis, assembly GCA_019453435.1. NCBI lineage: Eukaryota > Metazoa > Chordata > Actinopteri > Gobiiformes > Gobiidae > Rhinogobius > Rhinogobius similis. The sequence goes on along the minus strand of CM033619.1, from coordinate 938,205 downwards.
GGTAGAAAATGAATGAATGAAGCTGAATATTGGATTTAATATGTTAAATTTGCAAGCTAGAACCATCCCTCCCCCATGCAGGCCGTCAATCCCCAACTGAGTCCTGTCACTGTCACACAAACTCGGGAACATTCGCACGCGTTTCCGAGCTGAAGTTCTGACCCAAGTTGGTGCTCAAGCCAATTTCTCAGTGTCAGAGGATCTTACGAGTTTTATGAAACAGGATATAGTACATGTCAATGAACATATAACTCCGGAGTTAGCCATGAGCTAGTTTCCGTCCGTTGTCCTTCATTCACTCTCACAAACACACTCTCATGCACACACCTATTGTACATGTTTTTAGTGTGTACACAGTTTAGTAGCAAAAGGGTTGTTCTAGGATTTAGTCCCACTTTAAACGGTTAAGAAACTGGAGCAGGAATTTTTTGACTCACGTTAGACCCGTTAAGTTGAGCTCTGGCACCAGAATCACCTCTTCTGGTGGTGGCTCCGTTCTGATCTTCTCCACCTGTTCCACCTGCTCCATCTGCTCCATCTGCTCCACCTTCTGCAACTTCTCTGTCTGCAGACAACACAAATATTAAAAATAGTGATGGCCCAGCCACCTGGCCCCTCAGTGCCTCCCTCTGAGACAGTGACCTGTGTCCCTCAGTGCTCCCGGGACAGTGCTGACCCTTGTCCCTCGGTGCTCCTGAGACAGTGCTGACCAGTCTCCCTCAGTGCTCCAGGGACAGTGACCCGTGTCCCTCAGTGCTGCCGGGACAGTTTTAACCCGTGTCCCTCAGTCCTCCCGGGACAGTGCTGACCCTTTTCCCCATGTTCTTCCGGGGGTGTGTTGACCCGTGTCCCTCAATGCTCCTGGGACAGTGTTGACCTGTGTCCCTCAGTGCTCCCGGGACAGTGTTGACCCGTGTCCCTCAGTGCTCCCGGGACAGTGTTGACCTGTGTCCCTCAGTACAGTGCTGACCCTTTTCCCCATGTGCTCCTGGGACAGTGTTGACCCGTGTCCCTCAATGCTCCTGGGACAGTGTTGACCCGTGTCCCTCAGTACAGTGCTGACCCTTTTCCCCATGTGCTCCCGGGAGAGTGTTGACCCGTGTCCCTCAGTGCTCCCAGGACATGAACATTTGATGAGAATACCACTGCTGATGACACTCGTCCATGCTCAGTGTCAGTGGGCCTCTTTATGGGGGAGATGTTACACCTGGAGATGAAAGTCAGAGGGTCCAGAGGAGCCTGTGGAGCGTAAAGTTGCGTTCTTTAGTTTATGCAAGGTTTACAAACCTGTGTCTGTATGCACACTGTGCAGGAACAAGGCCTGAGTATTTCACGTGACCACAATGTTCTAACTATCTGCTGTGACAGTGTACACTTTGCTGCACATGAGATGTTCCATCAAACACACCACCAGTGGCTACATCTACCTGTGCAGGTCTAGAAGAGCTTGGAGCCGCAGGAACCAGAGTCGGAGGTCGTCTGGTGTAGGAGCCAAGAGGCACAGAGCCAGGGGCTAGAGCCGGTCTGGAAGAGGAGACAGGGACCATTGCTACCCAAGTAGAGCTGGAAGAAGACACAGGGACCACAGGGGCCAGAGCCGGAGTAGGGCTGATGGAACAGCCAGTAGTTGCAGGGGCCTGTGCAGGTCTGGATGAAGAGTTGGGGGCTGGAGCAGGACTGGAAGAGGAGACATGAGCCAGAGCAGGTCTGGTGAAAGCGGTTGGGGCCACAGGGGCTGAGACAGGTTTGGTGGAAGAGACATAGGCCACAGGAGCTGAAGCGTGTCGAGAGGAGGGGGGTGGGGGACCCCGAACAGGGCTGTGAGATCTTTTTTGGGACTCCCTTTCTGTTGACAAGGGCCCAAGAGCCTCAGGAACCTAAAGAGACAAAGCCTGCTCAGAGTCTACAATTATACATTTTACTGCTGAAGGGGACAGAGGTCACCAGTGAACAGAGGGGACTGAGGACGTGATGAGGCAGATGGACTGAGGTGATGTGGCTGACTGAAGAGGACTGAGGAGGTGATGTGGCTGACTGAAGAGGACTGAGGAGGTGTGGCTTACAGAAGAGGACTGAGGAGGTGATGTGGCTGACTGAAGAGGACTGAGGAGGTAATGTGGCTGATTAAAGAGGACTGAGGAGATGATGGGGCTGACTGAAGAGGACTGAGGAGGTGATGTGGCTGATTAAAGAGGACTGAGGAGGTGATGTGGCTGACAGAAGAGGACTGAGGAAGTAATGGGGCTGACTGAAGAGGACTGAGGAGGTGATGTGGCTGACTGAAGAGGACTGAGGAGGTGGTGTGGCTGACAGAAGAGGACTGAGGAGGTGTTGTGGCTGACAGAAGAGGACTGAGGAGGTGATGTGGCTGACTGAAGAGGACTGAGGAGGTGATGTGGCTGACTGAAGAGGACTGAGGAGGTGATGTGGCTGACTGAAGAGGACTGAGGAGGTGATGTGGCTGACTGAAGAGGACTGAGGAGGTGTGGCTTACAGAAGAGGACTGAGGAGGTGATGTGGCTGACTGAAGAGGACTGAGGAGGTGATGTGGCTGATTAAAGAGGACTGAGGAGATGATGGGGCTGACTGAAGAGGACTGAGGAGGTGATGTGGCTGATTAAAGAGGACTGAGGAGATGATGGGGCTGACTGAAGAGGACTGAGGAGGTGATGTGGCTGACTAAAGAGGACTGAGGAGGTGATGGGGCTGACAGAAGAGGACTGAGGAGGTGATGGGGCTGATAGAAGAGGACTGAGGATGTGATGGGGCTGACTGAAGAGGACTGAGGAGGTGATGGGGCTGACAGAAGAGGACTGAGGAAGTGATGGGGCTGACTGAAGAGGACTGAGGAGATAATGGGGCTGACTGAAGAGGACTGAGGAGATGATGGGGCTGACTGAAGAGGACTGAGGAGGTGATGTGGCTGATTAAAAAGGACTGAGGAGGTGATGGGGCTGATAGAAGAGGACTGAGGAAGTGATGGGGCTGACTGAAGAGGACTGAGGAGATGATGGGGCTGACTGAAGAGGACTGAGGAGATGATGGGGCTGACTGAAGAGGACTGAGGAGGTGATGTGGCTGACTGAAGAGGACTGAGGAGATGATGTGGCTGATTAAAGAGGACTGAGGAGGTGATGGGGCTGACAGAAGAGGACTGAGGAAGTGATGGGGCTGACTGAAGAGGACTGAGGAGGTGATGTGGCTGACTGAAGAGGACTGAGGAGGTGATGGGGCTGACTGAAGAGGACTGAGGAGGTGATGTGGCTGACTGAAGAGGACTGAGGAGGTGATGGGGCTGACTGAAGAGGACTGAGGAGGTGATGTGGCTGACTGAAGAGGACTGAGGAGGTGATGGGGCTGACTGAAGAGGACTGAGGAGGTGATGTGGCTGATTAAAGAGGACTGAGGAGGTGTGGCTGACAGAAGAGGACTGAGGAGGTGATGTGGCTGACTGAAGAGGACTGAGGAGGTGATGTGGCTGACTGAAGAGGACTGAGGAGGTGTTGTGGCTGACAGAAGAGGACTGAGGAGGTGTTGTGGCTGACTGAAGAGGACTGAGGAGGTGTGGCTGACTGAAGAGGACTGAGGAGATGATGGGGCTGACTGAAGAGGACTGAGGAGATGATGGGGCTGACTGAAGAGGACTGAGGAGGTGATGTGGCTGACTGAAGAGGACTGAGGAGGTGGTGTGGCTGACAGAAGAGGACTGAGGAGGTGATGTGGCTGACTGAAGAGGACTGAGGAGGTGATGGGGCTGATTAAAGAGGACTGAGGAGGTGATGGGGCTGATTAAAGAGGACTGAGGAGGTGATGGGGCTGACTGAAGAGGACTGAGGAGGTGATGTGGCTGATTAAAGAGGACTGAGGAGGTGTGGCTGACAGAAGAGGACTGAGGAGGTGATGTGGCTGACTGAAGAGGACTGAGGAGGTGATGTGGCTGACTGAAGAGGACTGAGGAGGTGTTGTGGCTGACAGAAGAGGACTGAGGAGGTGTTGTGGCTGACTGAAGAGGACTGAGGAGGTGTGGCTGACTGAAGAGGACTGAGGAGATGATGGGGCTGACTGAAGAGGACTGAGGAGATGATGGGGCTGACTGAAGAGGACTGAGGAGGTGATGTGGCTGACTGAAGAGGACTGAGGAGGTGGTGTGGCTGATTAAAGAGGACTAAGGAGGTGATGTGGCTGATTAAAGAGGACTAAGGAGGTGATGTGGCTGATTAAAGAGGACTAAGGAGGTGATGTGGCTGATTAAAGAGGACTGAGGAGGTGATGTGGCTGACTGGAGCTTGTCAACGGTGAAGAACCCATGTTTGGTCAGAGAATCCAAGCTTTTTGAGGCGCACCACGTGTAACAAATGGAGGAGCAGAGTGTAGCAGAGACCGCAGTATTCACCTCTCTGTGGGACAACTTCGTGGACCTGCGTGTGAGCTCGGCGCCCTCTGCTCGCCGCTCCACAGGCCTCTGGTCACAGGTCAACTCATTTGAGAACATGGCACACAAATGTACAGAATTTACCAGCATTTGGAGCAGCCTATGTTTGTTGTTTAAGATTACAAAATGATAAGAGTTTCAACAGTAGTCCCCGTAGAGTGAAGCTTACCGTTACTACGCTGTGCTGGCTGCTACTGTGTCTCGATGTGTTGTTTCTACGGCTCCTCACGCCCTCCTTCTGCTCGGGCACCGGCTCTGGGGCCGGTTTGGGCTCTGGGTCAGGGACAGCAGTGAGCTCTGACATAGGACATACTACAGGTCAGGGTCAGGGGTCACAGAGTCGGGACAGAATGGTTATCCAGAACTCTCACCCTCCTCCTGGTCGCTGTAGACCTCCGCATCTCCACTGCCGTTGTGATTCTTCTGGGGTTCAGAGGCGACTGCTCCTTTGTCCTGGAGCTTCTGAAGTTTATTTTCGTACAGCTTCCGTGTGGAGGCTGCAGAAAACAGCTTTTGTAAACCTCTTGAAATTCACAGTTGTGTTGGTATCAAAGGGTTCTCCAGGAAAATGGAGAGTAGATATTCAATTTGGTCAGTAAGACTTTGAACCTAGTGATATTAAACATGTGTTCTTTTATTTATTCAATACGGCCCCATATCTATTTGAAGTAGAAACATATTTGGATTAGTTATGTGGCGGGTTATTTGCATTTTAACAATTGGCAGATACTCAAAGGACAAGTGTGTGTAACAGAAGGGCTACATCTAAAGATCGTCAACAAGTTGGACAGTCAAACAACTATTTCTGTTGTAAAGTGATTGTTAATCCATCCATCCATCTTCTTCCTCTTATCCGGGGCCGGGTCGTGGAGGCTCCTGAACAGATGCCCGAGCCACCTCAGCTGGCTCCTCTCGACGTGGAGACGCAGCGGCTCTACTCCAAGCTCCTCCCGTGTGACTGAGCTCCTCATCCTATCTCTAAGGGAGCGCCCAGCCACCCGGCGGAGGAAGCTCATTTCGACCGATTGTATCCACGATCTCGTCCTTTCGGTCATTACCCAGAGCTCATGACCAGGTGAGGGTAGGAACGTAGATTGACCGGTAAATCGAGAGCTTTGTCTTTCGACTCAGCTCTTCTTTACCAAAACGGTCTGATACAGCGCCCGCATCACTGCAGACGCTGCACCGATCCGCCTGTCAATCTCACGCTCCATCCTTCCCTCACTCGTGAACAAGACCCCGAGATACTTGAACTCCTCCACTTGAAGCAAGGACTCTCCACCCACTCGGAGAGGGCAAGCCACCTTTTTCCAGTCGAGAACCATGGCCTCGGATTTGGAGGTGCTGATCCTCATCCCAGCTGCTTCACACTCGGCTGCAAACCGTCCCAGAGCATGCTGCAGGTCCTGGTTTGAGGAAGCCATCAGGACGACATCATCTGCAAACAGCAGAGATGAGATCCTGTGGTCCCCAAACCGGATGCCCTCCGGGCCCTGACTGCGCCTAGAAATTCAGTCCATAAAAATTATGAACAGAACCGGTGACAAAGGGCAGCCCTGGCGGAGTCCAACATGCACTGGGAACAGGTCTGACTTACTGCCGGCAATGCGAACACAGCTCCTGCTCCGGTCACACAGGGACCGGACAGCCCTTAACAAAGGGCCCCGGACCCCACACTCCCGGAGCACTCCCCACAAGGCGCCCCGGGGCACACGGTCGAATGCCTTCTCCAGATCCACAAAACACATGTGGACAGGTTGGGCTAACTCCCATGAACCCTCGAGCACCCAATGGAAAGTATAGAGCTGGTCCAGTGTTCAACGACCAGGACGAAAACCACACTGCTCCTCCTGAATCAGAGGTTCGACTATCGGTCGGATGATTGTTAATCTGTTTTTTTAAGTATCAAATAAAGGTTGCAAAAGGTGCAGGCATGAAAGACAGTGCAGGAGGAGGGTGCAGACACGGAGAAGGGATGAAACGATATTTCACATAATATTGAATCATTTGCCATGGGTGTCACGATTAGATATATTTTGGTTTGGAAAGGGAAAAGTTAAGCATGTCGTTCTTTGCAAATTCAGGAAGTAGTGCTATAGTCTAGTATAGTATAGATATATAGAGGTGAGCTTTATCTTTCAGTTACTTTTAATTTTAGGTTGATAGACCCAGGAATGACCAAAATATGAACTTCTAAATAGTCTTGAGCCGCTTTTGTCTTTAAACATCATTAAACTAAGGTGTTCACATTCACAATTCGCCTGAAACATGTGATAAAACGCTTTTTTTTTTTCAGACATTATCTCTGTCTGTTGAGATATTTATTTATAATATTTTCGATCAGAAAGAAAGAAGAGTTTTCTTAACACATATAAGAACAGGAGACAGAGGGGAGGAGTCTGCTTTGCCACAGGACGAGGAAGACACGCAGATACACAGACATGAGCGAGTCAGCAGGAAAAGATGTTTACCCAAAAATAAATGATGAAAAGCACAAAATGATCTAACAGTGGATTGTGGATTGAAAAAAAAAAAAAGGGTTTTATAAAATGGGGTTTCCTTGGAAAATGCTTATTACCACAGATTAAAACATCAGAGCGGTAATTCTTTGAACCAAATGAAGCAAAACACCTATGACTCATCACATTTAGACTCATTTACAGCGGTCATGCTGCAGGCGTGAAGAAGGGTGCAAGTGTGCAGGAGGGAGCAGGCAGGAGGAGCTGCAGGCGTAGAGGAGGGTGCAGGCGTGAATGTGGCGCATGCGTGGAGGAGGTTCAGGTGAGGAGGAGGTGGAGGTGAAGGTGAGGAGGAGGTGCAGGGTCAAGGTCAAGGTGAAATTAATTCATAAAGCACATTTACAAACAGCCATCACGGCCCCAAAGTATTGTACAGTAACATTATGGCACCGTAATAAATAATATGTTTTTTACCTACGTACGGTAGACACGATATAAGATCATGAGCTTGGACCTTGGACAGTCCAGCAGACACTGATCAGAGGACCTTAATGCTCTGACTGGGGAGTGCAAAGACAGACTTTCAGATAAATAAGGTGGTGCCAAACCATGAATACATTTAAAAACAAGCAACAAAAGTTTAAATCAATTCTAAAAATCACAGGCAGCCAGTGCAGTGAAAACACAGGAGTGATGTGATCACAAAATGTGAACATTTTGAACCATCTGTAAACGGTGGACTGAGGATTGGCTTAAACCAAAATATAAAGAGTTCCAGTAGTCCAAAGGAGTGGTTATCAGCGCATGCACAACCTTTTCAAACTGATTTGATGGCAGGTAGCATTTTACTTTGCAAAGAAGCCTTAACTGAAAGAAGCTGGATCAAACTACTGTCTTTATCTGCTTTTCAAGAGTGAAAGAACTGGCAATAAAAACATCTATACTTCTAGCAGAAGAACAGCAATTAGATGTAAGATGCACTGTTAAAATCAGAGAGCTCGGCCTTACCAAATACCACTATTTCAGTTTTGCTCTCATTTAAATTAAGAAAGTTTACAGACAACCACTTTTTGACTTCTTGAAAACATTTCAAAGCAGCACCAGATGTAGCAGTTTTTGAATTTAAGGGCGGGTAAATCTGTACATCATCTGCAAAAACATGAAATTGGATGCCATACTTTCTAAAGAGAGAGCCCAGCGGTAGCATGTACAAAGAAAAGAGAACTGGACCCAGAATTGAGCCTTGTGTCACCCCAACAGTTAGTGCGGCTCTCTGAGATGTAAAAGGTGCAGGTGAGAAGGAGGTGCAGGTGTTCAATGGAGCAGGATTCAGGCAGGAGGAGGTGCAGGTGTTGAGGAGGGTGCAGGAAGGAGGACTACGCCAGGCAGGAGGAGTGTACAGGCAGAAGGAGACACAGGCAGGAGGACTGCGCAGGCAGGAGGAGGTGCAGGCAGGAGGAGGTGCAGGCAGAAGGAGGTGCAGGCAGAAGGAGGTGCAGCTGTGGAGGAGGTTGCAGGCAGGAGGAGTGTACAGGCAGGAGGAGGTGCAGGTGTAGAGGAGGTGCAGGTGGAGGAGGCGCAGGCAGGAGGAGGGTGCAGGTGTAGAGGAGGTGCAGGTGTAGAGGAGGTGCAGGTGTAGAGGAGGTGCAGGTGTAGAGGAGGTGCAGGTGTAGAGGAGGTGCAGGCAGGAGGAGGGTGCAGGTGTAGAGGAGGTGCAGGCAGGAGGAGGTGCATGTGTAGAGGAGGTGCAGGCAGGAGGAGGGTGCAGGTGTAGAGGAGGTGCAGTCAGGAGGAGGGTGCAGGTGTAGAGGAGGTGCAGGTGTAGAGGAGGTGCAGGTGTAGAGGAGGTGCAGGCGCTCACCCACAATGGGCCCTGCGTGGACCCCATGTGCCAGCAGCTGCTCCCTCAGGGCCTCGTCTGTCAGCAGAGCCACGTCCAGCTGCTCCTGCCTCTCCACCGCCGCCCCAGACTTCTGCACAAACATTTACACCAGCTGGTGTTAACAGAGGCTACTTATCATCAGGACCGAGTGTTACACAACTGAAGGTGCACATGCAGGAGCTTAAGGAACATTGAGAAGCTGATTGATCGCCACATTTCACACTCTAATAGTTGTCAAAGATCTGCACAACATATTTTTGCTCTAAGACTTAGAGTAACTTGTAAAATATACTTCAATACTCTTCTTAAGTAGATGTTTACATGTAATATTTTTACTTCTGCTCGAGTAAATCTTATTTCCTTGCTCCTGTACGTTTTTATTAGTATATTTTTGTAGGGACTTGTTGTCCCCATTAATGTGCTAAATAATAACCTCTCAAACGTCAAAGTACCTGTTATTTTTCAATTCTTTTACAATCAGAATCAGAAAAAGCTTTATTGCCATTGAATAAAATTCACAAACTGGGAACTTGCTTTGGCAGTAAGGTGCAACATATAACAATGGAATAGAAGCAAAATATATGAAAGAAGGCATGCATAAAATTGAGAATCAGCTAATAAATAAAATGAAACAGATTTAGACTATATACAGAAAATGTACAATTTTAAATGATGTAGTGGAGCAGAAGGTACCTTAATACCTGCTTTTAGGTGAAGTGAAAAATAAATCCACTGTAAATGTACTCAAGTACAGAACAGAGACCTAAAATAGTTACTTAAGTACACTCAGAGTGGACTATATATATATATATATATATATATATATATATATATATATATACACACACACATCATATTGTGAATGTTGTGTTGAAGTATAGAGTATATTGTTTACAGGAAAATAAATAAAAATAAGGGTAAAGGTGAAATTTCTGCATTTTTGTGATTCGTTTTACAGACATTTCACATTTGTCTGATAATTAAGCAACATCTAATACTTTTGAAGATAAGTTTTAACATGTTTTTGTTGGATTGTACTAATACTGTCTAAATCTTGTCTTGGAAAATGGAGATATTCATTTTTGTCAATATTGCTCAGCTCTATAAGTAACTAATAACAAATGTTATTTATTTTTTATTGTCTTTATTTAATCATTTCTTTTTTTTTTTTAAACTGGGATTAAAAAATCCTCACATTACTGTAATTGAGTAGATTTTTATTGGATAATTGTAATGTTTTGAATAGATTTTGAAATCTGTACTTGAGTATAATTTAATTATGGCACGTAATTAGTCATCTAAAAATCATAACGGCACAAGCCCCAATTGTCGATCCAGGTTTGTCACTGCTGTGTCTGCTCCTTTACAAAGTGACACTCAAACAGCATCTGCTCCGATAATCTCTGAAGAGAGAAAGTGGACTGTGGTTTAAAATGAATTAAACAGTGGAATTAATCATGTTTTGTACAAAAACTGATATGAACACTGATCAAATTGCGTTACAAAAAAGGGTGGCAGCCGTACTTGTACTGTAATTGAGTACATTTTTAGTCAGGTAACTGTACTTTTACTTGAGTACACATTTTCAGTATCCTTTCCACAGCTTTTGTACTTTGTTACTTTCCACCACTGTTTATCAAATAATATTCAGCCATTGCTATTAATACTTGCTGTAATTGAAGCAGATTAGATACGACTACAACAAGAACTAAGTAAGTTTAATCATAGTTAAGAAAAAAATTCCTGGTTGTGTCCTGGTTCTCAAACTCGTTAATCCAAACACAGTCCCACACTGTGGGTTTTTTTTTTTTTTTTTTTTGGTCGGGACAGTGCATGTTAATGAACATACATGATATACATGCTGTAAACACACCAGATTGTAGCCTTGGGCTAATTTCCATCTGTTGTCCCACATTCACTCTCATTCATTCACACACAGACAGACAAGGACAAACAACCATTCAGTCTCACATTCATCCAATACGGGCAATTTAGAGTTGTCAATTAACCTACACAGTCATGTCTTTGGACGGTGGGTTGCCAGATCATACAACTCAAACTAGTCTGCAACAAACCCAGAAGGGCACACAGTCTTCATGTGTGCTCAGCATAAACAGCCAACCACCAGTTTGTGATTACATTACTCTTTCATTCCAGTAGGGGCATGTTTTCGTTATTACATAATGCAGAGCTTATGGTGACTTTCAGTAAACTAGTGTATAGTGCTCATTCCATCCAGTCATTCGCACACACATGTGACATTCTGTGCCCGTGGGCCCTCTCGAGTCACCATGAATAACCGTCACACCAGCACATTAACACCAGGAGGGTCGTTCTCAGTAGAGTCTGTACAGCAGGGCGAGATTTGAGCTCATCCAAGCTTCACCTGTGTGGAACGAACAGCCTGTCATCTGCACGTGCTAATTAGAGGCACAAGTATGTCCGGCATGTGCAGAAGACAGAGTCCTGGCACGAGGAAGCAGCCGCGGGACATTCAAGAAAGGAACCAAATCAAAGGGGAAATGTGTGGAATGTGCAGAGGACTGGGGCCAGACCGAGAGGAGCACGACTTCAGAGGCAAAACAAGGAGGCTGCCCCATCTAAAGTCAGACAGCCTACTCACTGTTATGTCACCTATTCAGAGAGTTTGTCAATGTAAAGGTTAAAACCAAAATGTTCTGGATTTCCCATCAACTAACCACAAGCCTAATACTTTTGGATGAGATGAGAGGGGACAAGAGCTCTCAGGGAAACAGTTTGAAGAACTTATTAGATTACATCTCCTTTTATTGTCCCTGGAGGGAAAATTGTCTTCTACATTTGACCCACCCTTTAAAGCCACTTGACTGGGGCCAGTCAGTGGTGGGGCCCCGGTGCAGCATTTGGGGACACGCATCTCCAGGGTGAGGCTCGGGCTGAACAACTAATGGAGGATTTTCCCTTTTGTGCTGTTTTTTTTTTAGGAATTCACACAGTCCCATGTTTGTTCAAACTCAACACCAAGATGACAGTCACTACTGACGGAGCGGACTTTATGAATGGAGTTGTATTCTGTTGTGCCTGTTTGCATAATACACACGGTGAGTAACAGCCCAGAGCAAACAGAAAGCTGCAACACGGGACAATACAGCAGGATAACCACAGGCCCGAGCACGCCTCCACCTGGCCACGCCCACACCTGTCCCGGCCTGGCACGGCACACCTGTTCAGCCGTTTGGGCTCGTGGGCTGGCCCCAGGAAGAGCATGCCAGGGCCACAGCCTGGAGCCTACTTTACTCAAACCTGCCCAACGCAAACAACAGACGGCCGTGCGGCGCAGGTTAGACATGTTTAGGTCTGAGCTTTGTCACTGGCTCGATCAGAAAGTTAATTAAACCTATGAATGAAAGTTATGAAAGTGAAAACTAAGTCCGCAGTGAGAGTTTTGTGCACTCACCCTTCCGGAGGAGCGGCTCCTGCGGGACAGCACGGGCGGCGGCAGCTCCTCGTCGCTGGAGAACGCGTCCAGGGCAGCGTCGGCGCTGTGGCTCTGCGCGCTCAGGGTCTTGACGTACAGCTGCACGTACACGTCTCTGGGAGGGTTTCCGCCGGGCAGCTCCACGTTGTTGGCCAGAAGCTCGCTCTTCAGGCGCTCTTTTGTCAGCACTGACGGGTCGTCCATGAAAACGGGCATGTCTGCAGCACGAGGAGCGGCTCTGGTCCTGGTTCAGTCCTGGGTCTGCTCCTGGTTTGTGCAGCTGCAGAGGCGGAGGGCGGGGACCCACCACGAGCGGCCATGTGCGAGCCAACAGCGCCGCCTGCTGGAGGCGGATTCACTTACAGTATGTGGTGCGAAACGATAAGTGCAGACTGTTTGGATAAACTTCTGGCCCCGAAGGGCAAAACACGCAACCAAACTCAAAAACATACGGAAGCGTAGAGCTGCCAATAGTGTTTCTATAAAATCAGCTAATCTCACTTTTAATTTTCTTTTTGGTCAACATCACGTTTTAACATGATAACAGTAGCAGTCGTAGTGCCTGGAGGAGAAGGCGAACTGCAAGAGCGTTACTGACCAGGCTGACTGTGCCTTGTTCTGACCTTTGCTCCTCCAGGAGTTGGGTCCACCCACCACTACCACCCACCAGCACCTGCAGCACCATCACCCACCAGCACCACCTTCATCACCATCACCCACCTGCACCCCCAGCACCATCACCCACCAGCACCACCTTCATCACCATCACCCACCTGCACCCCCAGCACCATCACCCACCAGCACCACCTTCATCACCATCACCCACCTGCACCCCCAGCACCATCACCCACCAGCACCACCTTCATCACCATCACCCACCTGCACCCCCAGCACCATCACCCACCAGCACCACCTCTACACCTTTATGTTCTGGACTCCTGAGGCACCAGCAGCTTCAAATCCCTGTTTGCTGTTTGTAATGGCATTTTAGCTGCTGTTCTCTTAATCTGATGTGTTTGTCTGACAGAAGCCTTCCTCATTGAGCCTTTATCTGCACCAGTCCATGTGTGCTCTGAATCAGCTACACATCTCTTAATAGTACGATGATAATATTTAAGTTTTTGTGAAATATCTAAGGTTTTCATACCTTGTCCAAGGCATTCAACTATTTCACGCTTTTCAGCACTAGAGAGATCCTTTTACTTTCACATGTTGCTTGAAATGGTGGTCTGCTTCATAATGTGGAACGTCCTTCTTAAGTAGTTTTTCCTTTAATTGGACTTACCTGGCACCTAATTGGGTGTCTGGGATTGATTTCACTGACCCAGAGAGACACAAAACCATCCATAAGTTGAATGTAAAAAATGACCTTTATGACACTTAATCACAATTTGCATAATCAGGTGGAACGCGATGTAAATTGTCTACTTTGGTTTTATGCACTGGCTTGTGTACTGACTGTTATTACAGAATTATCATTTATTTATTTGACACTCATGGTCCATAATGAGACACACAGGACAGACAGCAACAACAAAAAAAACAAACCTGGTTATATAAGACCGCTGTGGCAGTATTTCCATTAAGTGGTATCATTATGAAGGTGAAAAAGTGTCATGTGAAGGCCAAATTTCTTCCTTGCTCCTTCCTTTTGTGCTCAGTCATTTTGCGGCCATTTCTAATTGATTCAAACATATTATATAGCCTTGCTTTAGAAGAATGAAGGAAAAGCATTAACATCTCCATGGAGACAAGCAGGTGGCGGACCTCCACCAGAAAAGTTACAGAGTGCTTATTTAGTTACGTCACAACACTGTTTATATGAGCAAGAACAGCGGCTACTGTGAAGTCTCTTTACATCAGTTCCCACCAGGATAATGTCCCACACAGAGGAGGAGCAGAAGGAGGAGCTGGAGGACGAGCAAGAGGAGTAGCAGAAGGAGCAGAAGGAGGAGGAGCAGGAGGAGTGACTTCTGTAACAGGCTGGTTTTTCACCTGAAAGACACATCCAAATCTTATCCTTTTAGTAGAGCTCTGTACTACGCCCCTTTAATGTTAAAAAGGGCATAATATGAAACATTCTATTTTCCTGGAGATGGAATAAAGTAATAAAACAAAGCAATAAAAAAAAAAAAATGTTTTTTTTTCCAAATCAGATGTCTCCAAAAGAGCTGAAACTCTCACCACTTTGGATAATACGGCCTTCAAGTGCAAAAATCATCCTTTTCTAAAATAATAATTATGGTTCTTATGGATTTTTGTCATCTTCAACATTCAACATTTTCCACAATTAAATATTTTTATATTTCAATAGGACCCAATGAAACGAAACGGTCCACAACCATTCTATAACATCCTGGGACTCTGTCAGGACAAACCCAGTGATGAATGCCCAGTGCACGATGCTCTCCTCTGGGAAGCGTGGACCTGAAAGCCCCCTCTGCTGGTTCTCTTTACGTCCCATTTATCCCTCCAGGAGCCAAAGGAAGGTCAGGACTCTCTCTGGCCTGGGGAAGCTGCAGTTTGTTCAAAGTAAATGCTGATGAAGTGAAGTTTAAGGACTTTTAATTGCGTCTAGAACAGGCTTGATCACTGCAGTGTGCTGGACAGAGGAATTCAAGGAGTTAAGTCAGTACAGACGTTTTAAATGTATTGTTAAGAACTGAATGGAAAATTTTGCTAAACTGAAGAAAATGGAGTAGATGCTGAGGACACATTTCGGTATAGTTACAGTTACAGTTAACTTTACACCTTTAACAGCTCTATATATGTTGCTGTTATTGCTGCCATTGATTCGTCCTGTTATTGATATTCTTCAGAGCAGAAACATGAGAGATAAGAAGCACAACTCGACCTGTGCAAACATTAGATCATGTGCTGAGCTCAGGACAGAAACTATGAGCTCTGGTGTGTTCTGGGTCAGTTAATCACACAATTAAATCTAGGAGTACAAGACAACTCTTTCTTTGAGAATGCCAAGAGTGATACACTTATGAGTTTCAGAATGATTCAAAATTGGGACAGTGAGCATTGACAACACAAGGTAAAAGTGATGTGTCTGAAAGCCATTAACCGCCAGTGGCCGACATTTAAATCAGTAAAAAACACTTTTCTGTTAGCTGTTAGCTTTTATTGCCATTTCAAAAAGGGAAAGTGGTCAAAAGACCAACAACAATAAAAATGTTTACAATATTCAAAGGAACTTAACCCTTTACTTACTGAGTACATAAAAGGTCGTCTTTAATGAAGAATTCCTTCATTATCACAAAGGAAAATAAAAATCTATTATTATATCAGTTTATGAGACTTTTTAATTCTAGAAGTTTGAGATGAAATCTGTGGCCTGCCTGTGTCATTTTCCACAAGTAAAATGCAATATAAAAACATTCTTCAATAAAATCTTCAATGTTGCTGTATGTGAATGTCTAAGTCTGAATCACAGGGTCCCTGACCAGGACCTGAATATTTATCTTGTACTTTGCTATTTTCTCTCACTTTCTGTATCTAGTAGATGCCGAGCTTGTCCCAGAAGTCGCAGATGTGGTCCCTGGTCCCGACCTGGGCGTGGGACCTCACAGTGAGGTTCATAACTAGCCAGCCGCTGCTGTCCGAGTAGCGAGGCCACAGTGGCAGCCTCTGCTGGCGGCAGAAGACCGTCTGCCCCGCGTGGGTCGACGGGTCCCCGCTGTGCGCCCACTCGCCCCAGTAACACAGCATGCGGTTGGACAGCAGCCGCTCCGGGGGGCTCATGCTGAAGTTTGCCACCGAGGCCGAGTTGAAGACGAAGGGCAGCTCGGCCCCGTGACAGGCGTGATCGTAGCAGAAGGAGAGGCCGGACCACACGCGGTGATCCGAGGCCACGTGGTCAAACACGTACATCCAAACACGACTGCCCGCCGCCACAGCAGAGCGAGCGGAGTGGCGAGCCGGGCACAGGAAGATGTAGTCCGTCACAATCTGAGGAGCAACACAGCAGATCATTAACACAACACCACTTCTAAACCAGACCAAGACTAAACAACTAGAGCAGGCCTGTTCCACTTGGGCCAGATCAGGTCCTCTGAATGGTTTGATCCAGCCCATGGCTCAAATATTCAAAATATATATTTTCTCTTGTTTACTGGTTTATCCTTGTTTAATCCTGTTTTAGACCTGGTTTGGTCCAGGTCTCGACCTGGTTTAATGCTCTGTTAGTCAGGTTTAATTGTGATAGTCCTGGTTCACAGCTGACTCTGGTTCAGGTCTGGATTGACAATTTAGCAGTTGTTATGTTCTAATGATTGAAACAGATCTAATGTTTCAAAAAATCAGACCCTCAGGAAAATTTTGTTGAGAAGCCCTAAACTAGAGACTGGGTCTAAGCCTGGGCCTGGGCCCCTCACCTGAGGGAGCACGTGGCCCTGGGGCCCTCACCTGAGCGAGCAAGTGGCACCGAGGCCCTCACATGAGTGAGCACGTGGCCCCAGGGCCCTCACTTTAGCGAGCACGAGACCCTGGGGCCCTCACCTGAGTGAGCACGTGACCCTGGGGCCCTCACCTGAGTGAGCACGTGGCCCCAGGGCCCTCACTTTAGCAAGCACGTGACCCTGGAGCCCTCACCTGAGGGAGCACGTGACCCTGGGGCCCTCACTTTAGCGAGCACGTGACCCTGGGGCCCTCACCTAAGGGAGCACGTGGCCCTGGGGCCCTCACCTGAGCGAGCACGTGGCCCTGGGGCCCTCACCTGAGCGAGCACGTGGCCCTGGGGCCCTCACCTGAGGGAGCACGTGGCCCTGGGGCCCTCACCTGAGCGAGCACGTGGCCCTGGGGCCCTCACCTGAGCGAGCACGTGGCCCTGGGGCCCTCACCTGAGGGAGCACGTGGCCTGGGGCCCTCACCTGAGCGAGCACGTGGCCCTGGGGCCCTCACCTGGCAGCACGTGGCCCTGGGGCCCTCACCTGAGGGAGCACGTGGCCCTGGGGCCCTCACCTGAGCGAGCACGTGGCCCTGGGGCCCTCACCTGAGGGAGCACGTGGCCCTGGGGCCCTCACCTGAGGGAGCATGTGGCCCTGGGGCCCTCACCTGAGCGAGCATGTGGCCCTGGGGCCCTCACCTGAGGGAGCACGTGGCCCTGGGGCCCTCACCTGAGCACGTGACCCTGGGGCCCTCACCTGAAGCACGTGGCCTTGGGGCCCTCACCTGAGCGAGCACGTGGCCCTGGGGCCCTCACCTGAGCGAGCACGTGGCCCTGGGGCCCTCACCTGAGAGCACGTGGCCTGGGGCCCTCACCTGGCGAGCACACGTGGCCCTGGGGCCCTCACCTAAGGGAGCACGTGGCCCTGGGGCCCTCACCTGAGCGAGCACGTGGCCCTGGGGCCCTCACCTGAGGGAGCACGTGGCCCTGGGGCCCTCACCTGAGCGAGCACGTGGCCCTGGGGCCCTCACCTGAGCGAGCACGTGGCCCTGGGGCCCTCACCTGAGGGAGCACGTGGCCCTGGGGCCCTCACCTGAGGGAGCACGTGGCCCTGGGGCCCTCACCTGAGCGAGCACGTGACCCTGGGGCCCTCACCTGAAGCACGTGGCCCTGGGGCCCTCACCTGAGCGAGCACGTGGCCCTGGGGCCCTCACCTGAGCGAGCACGTGGCCCTGGGGCCCTCACCTGAGCGAGCACGTGGCCCTGGGGCCCTCACCTGAGCGAGCACGTGACCCTGGGGCCCTCACCTGAAGCACGTGGCCCTGGGGCCCTCACCTGAGCGAGCACGTGGCCCTGGGGCCCTCACCTGAGCGAGCACGTGGCCCTGGGGCCCTCACCTGAGGGAGCACGTGGACCTGGGGCCTCACCTGAGGGAGCACGTGGCCCTGGGGCCCTCACCTGAGCGAGCACGTGACCCTGGGGCCCTCACCTGAAGCACGTGGCCCTGGGGCCCTCACCTGAGCGAGCACGTGGCCCTGGGGCCCTCACCTGAGCGAGCACGTGGCCCTGGGGCCCTCACCTGAGCGAGCACGTGGCCCTGGGGCCCTCACCTGAGCGAGCACGTGACCCTGGGGCCCTCACCTGAAGCACGTGGCCCTGGGGCCCTCACCTGAGCGAGCACGTGGCCCTGGGGCCCTCACCTGAGCGAGCATGCCTCTGCGGTCAGTGTCCCGGTACAGGGGCAGGTACTTGTGCAGGATTCGGAGAGCGTGTTGTTTAAAGATGGCTGTGATGTAGACGGTGCTCTCCACTGCAGACACTGGTTTGTTGAAGACGGCGTACACAAACAGAACACCTTCCTCTGACGTTGTGCCTGTGAGCATCACACACTATTAGAGCATTTTGTGGTCAAACTAAACTGTACTGTCTACAGGTGGATCAGTAAAAGAACAGGCAGCTCTCTCACCTACATTTCTATAGTGGATTATAGTGGATTATTCATTATTGAAGACACTGGAGTCTTAGCCACAGTATGTTCTGTTTCTAGAGGAAATACCTGAGGACCTGTTCAATGTTCTCATGAGAATCTGGCCATAGAATTTCTCAGTGATAAAGGCTGAATGCTGAAATATTACTTGAATCCTAAAGTCTGTGATTATGTTATCTGATTTGATTATGAGTGCCACCTGGTGGTCATAACATATTTAAAATCTATTTTCTGCAATAAGTTTGGTCATTTTGGTGTAACAAACAGAGGTGTGTTTTACCCAGCAGCACAGGCTTCTGCTTCTGCCAGTGTCCCTTGTGAAAAGCCTCCACCGCCTGCTCCTTGATCAGCTCTCCGTCCACAAACGGGCCCCACGTCTCAAACACCTCCAGGAAACGGAACGGGTTGACCAGCTTTGCACCTGCAGCAACAATAACATCAATCACAGCTGTAAAATAAGATCATATTCAATTATTATAATCTCATCTAAATCAAAGCAAATCCAAAACCTGTGTGTTTGAAATAAATGTTAATTAAAAGTCTGCCAAGGCACTTTTCTGGATGCTCTAAAGTGCTCAAAGTCACTCTACACTCGATGGTGCTGAAATACTTCTGTAGTCACAGCTGCCCTAGGGCAGACAGAAGTAAGCAAGGCTGCCATCAACAAAACAACACATATACTGTACATATACAGTGGAGGAAGCGTCTTGCCCAAGGACACAATGCAGCACTGTTTTAACTGTATGAAATGCCTGTCCCATGAGTACACCCAGTTTCATTTGAACAGTCTTGTAATGTTTTATTTGATTGTACAGTGTAATAAAGTTGACTTTTTACTGATCCAAAAAGAAAATGAAAACAAAGCCAGTGAAAGGCCGCTGGTACAAAAATACCAATACGACAAATAAAAGCTTTCATTCTGTTCACGTGGCTCTCAGGGTTCACCACATCCACTGGACATCAGCATAAAGCACATATCCACGCTCCAGTGTTGCATCACCATCAACGGTGAGCACATTTCTAGTTGCTACAGCTGCTGGTGTGACCCTCTGTGCTCTGCTGTGTTTGTAAAAGTAAAAGTGTAAAATGTGTGAGTGGGATGAGCCTCACTGGTTTTCATCTGTGCCGCGAGCACGTCCTGAGCCGACAGCGACAGGAGGCAGACCAGGTCACTCACAGAGCAGTTTGTCTGTCGGGCAAAGCTCTTCCCCAGCTTCACTGCGTCGTGTCTGAAAGAGAAGAGAAACGTCACTCAGCACCAGCAACAGAAGAACTTAAAGCACAGATCCAGAGGCATTAAAAGGACTCAAGTCAAAGCATCATGTGCAAAAATCTACTTAAGTGAAGTGTACTTTTGTTTGTTTAGCACCCTCAAACGTAATTGTCATTTAGTGCCATTTAGACACAGCAAGAAGGTCCTGGGTTCGACTCCCGTGTGCAGGGTCTTTCTGTGTGGGGTTTGCATGTTCTCCCCGGTAAGTTACCCCGTCCACTAAAAACATGTACAGCAGGTGTGTGTTTGTGAGAGTGACTGCAGGACAACGGATGAAAACTAGCCCATGGGTAATGTCCTGACCAAATAAAACTAATTATACACATTTTGTGAGCTATTTAAGAGTCAAATGAAGTGGTTCTGATAAATTTCTTAATTTTCCTGGTAATTGTTATCTATAGATTTTTGTTTGCTGAAAGGTGGGACTTGAACTCAGAATCTTTTGACACCATGAATGTGCTAATAATAAAACCCTGAGCCAGTCCAGCAGGTCACAAACTAGAAGAAAGGATACTTTTCAGTAGGAGTGGAGATTGAGCACTCACAGAGTAATCTCGCAAGAATGATTTAATACACTGTTTTTACAGAGCAACTACTGAAGAGTGCAATAACCTCCTGGGAGAATTATTATTTAAGAGAATACCCAGTTTTAAAATTGCATTGTTCTTTATTGTCTTATAATGTCATATTTCATGTGTTTTTTCTTGTTTTTTCATTTTTTTTCCAAACAAGTTAAACAACTTAAACTTGACTGTTATAAAAATGTAAAATGTAAAAATGTAAATAAAAGGGAAAAAAAACAACTACGAAAATCTCATCTCGTTCTCATCTCCTCAACCCTAATCTCGTCCTGTGAAAGTTTTGTTTTTCGTTACACCCCTACTTTTCAGTCCAGTTCAAAATGAGTAGAAAGTACAGATACTTATCAGGATACTCCAATAAAATAAAGTCATTTTTGGCTATATTGCCCACATTAATGTGCAAACATTGTAAATGAAGCAGTTTATGTGTTTCAGATCTATTACCCTTTATAAAAAGAACAAAATGTAAATAAATAATTTACATATGTGATAGTTTTGACTAAATACTAGAAATGGCGCTCAAAATGTCTTCTTTAAAGTGGGATAAACACTAAATAAACTTGTGGTGTAACGTGTTATATATGTGTCATATTCTTAATCCATTCACTTGCAATTTTCAATATGAATATACAAATTTGGAGTTTTTTTCTGAGGCTCAGGAGGAGCGCACCAGGTAAACGGATGGAATGGAATGGAACACGTATGAATGAAGCCAAATACAACTCCTGCTGTGTTTTTGTCGAGGGAACAATGTTATGACATGGACAAAAAATCGGACTAAAGCTTCATCTATTGTGCGATTAATCTTAGTCTGTTGAGTGCAGGGCTGACCTGGTTTTGAGCGGGATGGAGAAGGGCAGACTCTGGAGCACAGCCTGTCTGAACAGAGGCTCACTGCTCTGCATCATCAGGTGTAGACTCACAGACTGGGCCCCTGCGCTCTCCCCAAATATGGTCACCTGAGGAACACAGTGGCACATGGAAGAAAATAGTCCCAGTTCATCTGAAGTCCGACCAGTGCTTTATGGAGGTCACTGCTCTCTGAATGTTTCACTTTTCCTGTGCATTAGTGGCTCTCACACTTTTCACACCGAGTATCACCCAAGTCACCCAAGTCTTCCCCGGTGCACAATAACAGGACTAAACTAGACCTCACACAGGACTACACTGTTGGTATATTAGACACTACAGGTGAACAGGAAAAAATCTTAAATTTAAACATATCAGTTTATAACTTCTCCTGTAGTTTACTCGCATAAATGTAAGAAAAAATATTATAAAAGTTTTTCATGTTTGCATGTTGAAATGAGGCATTTTATGTGTAAAAACTGCCAAAAAAAACACATATCTGAGACAATCTGAAAAATGAACAGAACCAGGTTTAAATTTCTTGGTTCATTTTGTCCAAATTGTTTGTCCAAAAATTTTAAATTCCGCCTCATTTTTTTTAAA
This sequence comes from Rhinogobius similis, assembly GCA_019453435.1. NCBI lineage: Eukaryota > Metazoa > Chordata > Actinopteri > Gobiiformes > Gobiidae > Rhinogobius > Rhinogobius similis. The sequence continues at coordinate 916,289 of CM033619.1, read as the reverse complement.
CTTAAAACTTCAATAAATCAGTTTTTCAAATTAGATATTAAAAAATACTTGAGTACATTTGATCAAAATCCTTTGTACAGTGTGGTGTGTGTAGGGTCTACTTTAAGGCTGATCTTTATGTCTCGAGGGAGAAAAAAGCATTTTAAGAAAACGGCCTTTGAAGTTACAATGTCCCAGAGAAATCTATGGATGTGGATTAAAACATCCTTAGGAGCAGACCGGACAAGTTTGTCGTTTCCACATGAAAGCCGATATATTGAGAGAGCAAGCTGACCAAAAAACAAAAAATCGAGTCCCTGCAGTGTCTCGCCTTAAACAAAGAAGTTCAATGTTCTGTAGATTTAAAAAGCGGTACTAAACTTACAAATCTTGCTTTTAACCATGTGATACAGTATTTGCCAGCTCAGATATCCGGGTTGAATTATTTATAGTCGTTTTCTATACAAAGATTGTAGTTTTGGATTGTCCGGTCCCCTGTTATTGTCCCTCGTCACGTTTTGTCTCCAGCTGGTAATGAATTCCTAGTTTGACTGAAAGTTGTATCTTTATTGTGGACTTAATTGGGGTTTCTAAATGTTTAAGGTGTCACGGTGCAGTTATGAGCCAGTATCAGGCGCCACTGAGCTGTTCCTTTGGTTGCCTTTGATCGCCACCATGTACAGCCTTCAATGATGCCAACTTTGTGAACGAGAACGTGACAATGCGGCGATGAATGGAAATGGATTACACAAGAAAAACAAACTGTTAAATAATAAACGTTATCATGCGACAACTTAAATCTGTCTCTGTCCACTCTCTGCCTCTGTCTCAGGTGGCGTTCTGGCAATTTGTGATTATTTGTGACAGAGAATGTAAAATACACTCTGGTACACAAATATAACCATTGTTAAGCTAAGGAAAAGCACTGCAGTAGTTTGGAAAGCATAAATAATATACAGTATTGAACCTTTGACCCCTTAAACTTAGTATCTATTTTGTGTGACTAAAAGGGACTAAAATGAGAATGTGAAGCTGAGACTCTGTAGTAAAGCTGGAGGATGCTTTTATTGACACTAGTTTGGGCATTTGTTGGGTTTTGACAATTCCTCTTTAAAAGCTGAAGCTCAATTCACAAATAATTAGGTTAGGGACTTGTAATGAAGTTTAAAAAAAAAAAAGTCCAGACGGAATCGAAGCTGTGATCAAATAAAATAAATACAGTTCTAATGGGCTTTACAGACTTGACAAACCTTTGAAATCGTTGCTTGACTATCTTCATTATTCACTCACCGATCGCCGCTCGTTGCACTGGAGCAGACGGACAAAGCCATCGCCCAAACACATACTGTCACTCACTCCACATTCATACCAGGCCAGGCGGGTGAAATGTCTCTGAACGGGGAAACAAATGCTCATGCACTTCACCCGCGCTGGTATCGACCCTCTGATGGATGGGTGGACATGATCTAAATAACTGTAAAAGTGAATGTTGTACACGTGCTGTGCTCACACTCGCTCACGTGTCAGATCAGAAATGGGACTAAACTGAAACTAAACTTGGACTCGCCAATGATCCAGGTCTAGAACAGGACCATAAAGCGTGTACCAAAGAACTTTATCGCGCACAAATCAGGACAAAACAGGAGTCTGTTTAGAAGCGTACCTTCCCTGGATCCCCTCCGAACACCGCGATGTTACGCTGGACCCAGAGCAGAGCGGCCTGTTGGTCCAGTATCCCATAATTCCCCACTGCAGAGGAGAGAGGGTCCTTCCCCGACACCAGGAAACCAAACGCACCTGCAGCAACAAACAAGGAAACACAAACAGTCACAACTACAAATATAACCTTTCAATGTATGATATGATCTGGACAACATGTGCTCTCACCAAGTCTAGACCTGGGTTAGTCATGACCTCAAGTGAACCTCAAAGCAGGTCACATGTTCAGCAGCTCATAATGAAACGCACAACTCCAATTATTTAACTTAATTTAAACATTTGTCTTTGCTCCATCAGATTACTGCAGACGCTCGTCTGGTTCTCACAAACTCTCAGTCTTTGTAAACGGTTGATGTGTTCCACGGGACTCCAGTTTGACAACATTAAAAAAGTGCACAAGCTTTTATTAATTAAATTAATTATTTTTGACTTACTTTTTCTTTTTTATAATATCATTAAGGGTGTGGAATGGTTCTGAGTCTAGACTGGGTTTGGATGGGACAACACTGAGTCCGGACTAATCCAGACAGGGTCTAAACAGGTTCAGACCGGACTAAACTGGTTTGAACTTGGTTTAAAAAAAAAAAAACAGGTACCTGATTTTGAACCATGAGAGAGGAACATGTTTTTGTTTGGAATAGTCTTGTGCAGTTGTTTTCGTACTGTTCCTCTCTCTTTACAATTAGCTTTTAGCACTTTTAACACTGCACCATCAGAGAATCACATGTTTGGCATAGTGTCAAGCAGTTATTTTCCCATGATTCATAGTGTACGATGTGCCAGATTGGCTAAAAAGAGGTGACCCTGGCAAACACTTCTGCACTATTTTTTTGCTAATAAAATGCATTTATAATATGTACAGATTATACATTACAAACCCAGTGTCTTTCCATGAAGCTGCTTCTATCAAACAATGTGTGATGTAAAGAGAATTTAACTAACTATTTAACTTAACTAGAGTAAATAAAATTAGGTACAGGCCCTTTAACTAGTACTCACTGGGTTTGGACTGGTTTAGTCTGGTTTTAGGACTGGTCTTGACTGGGCAACACCGGGTTAGAATGCGTTGGGCTTAGTTTTGTGTATGTACGTGTTCTCAACATCACATTTGATCAATATGTGTGGAACTGATTCACCAAAACACAGTTTTATGCAGTATAGTGGTTAGGATGACCAGGTCACATGTGCATGACTGTAGTGCAAAAGTATGATCCAGGGGGCCGAAGACAAATATCATCTTGCATAGATCTGAACATGGACTGTATTTTCACTTTCTGTTCATATTGAACTTTGGCCCGGGCAGATTTTTGTCCATAATACATTTGACCTTAAGCTAACTTGTAACCTGTAACTTCTAGAGAGACTGTGCAGTTTTAAGTGGACTGTGTCTCACCCAGTCTGTAGTCCAGGCTGACCACCACGGTGCGGGTGAAGTTACTGAGGAAGCGGCCGTCATACAGAGGCTTGGAGGCAGACCCAGCAATGAAGTCCCCGCCGTGGATCCAGACCAGGACCGGGAGCGGGGTCCAGAGCGGCACGCTGAGGTTCACATCCAGAGGCACGAAAATGTTTAAGTACAAGCAGTCCTCACTCACCTGAAACACAGGAAATGTCACGTCTTCGATTATGAGAATGGCACTGTTTGTTGTGTAAATTTGTATGAAATAAAGGTGTAACTTTTCACCTGCTTATGGAGATAAGCAGGCCAAGTTACAGGTCAGATCTGTGAAGAGACCCTGCGCTCAATAAAAATCCATGTTTTTCCAGCTATTTCTTAAGCCGGACAAACTGTGATTAAAGTGCCTATGCCAAGTTAGTCTACTCCTTTTACAAAAACACTAAGAGAATTATATTTAAAGGGGCTCTACCTGATTTTTCTGTTGTGAAACGGGAAAAACAGAACTAATCCATATTCCAGATTTTTTGATCATAATACTTTAAAATATGTGTTTTCCCAGCATCTATTAGTGTGAAAATGAGACCACAACGTTTTCTCTACATCTGTTTATAAAGTGTTTCATCTGAGAGTGCGCAGTTAGCATGCTAATGTTTTTAGCTTTACTCTGACAGTCCTGGACACAGAAACCAACAAAAAATATGAGAACACCATGTTGAATTTATGTTTCCAGGGAGTATTTCCCTGGAAACATAAATTCAACATGTGTTTTTTTGTGTGTGTGCAATAGTGTGCAATAGTGTGCAATAGTCTCTCTAGTGCGATGTCTTCAGTATGTTTAGAACTTGGATCTACTTCCTGTCAACATCAACTTATTTTTAAACTTTTCTTCACAACCTTCTGCTTAATTGCTGTAAAACTATCATTTCACTAGCAACAGGTATTATCCCAACGAAAGTAGAAAATCATAAAAACCTGTCATATGCACTTTAAATGAAAGATCACAGTTTTTATAGTGTGCTAAATTTTTGGAAATTGCAAATGAATTCAAAAATGTTTAGGCATCATCATCATCATATTAGAGTCAGCCTTGACATTATTTTTAGTATAATATATATTATATCTGTTGAAAATCTAATTGCAAAGAAAATAATAACGGTCTCCTGGCTCAAGCCACACTATAATCACTCAAACGGAGAACAAATTCTTGTCTTTAATTAAGCTTATGTTTCAAAAGAATAAAAGATACATCTCTTGGGCACATTCGTATGTTTTTCTTTTTTCCTATGCTGATGCTGGCCATCCTTGTAGGTTCATGTTTTATTTATTTATTTATGCTGTTTTACGAACATGACCTGCAACAAATAGAAAAGGCTTTATTATCTTTAAAAAAATATATTTATAATTGTTGATGATTAGAGTAAAGATCAGGTTATTGGTTAGGTTAGGTTAGGTGATCAGGTTAGATCAGTTATAATGTTTTGGTTAAGTAAGGGACCTTTTTGCCCAATAATGGTTAAGGTTAAGGCTTTGTTGTAGGGCAGGGATTAAATGAGGAAACAGGGCTGTGGAAACAGAGCCTTTTATCAAAACGTTTTAAGAAATGTGGGAAAAGCTGTGGAAGCTTAGGTGTACGCCCCTCATCTCCATGGAGACAATCAGGTGGCAGAAACCCTAGTGCACTAGGACTTTTCATCACAATCACAGGGGCATTATTAAATCAAAATGATTAAATATAATAAACTGTTTCTGAATATCATCAATGATACGCGTCATTATTATCCAGAAGCCTCCATTGACCATAATTGGTAAAAATGCATGAAAAAAGTTTCAATATACAATAGAAATCTTCCTTTGATTAGTCGACTAATCAGAAAAATAATTGCATTCTAAAAAAAAAGTGGAAAAATGATGTGATTTCACTGGAGAAACTGGGATTAATCTCGGAATATCACAATAACACAATATCAGGATGAAAAGGTTCAAAAGGGTTTTGACAAATGAAAATGAAAGGTGCAAGTGATGTTATTATATATTTATTGTGCACATTTTGTTTATTTAAAAGAAAATTATTAAACTAAGCATTTTTGATGAAGGCAACATCCTGATTTTTAGGTTTTACAGGACAAATACTTTCTGAAATGTTTAGCCCATAACAGTTTTTCATTGTATCTACAGATGCCATACTTTACCACAAATTATACTTTTTGTGAAACTCAAGTAAGGCTAGATAGTAGTATTTATTCCATGTTTTGTGCTAGAAAAGCAACTGACATTTCTACTCGGAGGTCAGTTAATCTTTAAAATTATACTTGAATTTGCCTCCATTCCAGAATTTTTGAACATTCCGATGTCAGATGTTTTAAGGGGTCTAAAGTGCGCCTTATTTAAAGTGATTATACACATTGCAGCGTTCTACTCACGTGTTTGGGGCACTCCTCGCTGATGGGACCAGCACAGGCCTGAATGCACGCCGCCCGGGGGTAGGTGGCGTCGTACACACCGGGCCAGGGGCTGACGGGCCGGGGGGGCTTCCAGCGATAAGCCCCCGTGGGAGGACCGGCATACGGAACCCCATAAAACACATGCGCCTTGTCCAGGGTTAGTCCACGAATCTGTCCGTCTTTGGTCAACACCACCGGCCCGGAGACGCCATCGGGATCCACCCCTGGAGTTTGAACGTTTTCTGGAACATCTAATTTCACTTCCTGGTTGATCACTACGGGCTCGTCTCGCACCAAAAAACCTGGAAAGATGCTTTTTAAGAATCCAATCAGGTCAATAATGTCCCCGTCGTCCGTCCATGTAAGTCCCGGAGCTGGCGTCGAAGCGAACAGCAGCAGCAAGAAGTGGAAACCGTGCATTTTGGAATTGTGTCCGTTTAAAACATGGCTAAACTTTGGATCGTGCAGAAGAGGTCCGGGCAGGAAAAGGTTGTCCTTGTGACTGGAGTTTTCAGCGTCTTGTGCGAGTCCTGAGACAAAGCTGCTGCTGTGGGTGAGGAGGGACGCTAATGGAGGACACGATGTCTTTGGTTTGGACTAATTCAATCGCTGAGTCACACACGAAATAAGAAGAAAATGTCACGGACTGAAAGATCTCTGAAGACGAAGAGATGCTTGTTAAACTTGTAGACCTAAAATAAAACAGGACAGAAGGACTTTTTCAGCCCAAGAAATGTTATTATTTTTTGGTTAATCGATTAATCATGATTTTTCTGAACAAAACTAAAACTAAGCTAAACTAAAAAAGTAAACCTGAACATATAAAAATGTTTGGCCGGTTAATTCATCATTCAGAACGTAAAGCTGCTCATGCACAAGAGATTAATTAGACAATTTGAATGAGAGAAAAGGGATTACTGATCGTAAATAATCGTTAAAAATGTCAACGTTTCCTCTTACCAGAATCGTAACACTAAAACGTGATATTGTGGTGTATTGTATTCACTGTAAGCTGACTTGCCCTTTGCATCAACTGGTCGACTAAAAAGGAGAGTGTAATTACCAGAAGCTCTCAAAATTATCTTCATCAGACTATTGGACCCATAGTATTTGACCCGAAGTGCACTGACAAGACAAGAAAAGTATAGTAAGTTGCTTATTTGTAATTTTTTTCTCCAATCATTCCCAAAGCTCCGGCTAAGTCACTTCATGTTTTCTCCTTTCTGCTGTTGTAAATTCTTTAGAAATCTAATAACATATTCGGTTGACTAATGTACATTATGGTTAATTAAAACACGAGTTAGGCATAAAACGGAACCTATTCAAAGGGAAATGGAAAAGACGCAATGTGAACACAGTAGTAAAGCCACACTTAAAACTCAGGCAACTTCTAGTGCATCCAAAAGACCAAATCCCCCAAGAAAAGAAATACAATGCTGTGTCTGAAATACCATGTAAATCATCCAGTGCGACATACGTCAGAAAAAAAGGTGCACCTAACAAAAAAATGGAACACCAGACACAATACTGGTCTGAAATGGGCAAAGCGTTAAAGACTATTTTTGACATCCCACGGGATTGTACTTGGGCCTCAAAACACCCGCCATGGACACCATGAATCAGAATCAGAATCAGAAACTGTTTATTGCCATTGTTAGTGAAATTCACAAACGTAGGAACTTGCTTCGGCGTAGGTGCAACATAAAGCAAAGGATAAAATATAAAAAATATATAAAAAGGCATGCATAAAATTAAGAATAAAATAGACTAAGATAGACTATATACAGAATGTACAGTTGGCAGATAGTGCAATGTGCAATTGAGTAGTGCAAATAGATTGTTCTTAAATAGTATTATTGTTAAAGTGACAGGTGTTACAAAGTGTTCATGTAATGAACGGATACCTCTGGTGTGTACTTTTGATGGCAGGTAAAAAGGCCCTGACCAAACGATGGATGACACCAACAGCACTGACAGTTGAGGCCTGGACTGATATTGTAATTGGCATACAGAAAAATGGAGAAAAAAAATCCCATTTGGACCTTTATTTCTGTTTTTTTAATCTTTGTACATCTTTTGTCTTGTGCCTGTTCTCTTTCTGGTCTTGTTCTGTTCTTGTATTTTGTTTTAAATTGATATTTTAAAAAAGAAAAAAAAAAGGAACACCAAAATGAATGTGAGAAAGAAACTACAGGAAGACTCATGAAGACAAAGAAACAAAGCAATCAGGAAGAGAGGCTCAGACACCATCAACCGAGATCAATGAGCCTTCCTTCTGTCACACACACGGGACAGGCAGTGGCCACAATTGCCTTGGGCCCCCAACCCCAGTAAGATGCCCCCCTGATCATCAAAACTGTTGCTATTCTTGCTAATATCACAGTAAAGTAGTGCAGTGAACTTTTAAACAAGAAAAAGATTGACAAAACACTCAGGGATTGTATAGAAAGAGAATGGAAAAATAAAATATAACTTTCATAAATTACAAATGAAAAAACATGTATGTAAATCAACTGGAACACCACAAACATACATGAAATATGGTGTTTGTTAAATATTCTTCTGGGGAAGGACCTCCAATTCAAGAGACACCAGCGGTGGACAGTAGGGGTCGCCCTTTTAGTCCCCTCTTCCCACTTCCTGAGCCTGCAGAAGTCGGGCTTAAAAGGGCGGGGCCTGTTTCCGCTCAGTCTCCACTTCTGCCGGCTGTCCCGCATTTTAGCTAGTTTTAGATGGTTTTAAATGGATTTTATTGTTTTAGAGTTAGGAGTACTGGCAGCAGATTTCCCCTGGTTCTACCCTGTTAAATTTAAGGTGAAAAAGCTTGCACTTTGGCTCAATTGTTTTTATCACTTGTCTTGACTTTGTTTTGCAGCACAGCCTGCTACTGTTTTATTTCATAGTTGAGTTTGTTTTGTTAAGTTTATAGTTTTTGTTTTGCGTTTGTTTTGCTTTCATTTGCTCTTGCTCTTATTGCACAATTAATAACCTGGTTTTTAGCATTGCAGTCCCTGGGCAGTTTTTTTTCCAAACATTTAGTTCCCGGGAGCGTGCCTGGGAGGGGTTTAGCCCGCATCTTTGAGTTTGTACATTTTAAGGTATACTGTTGTGAATAATGTTGTGAAATAACTGGTTTCAATATATCATCTTAAATCTATGCTGAAAGGTTTGAAGGTGAGCTCTATGGTTTGTAACTTTTTTAAATGTTATTGTCTAAATGTGAGTTGATGTTATGACCGTTCTGTGTTGCTGTCTTGGCAAGAACTCCTTTGAAAAAGAGATTAGTAATCTCAATGAGATTTTCCTGGCTAGATAAAGATTAAAAAATAAATAAAAAATAATAAACATCTCACTAACTAAGTTGACTGACAAAAAGAAAATTGGATATATATGATTAAAACACCGTTGAGCGACAGCCCCAGTGAATATGTATTTTCCGTCCCAATGGTGGCTGTGAATCTCCCGTTTGTTCAACAGTGTGTTTTTATTTGACTGCTGTGAGATGGGTCCACCTTTTCATTGCACTTTATATAATTACTCTGCAGTGTTTGATTCTCTAAACTACATTCTGTTGTTTTCTTATGACACACATTCTTTCCGTGAGCCTCTCCACAGATCTGACCTGTATCGCGGCCTGGTGGAGTGGAGTCATCTGTTTTTTCCATTAATCTGTGTGACCCAAGGCATCAAACCTATAAAATCCAGGCAACAAGATAGAGACATGGCTGTAAAATATATATACAAAACAATTATTAAGAGACTGAATGCAGCAAGAAAAAATAATGTATTATTAAATAAAGCTGGTTTTGAATTTTCTTATAAAATACAATGAGTTAATAAACGTATGAAAGCTTGCAGTCCCTGGAAAGAGGAAACATAAACGTTCTGAAAACGGGAAAACTGGAACTCAAAACAAAAGTGAAAGCACTACCACACAGTCACAACAATAACTTTAAAAAAAAAGTGCAATTGTATGAACTACACAACTCCTGAGTATGACCGGGGAAAACGAAATGTTTAGCAAAAACCATAGCTACAAGTCCAGGGACCACAAACATATCATTTTAATGGCGCAATATAGAACTAAAATGAGTGACACAATAGAAGATGGCACAATAGAGCTAAAACTAGTGCTATAACTAGCCTATAAATTAAAACAAACGTCAGAACTAAAAAACAAAACAGTAGCAGATCAATCCTGAAATATAGAAGGAAATACAAGTGTTGAAAGCTAAAACTACAAGAAAAAAACAACAACATTCATCCCACCTTAAAAGCACAATTAAAACCAAGGGAGTAGCTGCCACTGGTGCTCCCTGAAGCTATAAAAACAAAACAAAAAAACACAAAAAACCACAACATTAAAAACGGTTCAAAAGTGTTAAAACAAGCTAAAACAACAGTCTAAAAGAACAGAAACTGCACTTAATCTCGACTTCCACTGCACAGGAAGTGGGAGGAACTAGTCTAGAAGGAAAGGTTGAGCCCGGTTACATGAGTCTAATGACAGGCAGGTGGTGGACCCTCCCCCAAAAAGTTACACACTGCATTCAAATATACAGTATGTAACTTTCCCAGCCCACTTATGCCATACACCTTTATTTTTTTTCAATACATATTTAGTCAATTCTAGGGTAAGGTTAGGGTGAGGGTTAGGCACAGATTATAGGCTTGTTTAAGCAGCCAAACTCTCCGCACAGATCGGTTAGGGGCGGAGCAACGGCCTGAAACACGCCGCATCCCGGGGAAAGGACAGAGCTCCCGTTTCCTAGAAGTGCAACATAGAATAAAACTAAATAAAACTCTGTGAATGCATCCTGTCTCCCTCACACACAACGGACCCGAGCACAAGACAACAAGCTAACAGTCACAAAATAAGTTTATAAGCTTCTTATTAGTGAAACAGCCTGAGACGAGTTGGCCCCTGTCCAGGGTGTACCCCGTCTAAGGCCCAAAGTCACTGGCACCAGTCACTCGCGACCCCTAACGGGAACAAACGGTAGAATATGAATGAATGAACTGGTGAAAATGACTTTTAACACATTAAGACATACAAATGATGCTGTCTGTATTGTACATCAACCTTTTCTGTCTCATTTGGACAATCTGTGGTGATATTAAAGTCCATAGATCAACATATCAGAACACATTTAGTCCAATCAGCTGTCAGTGCGCTGTTTTCTCACGTATTACACAGCACTGCATTTCCCAGCATACATTTAGGCTTTGTAGTCTGAAGGCACTGCAGTTATGTTGGGGCTGGCGCACAGGTGACGTAGGGCTTTCCGCCTGCTCTGCTTAAACAAGCCTGTTAGGGTTAGGGGTTAAAGTTTAGGGCTTTGGGTCAAATGCAGAGGAAAATTTTCTCTAGGTACACTTAAGGTACACTGTACTTAAGTGTACGTTACGGGTGTACTTAAGGTAACAAGTGCACCTAAACCTTAACAGTTGTGTCTCTATCTGCAGGTTAAGGCTCTTGCCATGGGCTGGGTAATACCTACCTCACAATACAATAATAATTGTGCAATAATTGTTCCCTTTGTATTCTTATACAGATAAATATCTCTTGTCACTGTGTTCATCTCCCCGAGTTCAGATGGGCATGAATGACAGGTGGATCAGCCAATCAGATACATGCGTCTGTATCGAAACAAACATGGAACTTACAAGGAAAAGGAGAAAGGAATAAAATATGACTGGGACTGAATAACAATGTGGATTTCAACAAGTTAAACTCAAAACGCTGAGAGTTGAGAGAAGTTTGCTTTTGTTCTAAATGATAAGATGACCATTGAACTCATTTGTTTCACATGTGTCACAGACGAAGGGTGGGGTGATCAGACTCAGACAGAATTGCAGAAGTGTGTATTCTGGGTCCCAGGCAAATAATATGTGACCCATACATGTAACTCAAAACTAGTGTTAAAAGTTTACTAGATTATGTTTTGATTATGTAGAATAACAAAATGCATTGGACTTTTATGTTCATATAGCCCTTAATATCCAAATACAATTGTCCTGAGAATAGATCACCTTTCAGCTCAGCACATGCAGCCTTAATGCAGCACTCAGCAGGTTGGTAAGTGTGATTTTTGTTGTTAAAAAATAAATTAAATTAGCCAAAAATTAGCCTTACAATTTGACAACTAATTCAGAACACCACCTATTGACTTCTATAAAAAGAAATGTCATAAAGATATGTAATATGTAAGGCAATATGTAGAAAAACGTTTTAAATAAAAAATGCAGTACTTACCTGAGTGTTTGAATGGCGCAGGTTCAGTGAAGGCAGCACACACCTGTCCTCATTAGCGCCATGTGACTGCAGCATGTTTCATTGGGAATATCAATAAAACATTCACAAAATGTAAGACAATCCTTATGAAATATTGACTAATCTACTTAAAACTTCCCACTAAAGCTCAAGTCGAAATGCCTTTTAGGAGCGCCGTGCCTTTTCTGTGCTGCTTCCTGTTGCTGCTGCCGCTCAGCATCTCTTTGGGTGAGTAGCATTTGTTTGCTAGCATGAGCATGTTAGCTTGGAAAGTAATGACGGTTGTTTCTTTGTTTCTTTTTATTTGTAGGACGCTGCAGTGATATTTCTTTCTCACTTTGTTGGTTTAACAAGAATCAAGCTTTGGAAAGGTATGTGTGCCAAAATTAGTCTTAAAAATGAATATGTTAGACTATTTTTTTGCATTAAAGACTAGGTTTACAGTAAAAATGCATTGCTGTCAGAGGTGAGTAGCCAAAAAGTTTATTCAAGTAAGAGTAACGGTACTTCAGAATAATATTACTCAAGTAGAAGCATTAAAGTGGTGTTCCAAGTTTGGCGCAAATACTACTCAAGTAAGAATAATTGTTTGAACTTGACTTCTGATTTATAATTAGAAATGTATTTAATTGGAAGGACAAAACATTGCTAAAACACAATACAAACGTGAAATGTCCATTAAAAAAATACTGACAATCATATCTGAAGGAGCGGTGCAAGAAACACATGTTAAAATAATTTAATATTGCCGCAATAAAGCTTTGAGTAAATGTTTTGAGTGATTTTAATAATACATTTTTGAGCAGATTATTAAACTTGTGTAGTTGAAGACTTTACCATGTTAGTGTTAAAAATGATGTGGGTCCCAATAGCAGCTGGCTAATTCTGGTCGCTGTAAAAGTGCAGAACTTAACTTCACTATTCATTCTCTATGGGAAATGAGCTGACTCTTGCTAAAATAAACCAATAATCAGTTAATAGTTTAAACAATTTGTCATATACCTTTATTAGTGAGTTTCCTCATACATCAGTGTCAGTATGATATTGAAAATCTAACCAGTATTTGGCACCGATATTTTTTCTACCCTGTCCCAGTCTGTGTGTCCCAGTTTGCCTTCAGTGCACCAAACGTTTTGAACAGACTTGTGAGTGAAAATGTAAATAGGCCAATTACACTGAACTCGTGAACATCACAATAGTTTAACATAAATATGTTGTCTTCTTATTCATTTCCCACATAACACACAGGTTAACACTGCATCAGCTGCATTTGGTTGGACTGAAGAATATGCAGACTGCCATTTTTAACAAAACAAATTTCATTTTTCTACCGTTTGATTGATCAAGTTTTGCATAAAAGCAGGATCTATAATGCGCTCCTCGTGCTGAGGTGCTATGGACTGCAGGGCTGTGATTGGTTGATCCACATGACTCATTAAGAACAGCTTAGAACTACTCAGGTTTGGGACACAAACGTTTGCAGGCAAAACTAATGTGATAGTTTATTTTGAGTGTATTAATACAAAACTAAACAGTTTATATCCCATGACGCACCTGGAGCTCTCATGGTTCAGGGCTGTGTGAGCACTGGAGCATGTCACTGACTTGGACTTGACAAAGGAATATAAGCCTTAATGTGTTTTTCATGTGTACTTTTTAGTACTTTGGCAGTAGTAATTGAGTACATTTTTAGTCTTGTAACTGTACTTGTACTTAACTACATATATTTTCAGTACTATTCCCACCACAGCTTATAGACTTACTGCGAGAAGAAAAAACGTAACTTTTATGCAAGAGACTGTTACACAGTAAAGTATATAGCACATGGAAGAGGAAAACTTTAACATTCACTCAAGTAAATGTACTTGTGTAAATGTAACTGTATCCACCTATGACTGCTGTTCAGAACTAACTGTAATATACACTGAACGTCTCCTATAGTAAGTGATAGGGTGAGTTGTTTTATAATAGTACGTCGATGTAATCCCTCATTCGTCCAGGTGTACTTCATCGTAGAAAAGGTTTCAGGGGTTGTCATCCGGACGCTGTTTGAAGATTGACAATGACTTTTGGATAAAAGTCGAAACGTCTCAATCTTCAAACAGCGTCCGGATGACAACCCCTGAAACCTTTTCTACAATTTTTCAATAGTAATTTTTGCATTCCATGTTGAGTTTTGAATTTCTGTGTCAAACGGAAGGAACAAACGGCTAATTAGTCCAGTGGTTCTCAAACTTTCACATGAAGTACCACCTACATTTTTGGCTTTCTGAGTACCACCAGGTCTAAATTAGAGCTAAACCACATCTCATGTGACCATGAATAAGGTACTTCATAACAATCAACCCAAAGGAGGACAAAGCTTAACTTTTGTCTCTAATTGAGTGAAAAATACTATTAAAACATTAAAATTAGTATTTAGTTTAAGCATTTTATTTTGATAACGATACGGTTTAAAGATATTTTGATATTGTTTACTTTACAGTCAGAATGGTAATATCTGGCTCAATGGAACAGCGCTGGGGTCTTTAAGACAGGCAGACAAAGTGACCTCTCTGACGGTGTATCCAGGTGTGGAAAACAAACTCACCCTTCAATATGGACGCTCCATTCTCACCTGGACCTTCACTCTCAACCAACGTGGGTTAAAAAACATTTAAAGCTCCCTTGTTCTACAAAAATATATATATATAGCCTATAAAAAGTCAGATAAGCGTAATCGGTCTGTTAGTTTGTCTTTGTGGTTTGTTACAGGCACAAAATACACCAAAATCAAAGGCAAGACGAAGCCAACAGTTCATCCAAATGATGCTGCACAGGTAAGATTTAGTTTAGTCTTCAAAAAAAAAAAAATTATACAGAGCATTAAGCTTGTGGTTGGTTTCCATCAGCAGTCCTAAATAAACCCTGTTTAGTAATGGCTTACTTTTGTATGGAGCTTTTTAAGCCCATAATCACAACAGCAGTTCCCTTATATGTATGTAGCAGAGTGGTCGGTGTGGTAGTCATTTTTAATGTTAGCTCTAACAAATTATCGCAAATTGCCAAACAGCCCCACCTGAAATGACCAACCAGAATGAGGCCAGGGCCCGACCACGACCCAACCGACATCAGTTTGCAGATATTGTGGACCTAGTACTTGAGAGGGACGGGGGGGGGCTCATGTAGAAGCACCACAATAGTCATTATTCGGTCCCCGGCTCCACACTTGATGGTAAAAAGCCACTTCTATAGCCACAGCTGCCCTGGAGAGCGCCTCTGCTGGTCTGGTAAGAGTCTATGGACTCCTTCCATCCTTCCCAAAGTGGGATCAGAGGCACCGCAGGGGGGGCCCCCAAAAGTTGCCCACATAGCAAGCATAAAAGAAATTTTCATATTTTCTTAAACATACTACTTTAAATTAGTATTAAGGCTTCAGTCATTACTGTTTCTATTTTTGTTTGTACATTTAAGAAGAAAAACATTACATACTATTATTTAAATTAGAGCAAATTATTATTGGGGGCCTCTGAGGCATTGTGATGATAAGGGGGCCGCAAAGCGGCAGAGTTAAGGAATGGCTGTACTGTGGATAATAATGTGCACGGGGTTGGTGCCAACCCATCGAGCACATAGGATCAAGCTTTGTTGACCCTAAATATCATTGTTGAATGGATAATATATTTTTTGATGATATACAGTGATCCCTCGTTTATCGCGGGAGTTGCGTTCCAAAAATAACACGCGAAAAGTGAAATCCGTGAAGTAGTCAGCTTTATTTTTTATTATTTTACAATGCAATACTGAACTATGGAATGAAACCAAAAATCAAAACCTGTTTTAAAGCCCAAAATGTGTTTAAAACAATAATTTTATTATAGTAATACTGTCACTGGCGTATTTCACAGTCTGTGCCTCTTCGTCCTGACTCCGCTCCGCTGTAGCGTCTGTTTCTACTGAAGGCGCAGGAGTCTGCGCAGAGCGTTTCTTCGACATTGTGGGTTTTGTCAGAGAAAAAATGCAAACGTAAAGTTGGCAGAATGTACAGAAACGAAAACTGTTGACAAGTGAAAAACCAATACAGTACAGCGTCAATATTTTATTTCTAGACAACAGTAAATCCCGTGAGCCAATCAGGATTCAGAGCACAATGCACTGTAAAAATATCTGCACTGTAAAAAAAAATCTGTGAAGCAGCGAAGCCGTGAAAGATGAAACGCGATATAGCGAGGGATCATTGTAGCCTGTAAAACTGGTATCTGACCGAAGAGCTAAAAGCTAACTGACTTGAAGTTGAGACTTCTGATCTTGTGTGCGTAACACGTGATCCTTCTGATTAATCACAGCAAGAGTTGCTGGACAAGAGCAGAGCAAGCCGAAGCTATAGATTAAAAAGCTGCTTTTAGTTTTTAAGAACAAACAATTTTGAATTGAAAAATTATGTGAAAATGAGCTAAAATCAACACAACCCCGACTTCTTTAAAAGCCACTCGAGTAGATTGTTTTTACGTTTTTGCTTTGTGGAATGTAGAGGATTTTTGCCCTGCAGTACCTACACTAGCCATGAGTCCAACTCTCAACGAGTTTAAACTAAC
This sequence comes from Rhinogobius similis, assembly GCA_019453435.1. Taxonomy (NCBI): domain Eukaryota; kingdom Metazoa; phylum Chordata; class Actinopteri; order Gobiiformes; family Gobiidae; genus Rhinogobius; species Rhinogobius similis. The sequence continues at coordinate 899,903 of CM033619.1, read as the reverse complement.
AATACCATATCCACTTATTTTAATAGATCCACAGGGAGACTCATGAAAGATTATATTTTCTCTCTAAATGTATTTGTTTTCCTTTAAACCATTTTACCCCATTGTCATGAAAGTTACAATCGATTAGAACTGACAGGATAAAAACAAATGTAAGCATAATGTATTGTATGTATGTAATGTATTACAATGAGATATAAAAAGATTACCCCGCCTAAGGCCCAAAGTCACTGGGATAGGCTCCAGTCACCCGCGACCCCTAATGGGAATAAGCGGTAGAAAATGAATGCATGAATGAATAAAAAGATTAGAGAAACTTTACTTGCCCCACAATGGGGAAATTCCAACGCAGTTAAGAACAGCAGTAGAATAGACACCTGCAAGTAAACTGATAATTAATTGTGTGTTCTGTGCAACTAATAAAATGAGCTGTAGGCCTAAAACTGATGATAAATGTTGATTATTTTCCCCTCCAGAGTTTCCTGCAGATGCTGGCTCCCTCTGAGGTGTTTGCGTGTGAAAACAGCACTTTGTTCTTCCACCAGGAAAAAAACTTCTTCCTGGCCATTGGTGAGATGATGTTCCTCTTTTTATTTAATGATGTTTTTCATGTTCAAGTGAATGGATTGTGAATAAAAGAAACATAGGTTTTAGCCACCAGGTGTGTCAGCCCTTCTCACTTTCTGTTCAATATCCATGTATCAGGCAAAGCAAAATCTATAACTTCTCCTTTCTCAGTTTAACAACACTTAGACTGCACTTGGAGAATGCTCATGAGCTCTATGTTTCTCAGTCCCCTGTAGGTTTAGCCAATATTGATAAAAATGAATATTCCTGCTTTTTCATTATCTCTAATGGTATTCAGACAATTTATTAACTACAGGAGAATAAGAACATCTGGTATTTATTTATATTATATTATATATATTTATATAATTCTATAATTCCTATTGTATCTTAAAGGTAAGATAATCAGAAAATAAATAATATTGTGAATGTTGTTTTAACTTCAAAATAAGTGACATTTCTGCACATCACATTTGTTTGAAACTAATGACATATTTTAACACACTTCTGTTGGATTAACATAATATTGTCTGATTGTTATTGGAATACAAAATAAATATTCATTTTTGATAATTGCCCACCCCTGCTGTATAATGAATATGAACGTTGTCCTCCTTTGCCTACCAGGTTACAGCAGCCGTCTGTCATTGAGACTGGAGTCCCGCAGTAGCACCATGCTGCTTCTGTCCTGGGACGCCCTGGCTCCCTCTGCTCCGGAGCAGGTTCACTCTGTGGGACTGTTTGCCTTGGAGCTGGCCTCCTTCTCTAACCGGCAGCTGAATACCACTGCAGACAGTCACTACAGGTTTACAGCTCTGGACTCCTGTTCTGTGTATGTGGTCTGTGTGGAGATATCAGGAACCCAGTCACTCACCTGTCTGTCCACTGTCACAGGTAAACATTCAGCAAGACTCTGTGCTCTCAGTACTGTGAATACAGGTTCACTATCCCAGCTAACAGTTTTCTAAACATTCTGGTATGCGGTTTTCAAAGTTAACACAACGTTCCTGTAAGTTACTTTTGGTTGAAATGAATTGTCAAATTTCATAAGACACTTTTCAACCTTCAAGGCACTCAAAGCGCTTTACCCATTCACACAGCAGTGTACACAGACACTGGGGGCTGAGTCTTGCAGTACTCAGCTGTGGCAGCTAGTATCTGACCACACTACCATAGTTGTTTATGTTGGGAGCAGGATTCAAACTGCCGACCTTAGGTTCAGAGGACAATCATTTTGCTTGCATGTGCTAAGGTTATTCATGGAACATTTTCCTCTCGTTGTGCAAAATATGTTTTAAAACATTCCCACAACGTTACTAAAATCGAACCTTCAGGAAACCTATACAAAGCTTTTTCTTTTTGTAATATAAACCTTCCCCTAACTTAAAAAAATGCAGCCATTATGGTAGGGCTTTTCTCTTTTGTTGTGCAATGTCCATTTGTAATAACAAATAAAGAACCTAACCTAAATAGCAAAAATGTTACTTTCAACCAGCTGGATGTATCCTCTCTGGTGGTGTTACTACTTACACAGGAATGATGACAAGCAGGTGACCCCCTAAGTTACAGGTCGGGGGCCTCATTTATAAAGCTTGCTTACACGCTACACGTAGCCCGCCCTCTGCACCATCCGTGGTATCTATACAATTTCCACTAGGTGTAGTATTTAGCTTATCTCTGCGCAAACTGAGACCCTCCTGTAAGCTCTACACAAAGTCTGAAGACCCGAGGAAACAACGCATAATGGCTAAATGGCGAGTAAGAAAACTAACCCGCGCTTCACTTGCGCTCTCCCTCAGCGGGCGGCTCTATGGTGGTAACGGAGACACGGGACTCGTGCTGATTGACAGGTGTCGAAGCATGTGTGAGCGGGTGGGACACGAGAGAGACAGGAGGAGACATGCACGGGTCAGAGGAGAACGGGCTGTGCTGTGGCTGCACAAACTTACCTCTGCTGCAGCAGCAGGTGTGATCTCTCCCTCTGCCCGTCTCCAGACTTTTCTGATGTGTTTTTTGCGCCACAGTCCTGTTTTTGTTGGCTGGGATCCAGAATACACACTTCAGTTCTTTATGAAGAGTGAGTCTGGTCACTCTGGCCTCCGACAAGCATTGAGTCAATTCCAAAACGTACAGTGAAATCAGATGCGTTTATTTCTGAGTGTGAAACGAAAGAGTTCATTGGTCATCTATGTTTTAGAACAAAATCAAACTTTCACCTTAAATTAACAGTTTTGTGCTTTTGATTCAGCAGAAATTTGCTATGTTTTTCCATCCCTGTGATGGTCTCAGAAAAGTTTCAACGCGCCTATGATGTCAGGTTCCCAGATACACACTAAACGCTTTCTTTCAAGGTAAAAGTTCCGGCGGTTGCCACCTGCAGTGAGGGCTTTATTGGAAAAGGCTGGACCGTGAGGCTGTGCACTTCACTCACAACAACACATGGCTGAGCGGAGCACAGCAAATAGAGAAAAAAAATGTTTTCTATAAATTGAGGCGAGAAATTTCAGATGCTACTGGCTGATGAGCTGTTAAAAACACTATTTTAATCACACACATTTGTGACAATATATTGTTCAAAGTCTTAGTGTGAAGGTAGTGTGACGTCCGCACATCTTCAGCTTCAGGTGGATCTGTAAAGCAGTGATTGCTCATGAAGTGCTTGCGAAGGGTTTCATATATCAGGATTTTGCATGGCATACGCCTCTACAGGGCACAGGCTATGCTCTTACTCAGCAAAAAATCACTGTTCACTGTAAGAATACATGTTCTTAAGGTATTTCTGACATATGAAAGCAGAAAACGTCTTCACATTTCTTAACGTTGTCTTATTTATTATTTTGTCTGGTATATAGGTATGATTTATGACACTGGAGCATTATTTTATATTTTGGAAATAGGGAAAATGGGAATGGTATTGGATGTAGAAGATGATTCATGAGTCACTCTAACTACAACTTCGAGAGGCTTAATGAGGGAAAACAATGGTTAAAAGCTCAGAAAAGTTCATGTCCTTTATGCATCCTCTTCCAGACCCAGACCTGCCCAGAGACCTGCAGGTGTCGTCGGTGAACAGCAGCAGTTTGTCTGTGTCCTGGGACTGTCCGCTTAACAAGAGGTACTCTGCCTTCCTCCTCACTGTGTTTCACCACCACCCTCAGCCTCCCCTCGGCTCTGTCGCGTCCCACGACCCTGTGGAGGAGAGAGTCTTGGTCCTGGATCCTCCTCAGTGGACCATCTCTGATCTGCCGCCCTGCAGTCGCCTCAGCTTTGCAGTGCAGACAGTGTGTGTGAGCGGCGCAGAGGTGCGATACAGTCCACAGATATCACACAAGGGCAACTCAGGTGAGTTATCTAACATATGGTGTTTTTGAAACGGACGTTTCAACTGCCATCCAGAAGTCGTTTTCAATCTGATAAGACTTGTCTGAGAACCTGAAACCACTCTGTGTTACTTGATGACCCAGTTTCGGCACATTCTTTAACTTATTCTCTAACTTCAGGGACTATAATCGAGACTGCACTACAGAGAAAGCAGCACTACAGAGAAAGCCCCAGCCAATTTAACATTGTGATTTGACAAATAATTGGCTAACCAATTTGAGGCTTGGTCAGAGATGCCATGTTGCTTTAGAATTTGATTGATAGATTGATTAAAAAGGGTAAAAAAAATTTTTCTCATCCAGGGTTGTAGAAAATCGTTTAGAACCTTTAAGAGCAGCCGTGGCTGTAATGTTTCATCAGTATGAAATCTGGAAAGATCATACAGTGCATGTAAGCAGCATTTTAGCTGGGTCTCTAAAACCAATATAAGACACTCTTCATTTTGCAAGTTGATTTGAAAAACTGGTGAAAGGTTTATTTATTTATTTTTTATGAAAGAAAACTGATATGGTCTTTGTAGGATTTAGCACTGCTGCAGACTGCTATGGCATCTTAAAGTGGGAACACAAAAAACTGCACAGTCCACAAAAAGCTGGCACTTAACACCTGGGCAAGACAGCTCTTTGCAGCAAATCACACCAGTACTTTCAGGTTCAATATTATTTTTCAACAGTAATCAAAAGTCACAATTTCAGAAATGATGTCCAGCTAACTATTTCTACCGATTCATAATGATTGGATTTGTATAGCAACTTTCATGACGCTCAAAGTGTGTGCATTATTCATTCATTCCACTCTGTGTCTGTGGTGGTTGGCTACCACTGTAGCCATACCTGTCCTGGGGCAGACTGACAGAAGTGAGACTGCCAATCTGCACTATCTGCGCCTCTGGCGACCACCAATCATACACACACACACACACTCCACGTGCATACTAGACAAGGTTGGTGAAGTGTCTTGCCTAAAGACACGCCAGGTTTCCTCCATCAGCCCTAATGTCGCACCTGGTGTGACCTCCAAGCACTGACCAGGCTTAGCCTCTGAGATTTGACGTGGTCAGGCATTGGCAAGAAAGTATGGTCATCATGTTGCTCTTTGGCTGATAAGCCTCTCGCTCTCAAGAGAAGAGCGCAGCATTCCAGTAGGGCCTATTGCTTTCGCAACGATGCCGTTAGGCAAGTGTCTCGCCAAACTTTCACATGCAGCACGAAAGTTTGGCAGCCCTGCCGGTTCTACCATTGAACAGTGAAAGAGCCCATGCCGAAGGGTTCACAGAGTAATTTTCAGACAACAGAAAATGAATGACAGTAACCGCAGACGTAAATAGCAGACAGCAGTGGTGTAAATGTTATGTTGGATTTCCAAACAGATATTAGGGTTTGTCTAGTTAAGACCTCATTTAAGGCTAAGACATACCCAGGGCATGTGTCATTAGGCCCCTTGCGATGAGCCTTTACACTTCGGCCCAATCTGCCCAGTACCAGCTACACAGAGGACTCCAGCTGGGGACATGACGACCATACAGCGGGCTACACAAAGGACTCCAGCACCGTCGGCCAGACAACACCAAAACGAGGCGTTATGGAGGGTGGTGACATGCAGCACCGAGCACCCTGCCTCTCAACGACACTACAAATACATAAGATAATCCTTTATTGTCTCTCATGAGAGAAATTTGTCCTGGGACTTCAGCTCAGAGACACAAGACATCACCATCAGTGCAAGCAAATCAATCAGCATCACCATTGAACACAAAATACAACACCAACAGAGTGACACAACATCACGCGCCTGTCATTCACAACATCATAAAACAATCAGTCTTAAATGCATTTAATTACTCAAGTGCACATACCCTGGGCCTTTTGCACATTCCCTTAGCCTGTGTGCAGTTTTGTGATTGCACTGCACACATAAAAATACATATAATTGTTGATTTTAGTCACTTGTAATCTATAGATTTGCGAAATGTTGTGAACTATATTTACCTGGCCCTTATGAGATGACCCACCTGTAGAGAGCCCCAGCTAACAGGAAGGTGGAAGTGGAAGGAGTGAAAGGACAGAAGAGATACTAGGGCATTTTTATACTTCAGATTTGCGTGATTATAGTAGATTCTCTCTGCGCCCTCAGCAATAAAATAAGTCACTCATTCATGGTAGTGCTACCCTCACATTTACACACAACAGGGAAGGGGCCATAACACACTTTTAAGATGACCTGGGGTGGACAAAGCCTGAATTAACAAATAGTCTGTTTGACATTTTTAGTACAATTACGTATTAAAACACATCAACTGTTAGCTGTTACCAGTCCAGGTACACGCTTTCCTCATGTTTTAATCTAATCCTATTTAACTTTCAGCCCAGGAGCCAAATCAGGCCCTCCAAATGATCTTATCCAGCCCACTTCTCTAGTTTACTGACTTAATTCTGGGTTGTTATAGACCTGGTTTGGTCCCAGTTTAGTCTAAAGAGGAAAAACACATCCAAAATACTTGATCAGCGTGCTGGGCTCCAACAAGTGATAAACATGAAGAGAGAAAAAAAAAAGTTTGCACTGCTGTTGTAGCTCCCAAAGTTACTTGTTTATTTGCACACCACGTGACGTTTCGGGCTTTAGCCCTTCATCAGACATGAAGTAGCATAGACACCTGCATCTTTTATAGTAATCAGTAAGTGTCACGTGATCTTTACTTTATTTTACCTGATAACTTTTTCTTCAAAGTGTCAAGTTTTTACATATAATATACATATTTACTAAAAATAACTTTACATATATACATAAATTGCAGTAAACATCAGGGTGTTTGACCCGTCATAAAATCTTAATTACTAAAATGTTTTTCTTTCCATTTCTTTCCCTTGTCTGTAGATCAGTCGGACATCTTGAACCTTGCTCAGTCCTCGTCTGGCCCGGATTGGTACTCTGTGAGCTGGGACGTGGGCAGCTCCTCGTCCGTGTCCAGGTTCAGACTATTCCACGATGGAGCGGAGCAGGCGAGCACGCTAAACACCAGCTTCACCATGAGCGGCCTGCAGCCCTGTCGGAGGCACTCAGCCACAGTGGAGGCGCTCTGTGGGGAGGAAACTGTCATGGATGCTCAGACGGTTCAGGTTCACACAGGTATGGTCCTGCTGCTGGGCACAACATTCTAGAGCTGTAGCCATTTTTGTCTTGAGTGTTGCCTCACACTTTGAGTACCTTCCATATTATGTAAAACTGTTTCTCTTAGTAATTTAAATCAGTCTACTAGTATATTGTCAAATACTGTAACTATTTTAAGTTGTCCTTGTTTAAACTGTCCATTTGTTCCTGGAGTGGTTCATGGTAGATAAGGTTTCAGAGTTAGATTTCAGAAATCAAGCTGGGCAAATGATAACTTGAGGACCTGACTGCTCTGTTATGTAAACAGACAAAAAAAGAAGTTTCCAATTATTCATTTTTTCATTCATTTTCTACCGCTTATTCCCGTTTCCGGGGTTGCGGGTGACTGGAGCCTATCCTAGTGACTTTGGGCCTTAGGCGGGGTACACCCTGGACAGTGGCCAACTCGTCACAGCTGACACAGAGACACAGACAAGGACAAACAACCATTCACTCATTCACATTCATACACTACGGGCGATTTAGAGTTTCCAATTAACCTACACAGTCATGTGTTTGGACGGTGGGAGGAACCCAGAGAGAACCCACGGTAACACGGGGAGGACATGCAGACTCCACCCAGAGAGATGTGATGTTGGGGTGGTCCGGGATTCGAACCCACAATCTCCTTGCTGGGAGGCAGAAGCTCTAGCCGCTCTGCCACCGTGCACCCTCAATTTCCAATTAAGTTTCCAATTATTCCCTTTTAACATTTTACACCTCCAGGGCCTCGAGGTGTCTCTGAGCTTCGTTTCCTGCCTAGAGCATCTGCAGCTGTTTGGACTCCAGGCTCTGACGGTTCCGACGTGTCCTTCATGTTTGAACTGTCCCGGGCTGATGGGGGAGAGGTGCTGTGGTCCAGCACTGTGTCAGAGCCTCACTTGCCCCTGTTGGCCCTGCAGGAAGCGCATTCGTACCGCCTGTCTGTGTGGGAGCACTGTAAGGGCCTGGGCTCGTCTCAGAGAAATGTACTGGAGTTTAGATCTGAAAACTCAACACTGCAACCAAGAGGACGAGCAGTGAGACCCAGCGTCAACAAACTCCAAGGTGAGTCTTCAGTGCTGACCAATCAACAAACTATGGATTTTACTTTGGTTTGTTTGCTTCTAAGACAATTTTTTTCCTTGACATGTTTCAGTGAGCTGCTGTCACCTTCCTCAGAGCCACTGAAAAATGGCAGGGTAAAAACAACCTACTTTGTCTTCGAAATGAACAAACCAACATTTTAAAATAAAATATATGATGGATTGCATAAATGGAGCCACGGACGATCAAAGAGGCCCAGATTGGCAGTCACTGTTCCATAAACCTGCCCTACGTTTCTTTCAGACAACCCTGACCATATCATTGGTCTGATCGTGCCTTGGACTCTCCCAAAAGAGGTGCAGGATGAGACCTCAGATTCATGGGCTCAAATGACCAAGATCCTCCAACACAGAGTGAGTGACCAAATACTACTACTGTATGTCTAGTGCTGAGGATGCATGCGTTTAATTAATACTGAATACCTGCTCTAAAAATGTTTTTTGACATATTCTGTCACATGGACATGAGTTACATTTTATTAGATAGACTCACCTCAAAAGATTTTTTTTTTTTTCTCCTTCTCACTATTGCCGTGCAGTTTGAAACCTATAACTCGTATACCTTTGTGTAGTATATCTTTGATTTTTGGAAAGTAACTGCATTCTGAACACCACAAAATGAAGGGGTAACTGTAGAAGTTTCCAGACGTTCCTGTTGTTTTCATAAATGCAAAATAAATGAGTCTCATACCGTAGTACCATTCTAGGCCAGGCAATAACCTTTCCTAAGAGATGACCAGATAGTGCCTCCACACCAAAAAATGACATACATTTTACACTGCCCTTGGCACTTAGCTGGTTTCTGGACCTAGATCCCGGCGCAGAGCTGCAGGGGCCTTTCGTGGGTCACCCCAGTGAAAAAAAGCCCATGTTCACTTAAAAGGGACATATTTTGTAAAAATCCACTTAAATGAGCTTTTAACCTTGGTGCAATGTTGTTTCATCATCCTTTGTTTACCCAAAGTTTTATTTTTATTGATTCCTGCATGTTTGAGTAATGTTTTGAGTGCTCCTGTTTTCACCTACCCCCTATCCCCGCCCACATCCCTTTGTGATTATTTGAAAAATGAAGACTCTGTGACACATCACACAGCAATTTTTCAAAGATAAAGACACATGAATGACAATCTGCTGCTTGTACGGCGTGAAATGTCATGAAGAGGCTTAACACTGAAGAGGCTTTTCAGTCCTGTAGTTTTGAATAGACAAACCGATTTCCTTTGCCAAACTGTTTTAGAACTATATTATTATTTGCAATAAAGATAATGTAAAATGATCTACTTATGTTATAGCTCTATATTAAGCACCTGGAACAATGAATGAGAAGTCTCCTTTAAAATCTTGTGTTTGTAGATGGATGAGCTGTTGAGAAGCATGAGTCCTGAAGTACAGACAGAGCTCCTCAGTGCTGAACCAGCTAAGGAGCCGGACCACACAGAGTTACTGTTTTTTACCTCAGAGAAAAACGAAGGGAATAAAAACAGCGAACATCCACGCAAACCACTGCGCATCCACGCACTGTTGCCCAACCTCTTGTCTCTGAAGAACAACAATGTCCGCATCAAGAACGGAGTCATCCACTGGCCAGGTACAGCCAGGAAACATGAGTTATTTGATGTTTTATCATGTTTATGTTGATATCCCTATATTGATAAGATGTTTTGATGTCATATTTTAACCCCTTAAGAGGACCTATTTTTCCTAAAAAAGTCTGACTAAAATGAGCCCCAATTTAAGCTGAAGCTGTTTCTGAGCCCTTTGGAGTATAAACAAATGTCTGGACTCATTGTGAAGCTGAGACTCTGTAGTTTTGGTGTCTGATGTTTGATTTACTCTAATTATAATTGGAAACAAGTTCTGCTCAGAGGAACATCAGAGTTCAAATCACGCCTAGAATTTCTTTGATACATATAAGAAGTAAAGCTGGTACCTGGAAGTATGGATGGCTTGACATTAGTTTGGGCATGTGTTGGGTTTTGACAATTCCTCTTTAAAAGCGGATGCTAATTTCTGTTAATATTTGATTTAGGGATGTTTAACAACAAAGATTTGGGGGAATTTTAGGGCATCAAACCAGATATGGCTGGGACGTTTGCAACAGAGTCTGAAGCAGCTGGGATGAGAATCAGCACTTCAAAATCATGGTTCTCGACTGGAAAAAGGTGGCTTGTCTTTTGGGTGGGTGGACAGTCCTTGCCTCAAGTGGTGGAGTTCAAGTAGTATCTCGAGGGTCTTGTTCACGAGTGAAGGACGGACGGAGCGTGAGATTGGGCACCCCTGATCATTTTCAAGATTTTCCTTTATAAATCATTGGTTGTTCGGATCAGCAATTTCAGTTAAATATATCATATAGAAAGTGTGCAATAATTACTTAAAAGTAGGCAGGTGCGTAAATTTGGGCACCCTTTTTGTTTTATTGACTTTAATACCTTTTGCACTAATTATTGGAACACAAAATTTGTTTGGTAAGCTCATTGACCCTTGACCTACACACACAGGTGAAGTCAGTCATGAGAAAGGGTATTTAAGGTGGCCAGTTGTAAGTTGTCCTCCTCTCTGCATCTTCTCTCAAGACAACTGTCAAATGACCTGAAAACAAAGACTGTTCAACATCATGGTTTAGGGGAAAGATACAAAAAGCTGCTCAGAGATTTCAGCTGTCAGTATCCACTGTGAGGAACATAGTGAGGAAATGGAAGAGCACAGGCACAGCTCTAGTTCAGGGTCGGAGTGGCAGGCCAAGAAACATCAGATAAGCAGAGGCGAAGGATGGTGAGAACAGCCAAACTCAACCCACAGACAGCTCCACAGACCTACAACATGATCCTGCTGCAGATGGTGTCACTGTGCACCAATCACTATTCAGTGCACTTTGCACCAGGAGATGCTGTGGGAGAGTAATGTGACAGAAGCCTTTTCTGTGCACATGCCACAGACAGTCGCTTGAGGTACGCTAAAGCACATTAGGACAAGCCAGCTTAATTTTGGAATAAGGTGCTGTGGACTGATGAAATTAAAATTGAGTTATTTGGCCATAACAAGGGGCGGTCTGCATGGCAGAAGAAGAGCACAGCATTCCAAGACAAACACTTGCTCCCACAGTAAAATGTGGTGGTGGTTCCATCCTGCTGTGGGCCTGTGTGGCCAGTGCAGGGACTGGAAATCTTGTTAAAGTTGAAAGTCGCATGGATTCCAGTCAGTATCAGCAGATTCTTGGAAACAATGTTCAAGAAACAGTGACAAAGTTGAAGTTGCGCCGGGGCTGGATACTTCAAGACAACGACCTTAAACACGGCTCAAATTCTACCAAGGCCTTCATGCAGAGGAACAAGTACAACGCTCTGGAATGGCCCTCTCAGTCCCCAGACCTGAATATTATTGAAAATCTGTGGTGCGATTTAAAGCAGGCTGTCCATGCTCAGAAACCATCAAACCTGACTGAACTGGAGAGGTTTTGTGAAGAAGAATGGTCAAAAATACCTTCAACCAGAATCCAGACCCTCATTGGAAGCTATGGGAAGCATTTAGTGGCTGTTTTTCTGCAAAAGGGGGATCTACTAAATATTGATGTAATTTGTCTGTTGGGGTGCTCAAATGTTTGCACCTGCCTACTTTTGTTTAAGTAATTATTGCACACTTTCTGTAAATCATATAAACTTCATTTCACTTCTAAAAGGTCACCGTTTGTCTAGTATATGATATATTTAACTGAAATTGCTGATCCGAACAACCAATGATTTATAAAGGAATATCTTGAAAATGATCAGGGGTGCCCAAACATTTTCATACAGCTGTATCTATAATATATATGTGTATCTGTTGGTCACACAAAGTGCCATTTCAGTTATATCTGATAATGTCTTGTACTATGTGGCCAGAGGTGGGTAGTACATAGTTACATTTACTTGCAATTAAACTTTTGATAATGTACTTCTCTGAGTAGTTTTCAGAGCCCATACTTTTCCTCCTACTTAAGTAAAATATTTATAGTTTAACAGTTGCGTAAAAGTGTTGCTTCCTTGTCCTAATGTGAGAAAGTCTACAAGTGACAAAGCTTTATGTGAACAGTAATGATTTGAGCATTTGTGTTTGTTCACATATGAGTTGGGCTTTCTCATTTTTGTGTTTGACAATACAAGATTTGTTCATGTCATTATATCATGTTTTTTTTTCTTTTAATTAAATCAGTTATACAAATTATACATCAGAGCTTACGTCCTAACAGTTACTCTTAAGTCATTTCTTGGGCCTCTAGTAATATTGCTACTCGGCCTGTGTGTGTGTCTTCTCCCAGGTCCAGATCTGTGCCTGTCCAGCCCCTGTCCACAGAACTCAGTTTGTGTGAACACCTTGGGCTCCTTTAACTGTTTGTGCAAAAAGGGACACTATGACGTCAAGGCCTTCATGAGGAAACCTGCCTCTGCTCTACCTGTCTGCAACGGTGAGAGATTTACTGCCAGGATGCAGAAAGACTCGATTAGAATTAGTGACACCACTGTGGTGATCTGACAAATGGGAGAGATGGTGCTACAATGTTCAGTACTGTTCTGTTTGCTTCATCCTGTTTACGAGGTCATATTCTCTGCCCATTGTGACAACTGTTGTTGTGATTTTGGGCATGACAAAAAGAAAATGAATTGAACTCTGAGCCTCATAAAAACACTCAAACATAAATCCATAAATCATCACCAGAATTGTTTTGAGCATTTTTTTGCCTAGGGGTGGACAATATATTGAACATTAGCTAATACCATGAAGGTTGTTTTGAAGCTATGCAAAATCTGAATATTTTTTATGGTAAAAGATGCTGCAAAAAGAGCCGATTCAAAAATGAAAAGTTTTTTAAACAAAGGGTCTAAGGTGATATTTCTGCACTTTTATGTTTGTCTGATAATTAATACATTTAAAGACTTGTGTCAATCCAACATTATTTTTTTTAAAACAAGATGTTATCAGGATACGCCAAAAAATACTGATCACTTAATATGTAGCCATTAAAAATATAATGCATTTTTCGTATCGTTACTAGCCTTTAAACAGGCTCTTCAGTACCTTCAATTTGCCATCTCATGTTTTGAAACAAGAAATATGTTCATCATGGACTAAATGAAAGGATTTCTCTGCTGTCTGCTGTGACACTGAGTGCATCCAGCCTACAGATGGCGCCTAGCTCTACACAATATTTAGTTATGGTATCACTCTCAGCAGTAGCTAGCTAGCACGTTCAGCTAGCAGTAGCAGTGATTGTGTTTAGAGGAAGAAATGCTCAGAACGAGTCTGCTGATGATTTAAGGACCCAAAACAGCAACAAATTCTCGGATAAGTGATGTATGAAATTGGAAAATTGTCACTGATCGAGGGAGTTCAGCAGGAAGTGTTTGTCACAGTGGGAGGGGAGGTATGTTTTTGATGACAGAACATGGTTAAAAGCTCAGTCACTAACAGAATGTGTTCTTTAAGTCCATCAATCGTCGCCAGACTGAATAATTCCACCCTCTCCTTCCACAGATAAAGGAATGTTCAGTCGCTGTCTGGACAAACAGCTGATGGGCGGAATCTCTAAGCTGTATCTCAGCTCTCGCCTCAAGGGGGCGTGGAAGGTCTCTCTGAACCAGGGCCAGTGCCAAGTCAACGAGACCGAGGACTTCTACCACTTTAAAACCCCACGAGATCAGAACCAGTGTGGGACCAGGAGACGCGTTAGTCACTGCTATTACTACAACTGTTGGCTTAGACCGGGTTTAATCCTGATAGGGTTTTGATTTGTTCAGTCTGAGTCTTATTTGTTGAGAACAGGTAAAAATGGTCATCCTGAGCCATTGAAGATCGATTGAAAAGGCACAAGATAAATCAGAATCAAATGGAAATTGCAATTTGAATGATGGCAATTTGTAAAGACTAATGATTCAAGTTAAATAATTTCCTCAAATACAAGAACTGTCTTAATTCCAAGAATTGTCTAATTACTGGGATTCCACGGGGCATTAAAAAGCATTAATAGGCCTGAAATAAATGTAGGAAAAAATTAGGCCTTAAAATGCATTAAAACGTATTAAATTCAATTCCTACAGGCATTAAATCTGAAACCCATTTTAACAAAAATGTATCAGAACAATAAATGACGACAGGTGGAAATTAGCATCTTCTGCTGCGACCCGGTACAAGGCATCTTTCCCTTTGGTCTGTGTTTTTTGTACACTGTTCCCACATAAATAAACACCATACCAAATAGATACGGAATAAAAAGATTCCTGAAAATAGTTATTGCAGTATCTCCGCAGAGTCGCTGAATCACCCGACAAGTGTGTGTCCATGACAGTTTTTACTTTGAAATCTAAAGTTAACTCTCAAATATATTTTGAATCCCAGACTGGATTTATTGGATGTAGATGTTCAAACCTTTGATCAACTTATCTAAAAAGTAAAAGATTGGGTTCAAAACATACACGTGCATGGTTTATATTTCATGTAGATTATCTTTTTGAATATTATAGTCTCGTCATTCTGCTGCCCAATGGAATGGTTACAAGTCAGTAGTTTTGACATGATGAAAGCATAGATAGTCTTGTTTTGACGTTGAACATAGCGTTAAAAATCTTAATGCGGCATTACATTTGATTTGCTAAAACCTGCATAAATTAATTTTTCCATTATTTTTCCAGGTGAATGAGAGCCACATTGAGCTCCTGAACTTCCTGACCGTGACTGGAGGAGGTCGACTTCTGAGAAGGCCGGCCATCAGAGCGCTCTGGAAGTGTGTGTATCCTCGGCATTACCTGCGCACCACTTTGGTCGGAGTGGACCTCGAGTGGTGAGGAGCTGAAGTACAATTTATTTTGACTGGTTGAACGTTTACAAGCGTGACACCACACTAGTCATCACTCCACACACGGTAACCCTCTAACCCTGCTGCCCTGAGGTATACTGTTTGCATTCACCAACTATCATCATCCAAGGCAAGGTGGGAGCGTCTTGCCTAAGGGCACAACCGCAGTAAGCTCTGGTCTACTTAGTGGAGGAGCGCGTTAATCACTTGAGCCACTGCGGCCTCACAGTATCACTTTGACCATTTGAGGTGCTGTTTCTCAAACTCTGGAACACCAGCTCCTTCAAGTGATTTGCAAGGCCCACTGCATTCCTCAGATTTGCCTGGTTTAGAATCAGTTGTATCCTTTGAATAATTGTTTTGGTTAAAACTACTGCAGCTGTCCAGTTCATAATTTTGGACTGAGATTAATAAAGAACTTTAAATGAGGTTCAACGTTAACATTCCACTTGACTTGTGAATTTAACTACGTTTCTATGAATCATGAAAGCACTGCACATGTGCATAAGGAATCATTCAATGCTTTAAGCACCGCCTCTGGCAGACAGTTGTGATGAAATGAAAAGTGTGTTAAGGAGATAAAACTGCAATGGAAACAATATGGATATCTTTGGAATGTATTTTAGTAGCAGGAAAAAAAGGCTCAGTCTCAAAGAAATCCCTTACACAGCATAGACTGTCAATAACTTATAAGGTCCCACCTGGATGGTTTAAACCTGGCTTAAGAGTTTGAGAAGCACTGACCTAAATCCTGGTTGCTTACTGTAGATATTTCAGTATCTTTCTGTCCTCTCGTCATGCCCTTTAGGTTGACGTCCTACTCCGTGGTGGCCTATAACGCGTCTCTGCAGGTGGAACTGAACATGAACCTGTTTAGGGACCATTTGTTCTCCTCCAGTTACTCTGACGCTGTGATGCTGAGTCCAGACGAGACACTGTACTTGGAGGTTTCTCTGCAGACTTCCAACGCCTTTATCCATGATGTACGACTCCAGGTATGCCATGTAGTTTAAACTGAGTTTGATATTAAAGGTGCACTGTGTCATTTTTATATTATGCAAAATATACCTTTTTTTAATACCAAAAAAAAAACATGCCTGGAAATGTATTTAGCTTTATTCACTTATTTTATTAATCCTTGTCCTCTTTGAGCCTCAAAAGTCACGTGCTGCTCGTGGTCGAGTGGATAGCACATATGCTATATGTGTGGGGCAGTGTTGTGAGTTCAAATTGGGCTCATGACATTTACTGCATGTCATTCCTCGGTCTCCTCCCCATTTCATGTGATACTGTCCTGTCAAATAAAGCCTAATCCTTAATAAAACAACTTTGTTTCAATTTTCCCCAGATGATTGGATAAGAGAGAACACAGACTCAGGCCAAAACAAGACTGCAAAAAGCAGCTAAAACAATTTCCAACTTGATCTTGCGATAAACCACTGCCTTTTTTAGGGATGACCACATGCCTAGACAACAAAGCTAGTAAAGTACATTTCCTTTTATCAACGGACAGCACTGGCTTTGCCCAGACTCAGACCCAAAATGAGTGACAGGCAAAGTGAAGCCTCAGGAAACAGCAAAGCGTTTGAACCAACGTGCCAAGGCTTAGAAGCATTGATATGTTTTAGAACGCCCACAGTGGTCGAACCACACTTGTGTGCTATGATTGCCCATGAAATAACCTCACATTTTATTTGTAGAAACACAAATGCACCAATGATACACACAATCATATTAATTTAATGAAGGACATCTGTCTGGACTGTGCTCCATTTGTGTAAACGTCCTGTGCCGTTCGTCCCTAAAGGTTCTCAGTTGGATTTAGATCAGAGGAACACACAGGACGGTCCAAAGAGGGATGTTCTTCTCCTGAAGAAGTGCTTTGTCCTGGGGCTCTGTGAACTGTACTGTGTCCTGTTAAAAACCCAGTGGTTCCACAGACGAGGCCCTCAGTCATGAGGGATGCTCTCTGCAACATCTGCACAGAGCCAGGGGCCCCTGCACCACCTGGAGCTCCATTGTTCCACTGAAGGAAAAAGCACCAGTTCATTATGGCGCCCCCTCCCTGTGGGGCGTAGAAAACATCTCAGATGGATCTTCTTGTCGTGTCAGTAACTTTTAAACCATCAGGACCATCAAGGGCACATTTTGTCTCATCAGAATCAAACTTTCTTCCACTTTCAATGTCCATGTTTGTGTCTCTTGTAAAGTCCAAGCTGCAGTTCTGTGGAGTTCAAGGAGACCAGGCCTCTGGAGACGTTTTTGTTTTTGAAGCCCAGTCAGATGCATTTGATGGTTGTGTGGCTGCAGTCTTGGTCGAGGATTGTCCAACGTCTTGAGGGACAGCCAATCAGACAAGCCTATTTAAGTTTAATAGTTGTTTTCAATAGAATGTTTACTCAATTTTTTTTTGTCTCACTCCCATTTCTTGTTGCTCATTAAAGCTCTACTTTGAACCTTGTTAAGATCCAACCATGAAAATATGACACTTGCTATTTATTCAACTGGTCTTTTACTTTGATCGGGACTGCATTCTGCTACAGTGGCGTTTTTGAGCTTTTAACCCTGGTCTAACAATGTTCCATCATCAAAAAAATACCCGGAGTTGCATTTAGCTTCATTAACACACATTTCTGGAATGCAGGTTATTTTATTTTAGATATCACTTCTCTGAGAATCTTCTGCTGTTTTCAGCATTTCTGCCTCTAAACGCGATCACTACAAACTAACTAGCTCACATGCATTTATCATTAACGCATGCTTGTGCAAGTGCTGTGCAGCCAGTAGATGGCGCCTAAACTCAAGCAAACACCCCAGACAAATGTTTTTACAAAAATGTTTTTTTTAGTTCTTGAGATGCCAAACTTAAGGTAATCAAAAGCATGTTTGAAGGCTAATAGCAATAGAAAAAATGTATCATAATTATCCTTTAAACTTTGTGGGAGCAGGTTTAGACTTATGGAGTCAAGGGTCTGAGACAGACTCGCTGTTGTGTGGTTTGTTTAAGGCCCTGTCCATGAACTCCCCCCTGAAACAGCAGCACTTCAGTACCCTCTGAGTCATGTGACAAGCTTCATGAACCATCCAGGACTAGGTCACGTCACAAGTGCTTTCAATTGTGTTTCGCAAATGTGCCTAATTGTCTGTTTCAATTCACCCTATTTCTACTGAAAAATTTATTTCCAGTGCATAATTCATCTAACACGTGGCTATTGTGCACATTTTAAACACATTCTTACTGTATTTCCGATGTTGAACTGTTCAGGTGGACTCCTGCTGGGCCACAGAGAGCACCAACCCTCGGGACCCAGTGCAAGGGACGTTTCTCCAGGACGGGTGAGAGTTTCAACAGCAACCCTCAAACGTTTGAAAGTTAATTTTGCTCTACTTCAGACGGTTTCACTCTCTTTTCCCTGTCAGCTGTCCGACGGATGACACGTTCTCCTGGCTCTCTCAGAATGGAGCTTCTCAGAGGAGCCGCTTCTCCATCCAGATGTTCCACTTGCCCATGAGTTTGCCCCTGTACTTCCACTGCAGAGCTGCTGTCTGCGGCCCAAAAGAAAACTGCACCAAGGTATTCTAGCAGTCACACCAAGTCTGCTTCATAATAGTGACTTTGAGCTTTTGTTTTTGAAAGTCACTTGAACATTTTGAAACCAGCGGGTTGCATTTTTTTGGGAAGTTTGCACCTGATTGGTACTCAAACGTAAAAAAGAATGTGATTTTTAGCCTTTAGCCAACCCTTTTAGGTTTGTTTTGACCCAAGAGTAACTGAAATATGACCTGTACAGCTTTTTAAATCAATAACAACTTTGAAACATAAAAGTCTATATGAATCAAAATTGTGTAATTCTGACTCAGTTTGGTGGGAGGGCACCTGTGGTAAATGTTTATCATAGTTTTACATTGGTGAAGTTGCAGTTGTGAAGAAATTTAGAAAAACAAAAGTTTAAAATTGCAGGAAGTAGTGCTGAGTTCTAAACAGAATCCCTCTGTGATGTCATCAAAAAGCGACCTGCCATTGAAAATACAAAGACAATTTACACACAACTGACACAATTTTTTGACAGTTTCAACAGTCATTCAACAAAATGTTTATCTGACATTATTTGTCAAATCATAACTTTTGTGTCATTTATATGGCTTTTGGTTTCAGAATGTCTGCTTGGTAACAGTTGTGTAGTTACCTCCACCTGTGTCATATTTGCTGCTAAACTAGAACTGGGCGATATGGGGGAAAAATGAATCATGCTTTGTTTTTTCCTTCATACCAACCCATTTCAGTTTCATTCATCCATTTCAATATGGATTTTAACCAGGTTTATCATGTTGAGAAACTAGACCCTTTAAAAGGTGATGACATGAAAATTCCAGAATGGAGGCGACTGGAGGCAAAATGAAGTTGACTGTAAAATGTTCAATGATTCGCTCACATTAGATTTAAATTCTACTGGTTAAGTGTTTGTGTTGGAAAAAAGCAACACATTTGAATTTCCAGAGTTGAAAGGTCAGTTAATTTGTATTTTGTCCATATCTTATAGAAAAGCAATTTTCTAACCTTAAAATTGTATTTTAGCTTCAAAAGAACCTAATTTATGGTATAGTATCTATATAATGTCTCTAGATAAAAATGAAAAATGATTGATCAACATTTCTGTATTTTTCCTGTAAAACCCATAAATCTGGATTGTTCATCAAAAATTAAAGCAGCTCTGATGTCCACATGTGTCTGAGGCTTTTCCAAAATTCATTCAGTTCAGTTTTTTATACTTTGTGATATTCTGAGGTTAATCCCAAATTTAGAATCTTTGTTACAAACTACAAACTCCAGATCTGAACAGCTGACAGAGGATTGGCTGTAAACCTCTGTAGTGCAGAGGGCTGTGGAAACAAACAGCCAGCACAGTGTTAATGTCACAAGACTCTGTTGAACTCCCAACTAAATAAAGTAGCTCAATATTTACTGTGAGGTGAATGAAAGCCTTCGTGTTAATTGCTGCGCATTGGACTTTGTTAGTTTTTTTCAGCTGCTTTAATTGGCTGAATAATTACTTTGACGTTTTTTAGTTCTGATCAGAAAAAATGTACCATCAAATCCCTGCTTCCTTGTGCAAATCCTGAAGTCCTTTTCTTGTTTGTTTTTTATAAAGACCAAATGCTTTGACACGCAGGTTTACTACTTCACAAATGGGTGGATGGAAAGTTGTTTTCCTTTTTCTTGAATAAAAATGACTCTTCTGCTTCTGTCAGACCTGCAGCAGTGATCGGAGGATGAAGAGGTCTGTGTCTGCTTCAGAAGCGCAGGACTCACGGGCAGCGGTTGTGTCCGTGGGCCCTCTAGTGGTGACCAAGAGGAGAGCATCCACAGATAAACCATCTCACTGTGAGTGGAATAGAATATTAGATCAGACCAGTGTTTCTCAAACTCCTCTGCCATGTTAGACCTTACTTATTTTAATATGAATTTCATCTATGCTTTAGTCATCATATGATGATGGCGGCGTTACATTTGGTTTATACCAGATGCTATGCCTTTACTAAATCTTTATTATTTAGAAAAGGTTTAGACTAGTTATCTTGGACTGAACCAGACTGAACTGATCTGCACTATTATCCAGACCTGGGAGGCCTTCCCTTGTATTTTGACTTGATTGTTTTATTGCCTTATTCAAAACTCTGCAAATTATAGGAAATTAAAGCTGTTTTCCACAAACTTTCCTTGGGAGGGCCAGACACCCCATTCAAAATGTACATTTGCATTGTAATGAAACACCCACCGGGTTTAGGCCTTGGCATAGTCCAGTTATAGACTTGGTTTAGATCTTGTGGTGCTTAAAACCTAAACATTTTTTGGGTGGAACTTGGCATGAAAAGTTTGAGAGCCACTGATGTACAGTTTGACATTCACCCACTGTTTGTCTTTGCAGGGACCGAGCGCGTGACCATGATCTCTGTTGTGGTCGGATCCATTGGAATTTTTGCTGTAACTTTTCTTTTTGTCTCTGCTGTTAAAGCTGTAATGAGTTACTATGAACAACTTAAACTCAAATAAACCACTTGCAACACTTGTCTCTCAATTGTATTTTTTAACTTTATCATCTGCCTTCGTGGTACAAAAAGTAAGAAATCGAATTTTGATCCCGGGGTTCAATAATCATCTTTACATAATTTTTTTTTTTTTTTTAACTCAGATTAAAGTCTAATTTGAGTCACATGTTGTGGGCTTCACAGCTGACAAGAGTCAAACTTGACTGTGTGAGCAGAGAAACCAACAGCTCACATACAAAGAAGATCCTGTAGTTGAATCCTGAAGTCGCTGGTTCAAAGCCAGACCCTGACACTTGAAACAAAATGTACGTCTGCATATTCACCATCTAGTTCTGCTTATTATTTTCCGTTTTGGTGCCTGTATGCTGTCTGCTCAATACCTTGTTTCAATTAAATACTCTTTGGAAAAAAAGTTAGATTTACTCTACCAGTTTGTAAAGCCCTTTTGCCAAAAGTACTAAAATTGTACAGTTTTGAATTAAACTAGAAATATTTTAGCCACGGCGAGTTTAATTGTAGAGCACACTTCAAGTAATTCAAAGTTCCCTACATAACAAAAGATGCATCCAAATTACAATACATACAAAAAAGTAGGATAAAATTCCTTTTTAAAGGGTCAGAGTGCAGATGCTTTCATTCATATGCACAGCAGCTAAACCGAACCATTTTCAGCCTAGATTTGACCAGAGAATAGATGTATTTTACTTTTCAAAAGACTGTGCTTAAATCTAAGTTGAAATGTGTCAAACAATTCTCTACATTAATACTGCAAATTGGGCTACTGTATGTAAGTACAAAAAAATGAACTAACGTTAATCATTTCCCTGGAGTTCCCCTTCACGCTGCTAGAGGGCGCAAGCTTTTCACAAAATCTCGTCGCCCTACGTCACTTCCGCTCAACAATGGCGTCCTCCGCGGGGGAAGACGGCGTGAGCGACTCTCAAAGGAATAAAAACAACAGAAAGAACAAGCACCTGGGTACGTTTCACATGTTTCCTGACAGTTTAGCTCCTCGTTCACAGCCTGAGTTCAATCACAAGTAAATCACCCGGAATGAACCGCGTTATTTTAGTGTTTACGTCCTCGGAGCCAGGAGCGACGCACGCACGCACGTTCAACCAAAACACGCAGCTCGTTCGATCCAATGTGCGCTTTAGATTTGTTTGTGCGGTGTATTTCTGTTCAGTTTTGTTTGTTTTTAAGCAGACGTTGGTCGTTGAAGGCAAAGCTGTATAATTGCTTTTAATTATACTGGTTACTCTGTTTTAATAAAAAAATAATGTGAAATAAAATATAAGCACATGATCAGAATGACCAGTAATTCGTGTAGACTAAAACAACTTTTCAGGGAAAATTAGAGGGGGAAAAAATTCCCTCTCTGTTTACAACTTCTGATGTAATATGTCTGATTACTAAGACAGAAAACAAGTCTATAGAATAGGCCTATTTTACGTCATTTATTGTCAAAAAAAGGTACTGTCAAATTACGGCTGGGAAACATGGCTAAAATATATATATATATTATGTATCACAGTTTTGTTTGTCACCATTTGGTCATGTGGACTTAGTTGCCCTTCAAATAATTAACTTCGTCTAAAAGTTCAAACTTCACTCTGATTGGCTAGATCACGTCACACACGTCTCAAACCTGATAATTGTCAAATGCCTTTAAGATCATTTAAAAGGCACTGCAAAATCTGAAGCGTGTAATCAGAGGGACCACGAACAGAAAGAAATCGTAAGTTTTACCATTTCCATGTCAGTTTAAAGGTGCACTGTGTAAGTTTTCTAGTTGAGGGCTCGTCACCTGATTTTGTCATAAAATAGTTTTCGCTTCTCTTTGTATAAACTCATCTGTGTTTCATTTTTCCAGTTAAAGGAGGTTTCATTGCCCAAAATGTACTTGGTCCTTTCCTGCTGGTCTCCTAGAGATTGTTTGGTTTTCGTCCATCTCCAGAAGACTGTTGACTGTTTCTATCTTCTCAAATCTGATCATCTGATTTTGGTGCACATGTAACCGCAGCCACTGAGAGCCTGACCTGACCAATAGGAGGAGTGGGTGTTTAAAAGTGTAAGATAGCTGCATTAAATAGACAAATAGTGGCTCACGAAATGACCAAAGTAGCCGAGCGTCTCTACGGTGTGATCGCAATTCGATTTTTATCACCATATCCTCCAGCTCTACGTCAAATACAGGCCCTCGCCTTACAGAGATGAGCGGGTTTAAGCTCGTAGGTCACAAGGGTCATTGTGGGGGGCAGTTCTCTGTGGAGTTTGCATGTTCTCCACATGTCTAGGTGGGTTTCTCTATCAACCAAAAACATGCTCAATAATAGGCAAATTCTCCCTGCCAGGCTAATTAAGACCTCTAACCTGGCTCAGGATCTTTAAGATATTGACATGAAGTGAAATGAGCCCGTCCTTCCTCGTGTGTCTTTGCTCAGTGGACGAGTCTGCGCTGCTGACGGTGCCCGACGGCTGGAAGGAGCCATCTTTCAGTAAAGACGACAATCCTCGAGGTCTGCTGGAGGAAAGCAGTTTCGCCACACTGTTCCCCAAATACAGAGAGGCGTATCTGAAGGAGTGCTGGCCCCTGGTGGAGAATGCCCTGCACGACAGCGTGAGTGACACAAAGCTAGGGACCTACACGGGACTGGCATTTCAATCCTGCTCCCGCCTGATGCTGAAGCTTCTCTGACCACTCCCCGTCCCGATACAAGCAACAGAGCGGTGACTTATGAAGGCTCTGGTTGTGTCTTTGTTCAGACTAAGCTTATATCTTCCTAATAAAGCCTCACTTGTATCACTAGGATATTCTAATAATGCATAGGAAGTTGACACTGTTCAGAGGGACAAACAAAGGCTACACCTAACGGCTCTCTTTTAAAGGCTGAAAGTATGTGCACACAACATCTCTTTGCAATGAATTCACAAGCCTAAAGGTGCAGTTAGCCTTATTAATATGTTTTTTGTTGCAGCTGGGCCTGTTCAGATTGATCATGTATAGAACTAATTTAAATGAATGATACACATCTCAATCTGGCATGAGCAGGTTAGTATAACGAGTGGAATACTGGCCTGAATTTGGCCGATAAGCGATCCGTCTTGAAGTGCTCATATCATCTGATCATATTGGATAACCAGTATAATAATAATAATAACACATTTTATTTATAAGCGCCTTTCAAAACACCCAAGGACACTGTACATGACAACAAGAACAGCATAAAACCAACAGTACAGAATTGGATGATGGTGTTGGAGTGACTGAGTTCTGTGGTGTAGGATTGTCTGAACAGGTGAGTTTTGAGTCTGGATTTGAAAAGTGGAAGGGAGTCTATGTAGCGGAGGTCAGGAGGGAGAGAGTTCCAGAGCTGAGGAGCAGAGCGGCTGAAGGCTCTGGCCCCCATAGAAACAAGACGGAAAGAGGGGACAGAGAGCTGGAGAGAAGAGGAGGACCGGAGGGAGCGAGAAGGAGTGGAGATGTGGAGGAGGTCAGAGATGTACAGTGGAGCAAGGTTATGGACAGCTTTGAAAGTGGTTAGGAGAATTTCGAAGTGAATCCGTTGTTTTATGGGGAGCCAGTGAAGTTGTTGGAGGATGGGGGTGATGTGATGGTGGGAGGGCATCCTGGTGATGATGCGGGCTGCAGAGTTTTGGAGAAGTTGCAGTTTCTTGAGGGATTTATTGGGGAGACCAAAGATGAAGGATCCAGGAGGTGACTAGACTGTGGACAAGTATGGCTGTGGTGTGAGGAGTGAGAGAAGGGCGGAGACCAGAGATGTTGCGGAGGTGGAAGTAGGCAGAACGGGTGATGTTGTTAATGTGGGAGTGGAAAGAAAGGGTGCTGTCGAGGATGACACCCAGAGTATATTGGTCAGGCCGTAGTAAACCTAACCCTGGCGAACTATTATCTCACCTATGTAATGCCCTCTGCTGCCAGTAGATGGGGCCACACTTTGCAATTCCTGACCTGGGAAACGCCAGCGTTACATTAAGACATAAATGTTAGTTTTTAGCTCTAAAAACATTCCAGCATAAAATGACTCAGCAGCATGTTTAAAGGCCAATAATAATAATAACAATGCATCATATTTGTCCTATAACACAGTTTTACTTTTTTTAAAAACATGGTTGTTTTGCATTTATCTTTGGCTCAGCACGTAAAGGCGACCCTGGACCTGATCGAGGGCAGCATGTCCGTGTGCACCACAAAGAAAACCTTCGACCCGTACGCCATCGTGAAAGCTCGGGACCTCATCAAACTGCTGGCCCGGAGCGTGCCCTTCGAACAGGTAACTGCAGAAAACAAACTCCGTAGAGTGTCTAGTTCTCTATCGTGATTGTTTCCCGTCTTCTTCAGGCCGTGCGGATCCTGCAGGACGACGTGGCCTGTGACATCATTAAGATCGGGACTTTAGTGAGAAACAGAGAGAGGTTTGTGAAGCGACGGCAGAGGCTCATCGGCCCCAAGGGATCCACGCTCAAGGTGAGGCTGAGTTAAACTAGTTTTAACCATGTTCTAATTTAGATTTTATTTGGTGTATTAATACGTCTTGTACATAAAAAAAATATTGTTTTACACCAATCAAGTCATGGTTTGAGGAGAAAAGTTGAAAAATCTGTTTAAAATTACAGGAAGTAAAAAACTGATGACATCACACGGGGAGACTCAATCCATCCAAAGGTTAAAGGTCCCATAACATGCAAAATGGACTTTTCAGAGGTTTTAACCTTCCTCCAGTGCTATTTGGGCCTCGTATGTTGTGCCCAAAGTGGTTTTTTCATTGATTCCCTCATGCTTTCACTAGAGAACTGTCTTTTCCGTCCCCCTCGGCTGAGCAGCAGACGGGGGCTCCTCACAAGGATGACGTGGCTTCACTAGGATGACGCGGTGTTTAAGCCACGCCTCCAGGAAGCACACAGCCGCAGAATAAAAACAGCTAATGCTAATGCTACACAGTAATTACACGATGGATACGACAGATCGAAGAGTTAGCTTGTTATTCACCAAACGGCAACGTCCGTCGTTGAGGCCCTGGAGCACGTCAAACTCCAGGTCAGATCCAGGACGTAGGACTCAGCACGACGCACCGTCAGGACCAGAAAAGGTTTATTCCTGTGTTTGTGTATCGCTGTTTACCGGAGCACACGGCGCATGCGCAACATCTCCGCTCTAGGCCGGCACGAGTTGAGGAGGCGCGAGAGTTGGGCGGGGAGGCAGCCTGCGCAGTGTTCGGCGGGGTCAGCTCTCAGAGTGAGCCGTTTGCTTTCACAAGGAGGGGGGCCAGTCCAAGAAATGGGTGTTTTTTGGAAACTGTTATGTTATGGATATTACACAACGCAAAATTTTATCAACAAAGCCCTTAGAATAGACTGTGTAAAGGGGAAAAAAGCAGAATGTGGGACCTTTAAGCATAATTTACCCAAAATGAACACCTTATTTTTACCCGTAAAACATTAATTCAACAAAATAAAGGTGTTCACGTGTATTTTGATTTGTCGGACAAAAAAAATCTCAAAGTAATTTCCTGGTGTGATGTCATCATTTACAACCAGGAAGTGATTACACAACTAAAAAATGGCAAAAAATAATAAAATTTGTAATTATTTTTAGCAAAACTTTAAATAGATTTACCTTAACTGTATTTTAGTTACATGAGTCCAAACAAAAAGCAAACAAACAAAAAAATGTAATTCTTTCATCATCGATATGTCTTTCTATTTGCAATTTACCAGTTAATTGGATGACAAATAACAATACTGATTTTGTAAACACAGTAATATTGGGCTGTGCACTTATTTTATATATCGGAATCAAATGTGAATTGAGTAAAGGGGCGAGCCTGATGAAGGAACCCCCTCTGGGCTGAAGGAGGCCTCACCCGGAGCTCAGGGGAAGAGGGAGGAAGAGGGAGGAGGTTTGGGGAAGGGCCTCGGTCTCACCCGCTCTGTCCTTCAGGCGCTGGAGCTGCTGACAAACTGTTACGTGATGGTGCAGGGAAACACCGTGTCTGCCCTGGGGCCCTTCGGCGGACTCAAGGAGGTCAGCGCTCACACTCACTCACCTGTAAAAACCTACACTTTCATACGTGTCTCATCTTTGTTTTTTGTTTGCTTGCTCGAGAAATGTATCTTTTTATGGATATTTTCTACTTTGGCCAGTCACAATAACACATTTATAAGTTTAATACATGACAGAAGAAAAATGACTTTACCACTGACACCAAAACAAAAGCAGAATACTCCCAATCTACTTTTTTTATGTAGATCCTTTAAAATACACAAATAGCCGAATTAAACAGTTAAGTACTGGATGAATGAATATGTTTATTTGGTTGAAAAAAATAATCTACTACTATGTCTATTTCTACTATCTATATCTCTCTCTATATATAAATTATAATAAGAATCATTATTGAAGCTGAATTCCGTGACTAAACAAACTTTTATAAACGCTTGTTTAGTCACGGAATTCAGCTTCATTAGTGATTCTTATTGCCCTTTTTTGTAGTTTGATTATTCGATTTAAATATATTTTACAGGCATTTCCCCAGATTTGAGCGATAAGACAGGAACGCAGCAGTGAGGAGTAGAATATATACAAACATTTCTTATTTAATACAAATTTTGTTTAAGTATACCAACTGTTTTTGATATTTTACTGTACTGTAATGTAATGTACTGTATGTGTGGCTTCCAACAAATCTAATGCTCTATAATCCCTTTTTGAGCACTCATTTCATATCTATAGTTAGTCATAAAGGTACTTGTTTAACCCTTTGCACAAAAATGTACACACACTAAATATTGAGCCCTAAAGAAGAGCTTGTTCCAGCTGTTATTTACAGAACAACATGTCGATATTTTCATTATCGTGACAGGTCCATTTCTAGTCTGTTACATTAAAGAGTCTTTCTTCTGTTCTTAAACTGCGACAGAAGTTGGAAGTTCCATGGCCCCAACCTGTTTCTCACGTTCACAAAAATGTGGGTGAAATGTTTGCAATTAAGGAGTTCATTTGCAGAAACTGATATCTCCAAAACACACAACACTTTTCTTTTTCCATCTCCTGCACATATTATTTATAACAGTGTAATGTAAATGGTAAACGTTCACCTTTTTTTTTTCACGCGGTACTCTTCAATTGTTGAAAATGGCTGGTAATACCTTCTAACAAAGCAGTGAATTTGAAAAAAAGAATTTGCCTCTAGCTGTATGACCTTGAATTGTCCCATGGTTGTGAGTCAGGCCTGTCTCTTTGTCTTGTGCAGGTGCGCAAAGTGGTGATGGACACCATGAAGAACATTCACCCCATTTACAACATAAAGGTACAGCCCTGTTTTAAACTCTCACATGTACAACATAAAGGTACAGTCCTGTTTTAAACTCTCACATTTACAACATAAAGGTACAGCCCTGTTTTAAACTCTCACATGTACAACATAAAGGTACAGCCCTGTTTTAAACTCTCACATGTACAACATAAAGGTACAGCCCTGTTTTAAACTCTCACATTTACAACATAAAGGTACAGCCCTGTTTTAAACTCTCACATGTACAACATAAAGGTACAGCCCTGTTTTAAACTCTCACATTTACAACATAAAGGTACAGCCCTGTTTTAAACTCTCACATGTACAACATAAAGGTACAGCCCTGTTTTAAACTCTCACATTTACAACATAAAGGTACAGCCCTGTTTTAAACTCTCACATTTACAACATAAAGGTACAGCCCTGTTTTAAACTCTCACATGTACAACATAAAGGTACAGCCCTGTTTTAAACTCTCACATGTACAACGTAAAGGTACAGCCCTGTTTTAAAGGACACATATTACACTGTAGTGACTTTTTGTTTAAAGCTTTGAACCTTGTCCTAACATTGTTCCGTCCTCAAAAACACACCTGGTACTGCATTTGGCTTCATTCACACTAGTTTGATGAATCCTGGTTAGAACATCCTCTCGCTCCGACCGTCAAAAACATTCTGAATTCCCTCAACGAGTCACGTTTTTTTTTTCAATAACTGACGTCACTTATCTAAGAATCTTCTGCTGTTTTAAGTCCTTAAATCGTCACAGACTTGTTCTGAGCATTTCTGCCTCTAAACACAAAAACTGCTACTGCTAGGCTAATTAGCACCTCTCGAACTCAACGGACAGCTTTAGTAAAATGTTTTAATTTGTGTAAGCGCTATGCATCCAGCAGGTGGCAGAGCAGAGATTACAGATGTTCATTCAGTTTATTATTAACATTTTTTTAGTTCTGAAATCCTTCTAAATCCCTCAAGCTCTCACATTTGAAGTGTTAAAGGCGCTCATGTTGGACTCTGCTGTCGAACCCTGTGATGACTCTTCCATCCTTGTTCTTGATCCCCTGAAAGAAGCGCATTACTGGAGCTGAGGGCCGACAGCGGTGTCTCACATGGGCACGTTTTCAATAAAGATGAAGTGCTAGGTCTGTGGTTCTCTGGTTGTTTCTCATCCACTTTAGTCAGACGGTTCAGGGCCGTTCCTTGCCTGTGGTCACTCCGTGCAAGATGCTTTCAGGGTTTTTTACTGCCGCAGTCTGGAGTGCCCCTGCCTCACTCTGGAGCGGGGCGAGTGAGGGCTGAATTATTAATGAAAGCTGCCTCCTCCTCCACCAGCGCGTCGCCTTTTTACCGCCATAACGCCCAAGACTGTAGCGTCCAAACGAGGAGAAACAGAACGCGTACATTTGGGCCTCTTAACGCCACACTCTGTATCGTTGAGGCCTTCAGTAACACATCCCTGTTTTCAGACCCTGATGATCAAACGAGAGCTGGCCCGAGACCCCGAGCTGCGGAGCCAGAGCTGGGAGCGCTTTCTGCCCAAATTCAAGCACAAAAATCTGACCAAACGAAAAGAGCCGAAAAAGAAGAGCGTGAAGAAGGAGTACACGCCGTTCCCTCCCGCTCAGCCGGAGAGCAAGGTACAGCCAGGACCAACAACGGGCCACTTAATAATACTTCCTTGTATAACTGAACGGTCTTACTATTATGCTAAATGTACTATTTTTGAGCTTTTAACCCTGTTCTAACATTGTTCCGTCATCAAAAACACACCTGGAGCATTTACAAGTTTGATGAATCTTGGAACTAAATGTATTTTAGGATTACAGGACACGGATTATGCAAAATTGAGCTTTTCTCTCCTTTAACCATGTTCTGGCACTCTTTCCTCATCATAAACATAGCTGGAGTTGTATTTATCTTCATTCACGCTTGTTTCACCTGTTTACTAGCTTGTCCTCTCTGAGCCTCACAAAAACCCTCCGTTTCAAAGTTCCCAGATTTGTGGCATCAAGGGTAGATCCAGAGGTGTCCCGTGCTGTCCATAAATCATCACAGACTCGTTCGGAGCATTTCTAACTCAAACCATCTTCATTACAACCGTGTGCTTACATTAGCATGTTGGGGCATGCTAGTTTTTGTTTATTTCCCCTTTGTAATTCTGTAATTCTGCTGCCAGTAGATGGAGTCATTTAAAGGGCCTCAGGTTGAAATACACATTTAACTAAAATGCAGTTAAGAGGAATATAGTCACATTTCTACTCAAATCTGTACACATTTAACCCCAGTTTAGCTGTTTTTAGGTATAAAATTTTACTCCCAGTTGTAAAGTATGACATCACACTAGGAAATTACCATAGCAACCACACTGTACACTGGGCAAAACTCATCTAATGTCACAGATTTTGTTCATTTGACAAATAAAAACACATGTGGCGCCTTTATTGTTTTGAATCAAAGTTTAAAATTTCAAAAAGTAGTTTATTTTGTGTAAATTATGCATAACCTTTGTCTCCCCAGCGTGATGTCATTGATTTATTTACTTCCTGTAATTGTCGACAGATTTTTCAACTTTTCTCCACAAATAGCAACTTGATTGGCGTAAAACTATAATTTGTATTTACACAAGGTATTAATGCACTGAATAACGCCAAAATAAGAAAGTCATAAAAACCCGTCATACGCACTTTAAAGTCTAGACATTGACTGTTTTGTTCTGTTTATGACACTTTAAAGTTAGTTCATCATTTGGAAAGTTTAAGAGCTGCTCAGATAACGGAGATGGGTTCATTTAGGCCAAGGTTTTGCAGGTAGTACTTCTGATTGAGGTGAGGCTCAGCGTCCAGGCGGATGGACCCCTGACCCTTGTGTGTGTTTGTGCAGGTGGATCAGGAGCTGGCCTCGGGAGAGTTCTTCCTCAGAGAAAGCGTCAAACGAAGGAAGAAAATGGAGGAGATAAAGGTCAGTGTTTCAAATTTCAATGCACAAATACAATGTTTTTGCTGGTATGTTTCATTTTGCGTTGGTGCGTCTTTTCAGGTGAAACAGGCTGAAGCTCTGACCAAGAAACAGGAAGAGAGGAACAAGGCCTTCATTCCTCCAAAAGAGAAACCGCTGCTAAAGAAAACAAGCAAAGGTAAAGAATCAATTGAGAGAGAGGGTTTTTTTCTTTTTATTTGATAAAGTTTAGATAAAAAAAAACTAATTAAAATTAAATTAATTAACTAATTTAAAAAAAAACATTTCATAAAAATACTGGCACGGTTTAGCACAATGGATTGCGAAATGAAATTAGACTTTCTGCCAATCAAAATGTGTGTACAACAGCTTCATTGTGTCGTATGTGACTTTTTAAAGAATGTTTTGGAAGCTTGTGGACATCGTATTATTAAAACAAGGAAATATAATGGTAATAATTAGAGTTGGAGATATACTTAAGACAAATAACATTGGGAACCACAGTCAGAGGCCCATATAAACATAAAACCGACGAAGAAGAACAAATAATGTTGCATGATCTTTGTACAACAGGGTTATCAAATTCATCAAAAAATCATACTAACAGAAACAAAAACTAGTATCGAAGCTAGATACTCATCTGACCAAATACTACAAAAAGTTTTAGAATGAAAGAAAGTTATTGTTATTTTGTGTCTAAAAATAACAGTTTTCGAGTCTTTTCTGTTGAATCAGAATCAAGTGTGAAATGTTTGTATCTTGACGTGTAACGTGTTAAAATGTAATTTAAATTTAACTCGACACCACTTTAAATGAGATAATATAATCTTGGACTTTTTATTAATACTATTTATCTTTTAGAAATAGTACAGCGTTCAAAAAAGGTTTCAAAATTGAGTGTTGGTGACAAGCAGACGAAGAGATTTTATACGATTGATTGTTGTAGTTTTATCTCTCAGCTTGTACTTGAACTTGAAGCAGACGTGTCCAGTTTGTCCCATGTGTCAGGAGCGTCACCAAATCAAATAATAGCATTCAATATTTTGCTTTATCTTTTGCAGCGCCGTCCGAAGGCAAGCTGGACATTGAAGCGCTTAAAGAAAAAGTGAAAAAGGCCAAAACTAAAAAACTGGGCGCTCCTCCGGTGAAGCCCGAGCCCAGCAGCGCCCCCGCAGCCTCCACAGAGAAGAAGAAGAAGAAACACAAAGGCTGAGGACCGTCAAACACGAGCTTACGTTCGGGACATTGGGCACAGTATTTGGGGATTCACCTGGACAAATACAGACTGTTTTTACTCTTGTTTGTTCTGTGAAGGTTCAGTAACGTGTGGCGTTCAAATGATCTCCGAGATGATCCGGCCTCGTGACGATACCAGACTTTTACACCACCCGCGGCCATTTTGGATCTAGTCCTGATGGAAACAAATGGAAACTCCAAAAGAAATGATGCATAAACAGGTCAAATATCAGAACGGTCTGAATGGTTTCTGTGACATTTACACAACAACCAAATACATTGTACAATAGAACAGAGACATTGACTTTTTGTAGCTTTTACCCTTGTTCTAACATCGTTCCCTCATTAAAAAACATAGCTGGTGTTGTAATTACTTTCATTCACGCTTGTTTGATTAATCCTGTTTACAAGGTTCTGTTCTCTGCTCCTTCCCTCATAAAAACACTCGCTTTCAGATTTCAATAGTAGAGATCCAGAGGTGTCCTGTGCTGTTTACTTGTACTTCTTACTAGTATGCACGGCTGTCTTTGGACCAGAGCCTACTTATTCTACGCAGGGTGTGTCTTTAGTCGACCAAGAATGTATTTCATCTACAGCTAAGTGACCAAATACAAGCGTCCCCAGTTTCACACAAAATGCTGTGTGTTGGAAGACTCATTTTACTAAATCACAGTCAACATAAATATATCTCAGATTTGGCTAAAAATGCCAAAAAGCTTATTCACTTTGGCAATTTTTTTGGGTTTCTCATTTTACTTCCTGTCTGTAAATCATGACGACACACTGACCATTCCACAGTTCACTGAGCCAAAACTCCACCTTTTATTTAGTTTCACTGGTGGTTTAAATGAGTGTTAGACCTCGGCTCTGTACTTACTGTAACTTTCAACATGTTTTTCCACCTTTCTTCACAAACTGACACTTGATTGAGGCAAAACCGTCATTTATATTTGTGAATGGTGTTATCCCACTAAATAAATTAGAAAATCATAGAAACCTGTCGCATGCTGTCACAGCTTTAAAACGGCTTCAGCGGCTTGTATTTCACTGATTCCTGGGTCAATTTAGAGGCAGGAGAAAAAGAAATGTATATTTCAGTGGTTTTATACAAATGCAAAATTAGAATATAGAAATAAGTATATGGTTCATTCATAGACTGGGTTCATTTTATGGTCACTTTGGATTTGAAGCGTGAATGGACCAATCACAGTGAAGTGTGAACTCACTGAACTCCTGTTATAGTCCTGTCCTAGACCTAGTTTCGTTCTGGATTAGTCTTGGTTTAGACCTGTCTTAGACCTGGTTTAGTCCTGCTTTAGACCTGCTTTAGTCCTGGTTTAGACCTGGTTTAGACCTGGTTTAGTCCTGGTTTAGACCTGGTTTAGTTCTGGTTTAGTCCTGGTTTAGACCTGGTTTAGTCCTGGTTTAGTCCTGGTTTAGTCCTGGTTTAGAGCTGGTTTAGTCCTGGTTTAGTCCTGGTTTAGTCCTAGTTTATTCCTGGTTTAGACCTGGTTTATTCCTGGTTTAGTCCCGATTTAGATCTGGTTTAGTCCTGGTTTAGTCCTGGTTTAGATCTGGTTTAGACCTGGTTTAGACCTGGTTTAGTCCTGGTTTAGTCCCGGTTTAGAGCTGGTTTAGTTCTGGTTTAGTCCCGGTTTAGAGCTGGTTTAGTCCTGGTTTAGATCTGGTTTAGTCCTGGTTTAGTCCTAGTTTATTCCTGGTTTAGTCCCGGTTTAGATCTGGTTTAGTCCTGGTTTAGTCCTGGTTTAGATCTGGTTTAGTCCTGGTTTAGTCCTGGTTTAGACCTGGTTTAGTCCTGGTTTAGTCCCGGTTTAGAGCTGGTTTAGACCTGGTTTAGATCTGGTTTAGTCCTGGTTTAGACCTGGTTTAGTCCCGGTTTAGAGCTGATTTAGTCCTGGTTTAGTCCCGGTTTAGAGCTGGTTTAGTCCTGGTTTAGACCTGGTTTAGTCCTGGTTTAGTCCCGGTTTAGAGCTGGTTTAGACCTGGTTTAGTCCCGGTTTAGACCTGGTTTAGTCCTGGTTTAGACCTGGTTTAGTCCCGGTTTAGATCTGGTTTAGTCCTGGTTTAAACCTGCTTTAGTCCTGCTTTAGACCTGTTTTAGTCCTGGTTTAGTCCTAGTTTAGTCCTGGTTTAGATCTGGTTTAGACCTGGTTTAGTTCTGGTTTAGTCCCGGTTTAGAGCTGGTTTAGTCCTGGTTTAGATCTGGTTTAGTCCTGGTTTAGTCCTAGTTTATTCCTGGTTTAGACCTGGTTTATTCCTGGTTTAGTCCTGGTTTAGAGCTGGTTTAGATCTGGTTTAGTGCTGGTTTAGACCTGGTTTATTCCTGGTTTAGTCCCGGTTTAGAGCTGGTTTAGATCTGGTTTAGTCCTGGTTTAGTCCTGGTTTAGTCCCGGTTTAGAGCTGGTTTAGACCTGGTTTAGTCCCGGTTTAGATCTGGTTTAGTCCTGGTTTAGACCTGGTTTATTCCTGGTTTAGTCCCGGCTTAGAGCTGGTTTAGTCCTGGTTTAGTCCCGGTTTAGACCTGGTTTAGTCCTGGTTTAGTCCCGGTTTAGAGCTGGTTTAGACCTGGTTTAGTCCCGGTTTAGATCTGGTTTAGTCCTGGTTTAGACCTGGTTTAAACCTGCTTTAGTCCTGGTTTAGACCTGTTTTAGTCCTGGTTTAGTCCTAGTTTAGTCCTGGTTTAGATCTGGTTTAGACCTGGTTTAGTTCTGGTTTAGTCCCGGTTTAGAGCTGGTTTAGTCCTGGTTTAGATCTGGTTTAGTCCTGGTTTAGTCCTAGTTTATTCCTGGTTTAGACCTGGTTTATTCCTGGTTTAGTCCCGGTTTAGAGCTGGTTTAGTCCTGGTTTAGATCTGGTTTAGTCCTGGTTTAGTCCTGGTTTAGATCTGGTTTAGTCCTGGTTTAGTCCTGGTTTAGTCCTGGTTTAGATCTGGTTTAGTCCTGGTTTAGACCTGGTTTAGTCCTGGTTTAGTCCCGGTTTAGAGCTGGTTTAGAGCTGGTTTAGTCCCGGTTTAGATCTGGTTTAGTCCTGGCTTAGTCCTGGTTTAGTCCCGGTTTAGAGCTGGTTTAGTCCTGGTTTAGTCCCGGTTTAGAGCTGGTTTATTCGTGGTTTAGTCCCGTTTAGATCTGGTTTAGTCCTGGTTTAGTCCTGGTTTAGATCTGGTTTAGTCCTGGTTTAGATCTGGTTTATTCCTGGTTTAGAGCTGGTTTATTCCTGGTTTAGTCCCGGTTTAGATCTGGTTTAGTCCTGGTTTAGTCCTGGTTTAGACCTGGTTTAGTGCTGGTTTAGTCCCGGCTTAGAGCTGGTTTAGTCCTGGTTTAGTCCCGGTTTAGACCTGGTTTAGTCCTGGTTTAGTCCCGGTTTAGAGCTGGTTTAGACCTGGTTTAGTCCCGGTTTAGATCTGGTTTAGTCCTGGTTTAGACCTGGTTTAAACCTGCTTTAGTCCTGGTTTAGACCTGTTTTAGTCCTGGTTTAGTCCTAGTTTAGTCCTGGTTTAGATCTGGTTTAGACCTGGTTTAGTTCTGGTTTAGTCCCGGTTTAGAGCTGGTTTATTCCTGGTTTAGTCCTGGTTTA
The DNA here is from genome assembly GCA_019453435.1 of Rhinogobius similis. Lineage (NCBI taxonomy): Eukaryota > Metazoa > Chordata > Actinopteri > Gobiiformes > Gobiidae > Rhinogobius > Rhinogobius similis. The sequence continues at coordinate 863,748 of CM033619.1, read as the reverse complement.
GTCCTGGTTTAGTCCTGGTTTAGATCTGGTTTAGTCCTGGTTTAGTCCTGGTTTAGATCTGGTTTAGTCCTGGTTTAGTCCTGGTTTAGTCCTGGTTTAGATCTGGTTTAGTCCTGGTTTAGACCTGGTTTAGTCCTGGTTTAGTCCCGGTTTAGAGCTGGTTTAGAGCTGGTTTAGTCCCGGTTTAGATCTGGTTTTGTCCTGGCTTAGTCCTGGTTTAGTCCCGGTTTAGAGCTGGTTTAGTCCTGGTTTAGTCCCGGTTTAGAGCTGGTTTATTCGTGGTTTAGTCCCGTTTAGATCTGGTTTAGTCCTGGTTTAGTCCTGGTTTAGATCTGGTTTAGTCCTGGTTTAGATCTGGTTTATTCCTGGTTTAGAGCTGGTTTATTCCTGGTTTAGTCCCGGTTTAGATCTGGTTTAGTCCTGGTTTAGTCCTGGTTTAGACCTGGTTTAGTGCTGGTTTAGTCCTGGTTTAGAGCTGGTTTAGACCTGCTTTAGTCCCGGTTTAGATCTGGTTTAGTCCTGGTTTAGACCTGGTTTATTCCTGGTTTAGAGCTGGTTTAGTCCTGGTTTAGTCCCGGTTTAGAGCTGGTTTAGTCCTGGTTTAGTCCTGGTTTAGATCTGGTTTATTCCTGGTTTAGACCTGGTTTATTCCTGGTTTAGTCCCGGTTTAGATCTGGTTTAGTCCTGGTTTAGTCCTGGTTTAGATCTGGTTTAGTCCTGGTTTAGACCTGGTTTAGTGCTGGTTTAGTCCCGGTTTAGAGCTGGTTTAGACCTGGTTTAGTCCCGGTTTAGATCTGGTTTATTCCTGGTTTAGTCCCGGTTTAGAGCTGGTTTAGTCCTGGTTTAGTCCCGGTTTAGAGCTGGTTTAGTCCTGGTTTAGTCCTGGTTTAGATCTGGTTTATTCCTGGTTTAGAACTGGTTTATTCCTGGTTTAGTCCCGGTTTAGATCTGGTTTAGTCCTGGTTTAGTCCTGGTTTAGATCTGGTTTAGTCCTGGTTTAGACCTGGTTTAGTGCTGGTTTAGTCCCGGTTTAGAGCTGGTTTAGACCTGGTTTAGTCCTAGTTTATTCCTGGTTTAGACCTGGTTTAGTCCTGGTTTAGAGCTGGTTTAGAGCTGGTTTAGTCCTGGTTTAGTCCCGGTTTAGAGCTGGTTTATTCCTGGTTTAGTCCCGGTTTAGATCTGGTTTAGTCCTGGTTTAGTCCTGGTTTAGATCTGGTTTAGTCCTGGTTTAGACCTGGTTTAGTGCTGGTTTAGTCCCGGTTTAGAGCTGGTTTAGACCTGGTTTAGTCCCGGTTTAGATCTGGTTTAGACCTGGTTTATTCCTGGTTTAGTCCCGGTTTAGAGCTGGTTTAGTCCTGGTTTAGTCCCGGTTTAGAGCTGGTTTATTCGTGGTTTAGTCCCGTTTAGATCTGGTTTAGTCCTGGTTTAGTCCTGGTTTAGATCTGGTTTAGTCCTGGTTTAGATCTGGTTTATTCCTGGTTTAGAGCTGGTTTATTCCTGGTTTAGTCCCGGTTTAGAGCTGGTTTAGTCCTGGTTTAGTCCTGGTTTAGATCTGGTTTATTCCTGGTTTAGACCTGGTTTAGTCCTGGTTTAGTCCTGGTTTAGACCTGGTTTAGTCCTGGTTTAGACCTGGTTTAGTCCCGTCTTAGACAGGTTTAGGTTTAAACCATCAATGCAATGTATTGTTTGAATCCATCAATAGAAAATAATAGAACCAACCAAACAATACAAAAAAAGCCATACATTATTCATTTAAATGTCCTTTTTACATTTATAAATCCTTTCTAGTCGTAGAAGAAGACGTCTGGGTAAAAGTGCTTGACTGCAACGGCGGCGATGACGGAGCCGAGCAGCGCCACAGGACGAAGGATTAAAACCCAGATCCAACCGGATCCAGAGGCCTCCAGGTCTGTCAAGAAAAAGATTCAATCTTACATTCGGCACAATATCAATATTCTGTCCTCACATATAACAGTAGTTGTCACGGTAACTCACTTTGAAGTCAAATATATTGCAACAGACATACGTCCCTAAAACACTGAAGCTTCATGTCACACCAGCTTTAAAGCAGGAACAAACCCTTTTGTAAATGTATAATACGATAAATGATAAAAAGCAGAACATGCTACAGCTCAAATTCTATTGTAGAACAGAAAAAACACTTTTCTGACAAGAATGCAAAGAAAATATACACGGAATAAATATGGGTACCAAAAATGTTGTTCCAGGTATTTAATGAACCATGAAACGATTCTCAAACAGTGGCACAGAACAGAATCCCATTAGTCACTGTATCTAATAAAATGTCATTTTTATAGCTGTTCTGTGTAGCACAGAATATATCGCTGGTAACTCCCAAAATGAACTTGACCAGAATAAAGCCACTCACGTTTCTCTGAGTCTCTCTCTTTGTTTCCTAAAAAAGAGAAAATCATTCAGCTGAAGTAAAATGGACTTTTAAGCATGTTTTACTGTTCTCTCATCATTTTTTGATTGAGTCCTGCATCCTGCATGTTTGAGTTCATGTTTTGTCCTGCAACTGAGGCTCGAGCGCTCAGAAAATTCCCGTTTTCACCTACCCCCTATCCCCGCCCACTGCTCTGTACTGTCATCATTCCAAAACTTCTGACTCATCAATGCAGTGTTCAAAAAAGTCACACTGTCTTGTTTCAGCAACAAAAACATGTCAATAATAAAATGCTGCTCGCTACGTTGAATGGCATTAACCAGAAAAGTTACACAGTGCACCTTTAAAGGGCACATATTCTGCTACAGTGACTTTTTAGAGCTTTTAACCCTGTTCTAATAATGTTACGTCATCAAAAACATACCTGGAGTTGCATTCAGTTGCATTCACGCTGTTCTGAGGAATGTTTATTAGAAAATATTCTCCCTCTGAGCATCAAACACACTTCCTGCTGAATTTCCTTGTTTCTGGGACGTATTTTCAGATCATCTGTCACTTCTCTGAGAATCGTCTGCAGCATTTCTTCCATCTAAACACCATGACTGCTGCTACTATTGATAACAGCGTGTAGCATTCGCTTCAACAGCTAATGTAGCTAAGTGCTTGACTACTAAGTATTTAGCTTGTTTTCTCCGGTTTTGTATGTTCTGTCGATGTATTTGTATTTGAAAAATCCTCTCAAAACAACTCGCTTTTTACATTCCGAGGAACGTGTGCAGTCCTTTGCATTTTTGGACGGCTGCTGTTGTGCTAATACTTGCTTTTAGTTGATTGCTCACCGCAGAGTTTGTCCACACAGGTGTCGTTGGCCTCACACTTGGAGCAGGTCGCTCCGCTGGTCTGATAAGGCTTCTGACCCCTCACATTACCCCTGAAAACACAAACACCGTCAGGCACAACGACGCAATGACAATAATGAGTGCATCTGGGCAGTGGTCAAGAGCAGCGACGTTAGCGCGCCCATGACAGGCTGGACCACCCATTTAAAGTGTCCATTAACTACAAGTTTGACTAAAACATTTGTATTTAAGATTTTACTAAACATTTGACCTATTTGTCCCCAGTTTGACCATTTTCATAACTTTTATAATTGTACTTCCTGGTTGAACATGAGCAGCAATTATGACATAGTTAGAGGTGATTCCGCAACTCTTAGCCAGCAACCATTTTGAAAACAAAATCCATGTTAATTACGCAATAGTTATGATTTGACAAATAATAAAACCTGATAACTCTTTAATTTTGTTGAATGACCGTTTAACCGTCAGTTGAGCGTTAACTGTCTGTTTAATTTCAACTGTATGTCACTTTCTGATGACATCACAGAGGGATTGCGTTTTAGAACTAAGCACTTCTTCCTGTCATTTTAAACTTTTCATTATCAAAATTTCTTCTGGAACAGCTGCATCAAAAATATAAAACAATGCTAAATATTTCCCACAAGTGTCCTCCCACCAAACTAAGCCATAATGTGAATATAATGAGAAGCTGTCATATAGACTTTAACTAAAATGTAGGTAAGATACATATATTTCAAGATTTTGCAAAAATGTTATCCCTGTTTAGCTTTTTTTTATTTTTTTTTTAAGGTTTATAACTTCATTTCCTGGTTGTACATGATGACATCACTTTAGAAATAACCTTGTGACATCACTGTGAACTGGGCCAACTCAGCTAATCTTTTTATTTGACAAATAGAAATGTACGTGAACAATTTTATTTTGGTGTTTTATGCTAAATTGACTTAGTTGAGCTTTGATCCATGCTCTAACATTGTTCCGTCATCAAACACATAACTGGAGTAGCATTTAGTTTGATTCACGTTTGTTTGATGAATCCTGGTTTGTAAATCCTGTAACTCCTTCGATGTGTGACGTAGATGATGTCACTTATCCCAGAATCCTTTGCTGTTTAAGTCCTTAAATAATGGCCAGACTCACTCTGAACATTTCTTCCATCTAATCACGATAACTACAACTTTGTCAGATCCACTCTTTACTGCAGTGCACTGTGGGTATATATTTATTTATTTATGTGTAATGGCCTCTACAGCCAGTAGATGGAGCCACAGCTAAGTCAAAATGGCATCTCCCAACGCAGTTATAAAGTTATGTTTTTTTTTGTAAAAGTATTTTATTTTTAGTTCTAAAACATGAGACGGCAAACTAAACACACTCAAGAGCAGGTTTAAAGGCTAAACAAAAAAAAAGGATTATATTTTCCTTTAAAGGGTCAAAAAAGTGGTTTTATTTGAGTAACTTATGCACAAGCTTTGGATGGAATGAGTGTGACGTCATCAATATGTTTTTATTTCCTGGAATTTTCAACAGATTTTTCAACCTTTTCTCCACAAAAAAAAATACTATAACTATAATTTATATTCACAACAGATATTAATACAGCAAATAAAGTCAAAATTAGAAAATCATAAAACCCTGTCATACGCACTTGAAGTAAAAGTACAAATACATGTGTGAGGACGAGTGCGGCTGCCAGGCTTCAGTGGACACAGAACCTGACCGAACTGGGCCGCTTCAAGGTCAAAGGTCGCCGGCAGAACCAGAAGGCTCCGTATAATAGTTCCACTGGTTAGTCTGGTGTCATGAATGCAGTGGTCGGTGGACCCGGAGGTGCCCTTTTGCCTGGAGGAACTCTCTCTGCACTGGATGAACTTACTTTTTCCCACTGGGTTTTCTGTGGCTTTTCCTTGCAGAGAAGGAGGGTCAGTGGATCAATGTTTAAAGTGCGTATGACAGGGTTTTAACTTTTTCTAATTTTAACTTTATTGTATTAATGCCTGTTGTAAATATATATGAGAGTTTTACATCAATCAAGTAGCTGTGTGTGGAGAAAATGGAAAAATATGTTGAAAATTACAGGAAGTAAACACATTGATGACATCACACTAGGGAGACAAGGTTATGCATAATTTACGTAAAAGAGACTACTTTTTTGACCCTTTAAACATGAATTCAACAAAATAAAGGTGTTCATGTGTATTTTTATTTGTCAAATTAAAAAAAATCTCTAACATAAGATCAGGTTTTTCCCAATGTGCTTTCTAATTTCCTAGTGTGATGTCATCATTCACAACCAGGAAGTGAAATAAAACCTGGAAAATTGCTTAATTGGATAAAATTTGAACAGCATTTTAGCAAACACTGAAATATATTTATCTTAACTGCATTTTAGTCAAATGTGTAGTCCAACCTGTCATAGGCCCTTTAAACTGCTTTCTACCTGTGGCCCATGGAGGCACTACGAAAAGAAACGGATTGGATTTGGTTTGGTTTAGAGCCGTGTGCCGGGGAACACCAGGGCGCCTTCAGGTTTTGCCAGGTGTGCCTTGAAAAAAATCAGATTCTTGGATTTAAATGAATAATTTACCATTTTAGAGTGTTCTGTGTTAATTCTTTACCAAAACAGAAAGCAAATTTCCATTGACAAACCAAACACAGTGACATGAACAATATTTTCTACATTAACTGCCACGTTTTGTCCTAAACGGTGTGATTATTTGGTAATAGTAATCTTAATTGGTGATGTTTGAAATGGTGCGGTGTGCCGTGGATTATTTTCAACCAAAAAAGTGTGCTGTGACTCAGAAGAGATTGAAAAGCACTGGTTTAGAGTACACGTGTCATTTGCGTTCACATTTTCAAGTGCATCGATGTCCCGCCCTCTGGCACGCGCCGCACCCTGAAAACCCTCGTGAACCCTCTTCTGTCTGTCTTTTATGTGCCTTTGGCGTGGTTTATTTGTCTCTGTTTGTGTGCAGTGGCCCATCAATCAAAATCTCTCCCAAAAGGCAACACATCAAGGCAACACATCATATTGTACTTGTCAATTAAAAACTTTATAATGACGCCAATCTAATCAGATGCACTTAGTCCTATTACACAGGCTTCCAGTTTGTTTGTAAATGTTAGATGTGTCCATTACCAGCAGCAACAAGCAAATGGGGTTTGACGTTTAGGAAAACACAGTTAAAGTGGATTTGATGGACTTTTATTTCAGTTGGTTATCTCCCGTTGTGGTGTTGTGGTCAGTGCTCAAACTGTTCCACTGTTTCCTGTTTCTACACAGACTCAGGGAACGCTTTTCTTTGTGAAAGGCTTACGCTGGCTGTAGTTTCAGAACAAAAGCTCAGACTTTCACTGGCAGTAGTTTCATAATAAAAGCTCGTGGACTTACACTTGCCGTAGTTTCATAATAAAAGCTTGTGGACATACACTGGCCGTAGTTTCTTCATAATAAAAGCTTGTGGACTTACACTGGCCGTAGTTTCTTCATAATAAAAGCTCGTGGACTTACACTTGCCGTAGTTTCATAATAAAAGCTCGTGGACTTACACTGGCCGTAGTTTCTTCATAATAAAAGCTTGTGGACTTACACTGGCCATAGTTTCTTCATAATAAAAGCTCGTGGACTTACACTTGGCGTAGTTTCTTCATAATAAAAGCTTGTGGACTTACACTGGCCGTAGTTTCTTCATAATAAAAGCTTGTGGACTTACACTGGCCGTAGTTTTTTCATAATAAAAGCTTGTGGACTTACACTTGCCGTAGTTTCATAATAAAAGCTTGTGGACTTACACTGGCCGTAGTTTCTTCATAATAAAAGCTTGTGGACTTACACTGGCCGTAGTTTCTTCATAATAAAAGCTTGTGGACTTACACTTGCCGTAGTTTCATAATAAAAGCTCGTGGACTTACACTTGCCATAGTTTCATAATAAAAGCTTGTGGACTTACACTGGCCGTAGTTTCATAATAAAAGCTTGTGGACTTACACTGGTCGTAGTTTCTTCATAATAAAAGCTTGTGGACTTACACTGGCCGTAGTTTTTTCATAATAAAAGCTTGTGGACTTACACTGGCCGTAGTTTTTTCATAATAAAAGCTTGTGGACTTACACTGGCCATAGTTTCTTCATAATAAAAGCTTGTGGACTTACACTGGTCGTAGTTTCTTCATAATAAAAGCTTGTGGACTTACACTGGCCGTAGTTTTTTCATAATAAAAGCTCATGGACTTACACTTGCCGTAGATTCATAATAAAAGCTTGTGGATGTACACTTTCCATAGTTTCATAATAAAAGCTTGTGGACTTACACTGACCGCAGTTTCAGAATAAAAGCTCAGAGACTCACCCTGGCTGTAGTTTCAGAATAAATGCTTGTGGACTTACCCTAACAGTAGTTTCATAATAAAACTTGGATTTACGCTGGTTGCAGTTTCAGAATAAAAGCTTCTGGACTTACGCTGTTCTTACTTTCATAATAAAAGCTTATAGACTTACGCTGGTTGTAGTTTCAGAATAAAAACTTACATACTTACGCGGGCCGTAGTTTCAGAATAAAATCTTGTAGACTTACGTGGGGCGGCAGTTTCAGAATAAAAGCTCATACACTTATGTGGGCTGTAGTTTCAGAATAAAAGCTCATGGACTTACGCTGGGCCGTAGTTGCAGACAAAGTTAGCTCCAGGTTCAGAGCTGAAGCTCGTCTGTTGGATGCCGTCCGGACACAGATGAACCGCACAGCCCACTTTGTACGAGCGAGCCCACACCACCTGCACAGAAACACACGCCCCTCCACATGGGTTAGAGGTCCTGCATGTGCCCCACGCTGCCCCAGATCCATGACAGAGAAGGATTTATGCAACTAAACTGGACTAGTAATAAGTCAAGTGGTCATTAATTAAGCAGCTAATTAGTTTGGGTTTCATTTAGGGAAAGATTTAATAATCGTCTAATAATAGTTCAAAATATTTATGTTTTGGCAATTGTATTAATCATTGATCTGATAATTAAGGGAGCGTAGTTTGAAGAGATAAAAGAAAAATCATAAATGCCTTTTAAAAACAGTGATAGTTCAATGATACCACTAAATCCTTGTTATAATTATGTGGACATGAGTGAATTAGCCTGATGTGTTTACAAAAACAAAGTGTTTTCACAATTTTATCAAGATTACATCAATTTAATAATCAGTATCTGTAAATGTTATATCTAAGAGGTTTTCTTATGAAGTGTATTTCTCACAAACACCTCCAGAGTCACTTTGATGATATTAGAAGGTGGAGACTGGGTCAGATGTCCAGATTTTGCAGCTATTGGGCACAACAAATCTAATTTCTTAGAAGCACAACGTGACATGTAAAAGTCACTAATGATTATTCTTATAAGTTGTTTTGTTATTTACGGCTTCATTTAATAACAAAGATAAACCCCAAATGCATCATCTCAGGCTCGTTGCTGTTCATGGCTGCTGTTCCTTGTCTGCTCAATCAATCCAGGATAACGTGCATTTCAAAAAACCTGTTCAAACTGGACCTGGCCACTTCTTCTTCTTCCTGGCATCCATGTAAATGTAGTGGATGACACAGTGGGATTTGAACCACCACCCTCCCGCTGCAGTACCTGTGTGTAGTGCCCGCACATGCGCCCCGGTCTGCAGGAGTTACTGTTGTAGGAGTAGTCCTCTGTCTCGTTGACCCAGCGTTGAATGGCGAAGGTCACGCTGAAGTGTGAGGGAGGAGTGCCCACCCACAGGTTCTCCCCGAGCGACGGGAAGTCGGGGTGCTCCGAGGGCCCGGCGCTGTGCTCAAAGACACAGAGTCTGGCCCAGGACCGAGCGATCTCAGCCAAACCAGCGTCCCATGACTGCACCAAGACAGGGAAGGTTAGTTTTGACTTTTGCTATTGAATTTTTGACATATTTTTAAATGATTCTATTCTGGAGTCACGTATTGACTGGCACTAATCCTCCAAGAGCACTTCAGAACTAATGCCACTCAAACACAGAAAAGGTTGTCTTAATACAAGAATGTAAATTGTATTATACTGTTTAATCATGAGACGTTTATAATTCCAAGTCTGAGGTGCTGTGAGGCTAATGTTGTGTTAATGTGTGTTAAAATTGTGGTAAAATTAGGATCTTGATGTCACCAATAATAAAATGACTGAGTGCACTCTTTAAACCAGGGGTGTCCAAACTTTTTCCATCGAGGGCCGCATATTGAAATATAGACCAAGCCGAGGGCCACAAATCAATCATGAAATGAAAAAAGCTGCATTTATATTCAGTCTCAATGTGTTAATATCAGGTCTGTCTTGTACCAGAATGTTAGTTACTTAGGTTAGAAGTGTAAAAAATGTGAAATTAGCTGTAAAAAGTACTTCTCAAGACAATGTGGGCCAATTCACCAGGAAGCCTAAGGGCCAAGAAAAATTGGTCTGAGGGCCACATTTGGCCCCCGGGCCTTAGTTTGGACATGCCTGCTTTAAACGGTTTAACAGAGCTAACTGTGTTGTTGTTGTTAGTCCAGCTCAGAAGCTAATGTTAAACACTGTTTGTTTTGGAAAACATCCGATGGCTGCTTTAGCCGAGGCTGTGACCCTGGACTGACTCTGTCTGTTGTAAAAAAACATTTGTACCATCAGACTTGTACAGCACTTTCTGGACACTCAAAGACGCTTCACACTGCATTATTCATTCACTCCACACTCCATGATGAGAAGCTACTAATGTAACCACAGCTGCCCCGGGGCAGACTGACGGAAGCGAGGCTGCCAATCTGCACCATCTGCCCCTCCCACCACCAACCAGTCACACACCACTGTCATACTTGACAATGTCGGTAAAGTGCCTTGCCTAAGGACACAACATATCCGTGACTGGAGGATATGTTGTGTCCTTAGGCAAGACACTGTGGCACCTGGTGTTCCAGCGGTCTCCCATCCAAGTACTGCCCCGGCCCTGACCTGCTTAGCCTCCAACATCTGACAGGAACGGGGCACTGGCAGCAAGAGGCCAAAAGTATGAAGAGGAAACAGGAAACGTGTGGTTTCTCCTCAGCTTCTGCAGCTTTCTGCATGTTTCCTTATCTGCAAAACCTCACACTGGCTTTTGAGAATGTTGGATGGAAGCAGCAGCACTCACCATTAGGCAACAGGCCACAATTGGGCCCACCTTGGTCCCCCAACAGCAAGTTGTGGGCGGGGCTAACGTTCTCATGGTTCAAAATCAGGTATCAGCAACTGGCAAAGGAATGCCATGCACACAAAAAAGGAAACAGCTGATGCTAACGTGTGCTAGCTTTGTTTTGCATCTAAGTTAGCATCAGATCACAAGGTCAAGTCTGCCTTTGGTTATTATGTGTTTCTTATTATTATAACGTGACCTGAACTATCTCAAGTATCGATTCACCGACTAATCTTGACCCTGAAAAGTGTGCAATCTTTCATAAATGTGCTTAGACAGGCCTGTGCGTAACTGTTTTGACTGAGCCGCAAAAAAGTGCAAAAAATCACGCTTTGCTTTATGCACTGCAAGTTTGTATTGGCTCTATTTTTATTATTTTGACTGTTTTATCATAGATCTGATCTAGGACATCTTTCAAACAATGTCTCACCATAAACCTCATGTCTGTGGCGGGTGGCTGGACTCGAGAGCGCGCCCTGTTGTGTTCCCTCACACACAACTCGATGAAGTTTCCGTCGGTGATGTCGGGTAGATTCCCACAGCAACCGAAGCAGAAAACCGAGGCCAAGAACCACAGAACCACGTCCAGCACCTTCAGCGTCATCACTGCACTGTCGACAGAAGCAGGAAGAGCAAAGAGGAAGAGGAGCAAAGAGAAGCTGCGGTGAAGCAAGAGACGCATGTTGGGACATTTATAAACCAGGTCTAAACCAGGACTAAACCAGGTCTGAACCAGGACTAAAACGGGAATAAACCAGGTCTAAACCAGGTCTGAACCAGGTCTGAACCAGGTCTAAACCAGGTCTGAACCAGGACTGAACCAGGACTAAACCAGGTCTGAACCAGGACTAAACCAGGTCTAAACCAGGACTAAACCAGGTCTAAACCAGGTCTAAACCAGGTCTGAACCAGGTCTGAACCAGGTCTGAACCAGGACTAAACCAGGCCTACACCAGGTCTAAACCAGGTCTAAACCAGGTCTAAACCAGGTCTAAACCAGGTCTGAACCAGGACTAAACCAGGTCTGAACCAGGTCTGAACCAGGTCTAAACCAGGTCTAAATCAGGTCTGAACCAGGTCTGAACCAGGTCTAAACCAGGACTAAACCAGGTCTGAACCAGGACTAAACCAGGTCTAAACCAGGTCTAAACCAGGTCTGAACCAGGTCTGAACCAGGACTAAACCAGGCCTACACCAGGTCTAAACCAGGTCTAAACCAGGACTAAACCAAGTCTGAACCAGGACTAAACCAGGTCTAAACCAGGTCTAAACCAGGTCTGAACCAGGTCTGAACCAGGACTAAACCAGGTCTAAACCAGGTCTAAACCAGGTCTGAACCAGGTCTAAACCAGGTCTAAACCAGGTCTAAACCAGGACTAAACCAGGTCTGAACCAGGACTAAACCAGGTCTAAACCAGGTCTAAACCAGGTCTAAACCAGGTCTGAACCAGGTCTGAACCAGGACTAAACCAGGCCTACACCAGGTCTAAACCAGGTCTAAACCAGGTCTAAACCAAGTCTGAACCAGGTCTGAACCAGGTCTAAACCAGGTCTAAACCAGGTCTAAAACAGGTCTAAAACAGGAATAAACCAGGTCTGAACCAGAGCTAAATCTCATTTTCTTACTTTACTTATTATAGGGCTTATTTTACTAAAACACAGTTAAGATCATTATAATTAGGATTTCGCAATTTATCACATTATGGCAATTTTTATTATTACAATTTAACTTCTTGGTTGTAAAATCATGACATTACCGTACATTACGTTACCTAGCAACCATGTTTTACACTTTAACAAATCCAATTCAACAGCATCTTATTTACCAAATAGCCAAAAGAATTGTTCTAGAGAGAAAAAACATGCTATGAGGTGGTGAATGTAAGCCTATGTCTGTGAACACACGCTATTCTAATATGTTTGATTAAATAGTGACAAAACCACAAAAAGGCCTTTCAGGAGAAAGTCTAGCTCAGTGTTTCTCGAACTTTTTATCCCAAGTACCACCAAAGAAAAGATTTGGCTTGCTGAGTACCACCTAATGTAAATTGGGTATAGGACTGGACTTTTTAGGTCTAAATTAGGATAAATAGGCCTTAAGTAGGAATACACCATTGCCCCTGTAGTTTTAACAAGAAATGTACTAAAGGACGAGCAAAAAATGTGAATAAATGTACTCTAAATGAAGTGATACAAGTGAAGACATGTCCACGTACCACCAGAAGAAGTCTGCGTTCCACCAGTGGTACACGTACCACAGTTTGAGCAACACTGGTCTAGCTAAGTGCAAATAGGTTAATAACATTTTTACCGCACAAGCAGGGCACCACCGACTCAACCAAAGACACAAACAGGCCGTGTTGATCCACATGAACTGGGGTTTATCGGGGGTTAAAAGTGTGTATATACTGGGGCTGGTGGTGGTGGGTGGGTGGTCTTCTGGTGGCACTGGTGGTGAGTGAGTGGGTGGGTGGTCAGAGGTCGAGTGGTGGTCCTAAACTGTAGACGTCCCTCGGTGGTCCCTGAATCTGCAAAGGAAAAAATAACAATGACAACAGTTGCTCCCTGCTCACTGCTGAGTACCTCATTAGGTGCAACAAGGTGCCAACAAGGTGCACCAAATATGCACCAAATATGATTTATTATTTTTATTTTTGGGGGTTGGGGGTTTGATGGCTGATGTCGGTGCCATTTTTGTGATAGAGGCTGGCTGGCGTGCCCCTGCCGCTGGTGATGGTAGGCTGGGGCACTGACTGGGCAGAGGAGGAGGAGCAGGAGGAGGAGGAGGAGGAGACGGCTGCTGGCCAATGACAATGTTGATGCTGGGGCTGGAGCAGTTGTCTGGATGGGGGACGAGGTTTGGAGGCAACTTGAAGTGATTTTTATTTTCCCCATTTGCCCCTGAAGATGGTGATGTTGGGCAGCAGAGGAGGCGGGTGTACGCGGCTGATGTCAGAGCCACGTTTGTAGTTGAGGAGCAGGATGTTTTCGGTGGACTGGCTCACCCCGAGGAGAGATGTTGGTGTGACTCTGGGGCAGTAGCCAGCCACCGGGCGCCGGCTGGTGTGGGTGCGGCGGGGCAGCTCGGGGTTTAGAGCTGCAAAACACACACAATACAGATTGTTGAACGTGTGGGCTTAAAACACAGGTAGTGAGTGAATGTATAAAACAGGTTCCCCCAAAGCCCCACAGATGAAACACAAAGTCCTCTGTGCCCGCACACTGCGCTTTAGTGTTTAGTGATTTCTGGTGTCACTACATGTCAGTGAGCTGGATTGTGGCTTTACTTGGGCTTCAAACACAGGACACCTTTGCTTGAGCAGGGGCCCCTGGTTTGTGCGCGTGTCAGTTTGGCACTGCATTCAGCTAAATTGGAACCTCATCTAAAGTGACTAGAGCTTTAAAAAACAAGTTAACAACAACTTATGGACTTGTGTGTGTCAGAACAGAGCAGTAAAACCGACTTAAAACGAGGATAGAGGTAAACTTGAGTGTTAAAGTGCGCCGGAGCAGTGCGGTTCAATCTCACATGCTCCATGCTGAAGGCGCTTGTCAAAGTGAGCAGTGGGCGGTGGGACACGGGTCAAATGCAGTCAAAACACTGGTTTCTTCTGGGTCAAGACAGGTTGTTAGGTTATGAACATGAACGTAATACCATGGCAACAAAACACGGCCGCGTGACGTGCGCTGATCAGCGTTTGACCCGTTTAATTACGTTACTTTAACCCGACTGGGCCTATAACTATTCAGAGCAGTCTATCAACCTGTGGAAAGTCCTTCAAAGTATTGTCACACGCACACGCACTGGAACTCTTCTGGAAATAGAAGGTTTCTAGTGTTGATTGTCTGCAAACAGCGCCCCCGTTTGGTAAAGCACACCACTTCAAGTGGGGGTGCTACCACTGATGAGAGAGACTAAAGAGCCAGCTATTGTTTCTGATATTTGCGCACTGAGGCTTTAGAAATACACTCTCTGCACCACCTTTTGTGTCAGATGCCCTTCCCTGTGCACCTGTAAGCTCTACTTGCAGAATAAAAGCATCGGGAGCCAATGGCATGAGCAGAGTGTGGATTGGGGTCGTTTAGTCACATCTATAGTGTCTATAGTTGTTTTTTTTGGAGTTATTATATTTGAGTGGTCCCAGTTCTGTCTGGTGGCCCAGGGCATAGAGCGCCTGCCTTCAATGTCGGACAAGGCCGCAGCAAAGTGAGTTCAAATCTGGCTCCAGAAATGCTTGGATTCTCTGATCAGACGTAACACTTTTGAAGGCTTGAAAGTGAAATAAGAATCCCTTTTGCTTCAGACAGAGTGCAGAGATGGTCCTGCTTAGAAGGCCGACTCCACCTTAGAGTTGTGAGGGGGAGAGCTGGAAATAATGGGCCCGTTTTGCAGACCAAACGTATTTCTCCTGGAAGAAATAACCTGCTCTCCGGGGCTGGATGAATACAGCAGCACAGGGACAGTGGAGCTTTTCACTGACAGAAATGATCAGGGTTTTTGTGGATTTTTGGACACTGGTCATTATTCCATCCAGGTTCAAAGCACCTCAGCAGCAGCTGCTCCTGTCATATGAAAGGATCAGCACTTGACACTATGACACTATCACAAAGTACAAAAGCTGTGTCTGTTTGAATTTGGCTTAGTCAACCTAAAAACACTACAAGTATTACATGAGGCAATGGATAAACAACTACCAGAAAATATACCAAGAATGTTTAAGGACCAGGCAGACAGACATAATCTAAGGCATAAGTTGAATTTTGACAAACAGCCTTGTCTACAGCGATTAAAAAAAAAAAGTGTACAATACACTGCAGGCGTACGTGAGCAATGACCAGGGAATTTGAATATAAAAAAAGTGTTATTAGTTGTAAACGTACCATCTTTTTGGAGTATCTTGGACCATAAATCAAATTAAAACAAACACAGAATAGTAATAAGACTAGTAAAGTCACTTATTTGCCTGAAACTCAAGTTAAGATTGGGAACCACTGGCTTATATGATGAAATGAACAGTTGCAATAATATAGTTCACTTCAACAGACAATATATATACTTTAAAAATATGACAATATTGAGGAGTGAATTTAACATTTGACAATATTTCACTAATGGATCGGGATAGAAAGCAACTGAACCAAAACTGGATATGATTTGCTTGCTAAATGTTGTGCGTAAGGAGGGTTAAAGCCCAAATAAAACATGAAATGAATGACTGTAACTATCATGTTATAAAGCACTTTATGCTTTGAACTGACGCTCAAATCATCAGCATCAACCTGCCATGGGACTACAGATGTCAATTAGCCTTTATGCCTACATCTGGCATATTTACATGTGATCTGACTCATGTGCACTGTCCCATTTCAAATAAATAAAAATGAAATAAATCCTAATAAACTGATGATGTTCCTGGTCCTGGACTGGATCCTGCTGCTGGAGCCAAACACAAGAATCAGAGGCAGAGTCATCAGTCCTGATTCTGTGGACCTTTGGCTGGAGCTCTGCCCTCCTGTGTCTTCTGTGTGGTGGACCAAAGGTGACGGTATCAGGATGTGAAACCAGCCATAGGAACGAACATGTGTAACCTGCAGACGAAGAACAGAGAGAGAGAGAGAGAGACAGAGAGAGAGACAGAGAGAGAGAGACAGAGAGGGAGAGAGAGACAGAGAGAGAGAGACGGACAGAGAGAGAGAGACGGACAGAGAGAGAGAGAGACAGAGAGGGAGAGAGACAGAGAGGGAGAGAGACAGAGAGAGACGGACAGAGAGAGAGACAGAGAGAAAGAGACGGACAGAGAGACAGAGAGAGACGGACAGAGAGAGAGACAGACAGACAGAGAGAGAGACACAGAGAGAGAGACACAGAGAGAGAGAAAGAGAGAGACGGACAGAGAGAGAGACAGAGAGAGAGAGACAGACAGAGAGAGAGACACAGAGAGAGAGAAAGAGAGAGAAAAACAGAGAGAGAGAGGGGGAGAGGGAGAGAGACAGAGAGAGAGGGAGAAAGAGAGAGAAAAACAGAGAGAGAGAGACAGAGAGAGTGAGTAAGAGAGAGAAAGACAGAGAGAGAGCGAGAGAAAGGGTTAGAGAGAGTGAGAGAGAGACTTTTTTTACTTTACACTCACATTTATTAACAAGTCAATTCAATTCAAATCACCATCACACATCTATAGATTAAAACAGAGTTCCCGTCCCTCACTGCACACAGCGCCCTCCCTACTGTCCTCACCCGCTCAAACTCCTCCAGCTCCCCCACCAGTGTGCTGTACGCATGTTCCAGTTTGAGTCGTGCTGTGATCAGCTTTGTTATGAGGTCCACAGGATCTGTGCAGCCCGACCCGACTCTCTCATTCCTCCGAGTGAGCCAGACGCTCATTTTGGCCTGATCCGGTATTTAGTTTGTTAAAACCACAGTTCGGCGCTGTGCAGGAGAATGTGTGAGGCCAAACACGAAAAGCTCCCTGGATAGAGCTTGACCCAGTCTCTGAAGCCAGTGTCCCAAGAGCGCAAAAAGGGGAGTGAGCCGTGAGCAGGACAGCCACAGATGTTCCAGTGTCTCTTCTTGATGACAGGACACACACTGGAGAGAGAGAGCGACAGAGAGTGAGAGAGAGAGAGAGAGAGAGAGAGAGAGAGATGGCCAGACAGACAGACAGACAGGCAGACAGAGAGAGAGAGAGACAGAGAGAGAGAGACAGAGAGAGTGAGAGAGCGAGAAAGAGAGAGAAAGACAGAGAGAGAGAGAGCACGAGACAGAGAGAGAGAGACAGAGAGAGGAAGAGAGACAGAGAGAGAGAGAGTGAGAGAGAGAAAGAGAGACAGATAGACAGACAGACAGACATAGAGAGAGAGAGACAGAGAGAGAGACAGACAGACAGAGAAAGAGAGACACACAGAGAAAGAGAGACACACAGAGAAAGACAGAGAGAGAGAGAGAGAAAGAGACAGAGTGAGAGAGAAAGAGAGACAGATAGAGAGAGAGAGACAGACAAAGAGAGAAAGAGAGAGAGACAGAGAGACAGAGAGAGATTTGATTGCAGCAGCTCACTTCAGTGACTTTCAGTGTGTAATGAGGGCATGTTGCTTATTACATCCATAAATGTGATCCTTCTGTTTTGTTTATTGCTAAATAAAGATTTGATTTGATGATGGTTTTGATTTGATTGTTCTTCACTTATTACTTTCTCGAGTCCTATTTTTAGTCTTTTTTAAGAATTCATGAGAATAATTTACAGTTATTGTTTAAAAGAGTGACTGATCAGATGAGTGGAAGGACATATACATATCGGCTAAATATATTTTATTATTTCACTGAATCCACTTCATCCAAAGATTGATGTTGAAAATCCTTTCTGTTCATTTTTTGTGACTAATATGTTACAAAATAAACCAAAAAATGTAAACCTGGTTCTGTCAATTTTTCGTTTCCCAAATATGTGTAAATGTGTGATTTCCATATGAAAACACTCCATCATGAAAACGTTTAGACTTTTACAATTTACTTACATTTATGCAAGGAAACCACAGGGGAAGTTTCAAATTTATAAATTTAAATTTTTTTTAAGAATTAAGATTTTTTTGTATTAATCTACAGCATCTCACCTCCTACAGGCCGTGTCCACATTCAGGTTATGACAGAGAGAGAGACAGAGTGTATTCACGGCTGTACTGAATTCACCGTTATATACACGCTAACTGCACAGCCCTGGACAGAGGTACGGTGTTCTTCACAATTTCTCGACAGAAGTGAAACGAAAGTATGTCTAGGCAACTGCCATTTAGCGTGGAGGAGTACAGAACCCTGGACTTGAAGGTGAAGGGGTCTTTGGGCTAGTGCTCCACTGCCTCAAGCCCCATTTGCCCGAGGCTGTCGCGCTAAAAATGATAAAGCATGAAAATCAAAATTTCAGGGCAGAGCTATGTGTGCTCGACTATATCAGAGCGCTGGACCCAGACAGGTGCAGTGTAGTCCCATTTATTGATTGACAAATGTCTGGTCTTTGAAATGCTAGATATTAGCCTGTACGACGTGCTTGTAAAAAAGAGAAGCCTACCTCTGATTCAAATGAGACCAATCGCCATTGTCATTTGACTCAATTAGGATTCAATTTAGAATTCTAGTGGAGTCAAATGACTAAACCGTTGTGGCCACAGACGTGTGAATGAGGAATGGCCAACGGCAGTGCTTTGCAGAGCTTTGTACCCACTACACAATTCTAATATTTTACACTTTGCTGACTCTATTAGGATTTAATGTAGAACTGTAATAGAGTCAAATAGATAACATTTGTGGCCACAGAACTGACAGAAATAACTGTTGTTTCTCTTTTTCAGGATACACAGAGCAGAATTTTAAAGTAAACACGTTAACTCAGGCGATTAATCACAGGAAAAATCACAAGTTGATGCAGATGAATCTCACGGTTTGATTTGACAAAACAGATTCTTTTAGATCATGCAGGAGGCTTTACCTTAGCCCCTCCCCTCGGGCAGGAGGCTACGGTCCATCCAGACCAGAACCTCCCGCCACAAGAACAGTTTCTGTCCCTCTGCCGTTGGACTCATGAACACTTTGTAACACTGACACTAACAATATATTATTTAAGAACAATCTATTTGCACTGCCAACTGTACATTCTGTATATTGTCTTAGTCTATTTTATTCTAAATCTTATGCATTCCTTTTTATATATTTTATTATATTTTATTCATTGTTTTATGTTGCACCTTACGCCGAAGCAAGTTCCTATGTTTGTGAATTTTTGATCACTGACAACGGCAATAAACCGTTTCTGATTCAGATTCTGATTCTGAGCGAAGGAGGGAGAACAGGAGCAGCTGTGATCTCCAGGTTCATTTTACACACATGATCCATTGGTCCTCAGCGGCTGAGGTTTAAGCACAGAGCGGCGGAGAGCGCAAACAAACAAACCAACCATCATCTTCAGCGCACACACCTGTTTAGTTTATATGTTTTGACTTTCTCTTTCCAGGTTGTAAACTCTCCCAATGATTCTCCGTTTGACCCAGGCGTGTGTCATGTTGAAGCTTCTGCTGCAATGCTCGGATTCCAAATGAAATAAAGTACTTTTTTGTTGCTTTGAATTTATTGCATTTTGTCCACTTTATGAAGACAAACATAACAAGAGGCAGTTTCACACAGAAGTGACTTGGGGAATGTCCTGTGACATTTATGGAATTCAAAAATGGTCTTTAGGTTTGAAAAATATCTGCTGTGTGAGAACCAAACATACATGTGACCCACTTGTGTTCTAAGAGCTGGAAATAAGATTGGAGCTCGTGACGTCACACGTAACAGAATTTTCAGTTAGTTCAATGTTAACACTGGGAAAAGTATGGTCTTAAATAAGATAACAAGTTAATAAGTGCTTGAAATAAGTAGTATTTAACTTGTTTTGAGTATATTTTGAAGTAAGATTGCCAATGGAACAAGCATAAAATATCTTGTTTTAGTTAAATTATGAAAAAGACAAGCATTTTCTATCTTGAAATGAGAAAAAAGATGCTACTGCACTTGAAATAAGAACAAATGTACTTGTTCTTTTGGCAAATCTTATTTTAAGACTGTCTAAATGTATTCAAATCAAGATAAATACTACTAATCCAATCACTTTTTAACTTATTTTCTTATTTAAGGTTGTACATTTTTCCAGTGAACTAAATGGCGATTTTAAGACACTAAATACTAAACTAAGCGTTAATTCAAAAGTATTCTAACCCTATATATTGATAAATGTATTTACCAGATGAGACCGACCAGTTTATCAAGTTCTACCATGGATTTTTGTTCACTTTTTTTACATTGTTTTGGCTAATGTTTCTCTATTTAACACCAGCTGCAAACATGGCGGATCTCCATGGTAACGGATGTTTTTTGATGTTCCATCCCGAGCCTATAAGTACAAATACACACAAAAACACAGCCCTCCAGAGAGTCCCAGAGAAAACATGGGAAACTCTTTACAGAGGTCTGTTTAAAAGAGAAATGGAGTCTTTTCAGAATAAACTGTAAACATTACAAATCGCATCTGTTCTGAAAGCAAAAAACACAAAAGATCAGGAACTCACAATGTTATAGTGTCAATGTGTTTATAATGAAAGTCAACAGGGAAAACATGGAGCCAACGGAACAAGAGGAAACAAAAACCTGTTTATGCAAAAAGACTTACAAATCCTCACAGCCGCAGCTGTTACTGATCTTTGACATTTTGTAATAAAAGGCCAAAACTAAGTCATCCTAGATTCATATTTTATATGAAAAAATGACCATTTTGTGTTATATTTTCAGCACCTCTATAATTTTGCTTTTTCTAATAACTATGAAAATACTGATATATTGGGAGTGAAATTAAAAATGTGTATTCTTAGTCAGAACAGAAGTGGATTAACAGATTTAACACAAACTATATTTTTACAGCTGTCAAAAAAGTGGAGCAACAGGACAAGTGGGTGCAAACGTGTAAATCCTGTAATAATAGATTCAGAATTTCTAAGGTTTGTACCAGAAAATCATCCAAATATCTAAGTTATGGCCATTTTAAGTGTTAAAAGTGACAAAAAGTGGAGTAAAACAACAAGGTCATAAGGGTTAATATTGCTCTGTACTATAACATATAAACCAGGTCTAAACCAGGACTAAACCAGGACTAAACAAGGACTAAACCAGGACTAAACCAGGACTAAACAAGGTCTAAACCAGGACTAAACCAGGACTAAACCAGGACTAAACCAGGTCTGCCACTCACCGAGTCCTAAGGGGAAGAATGACCAAACCCATGAAACACATCACAAAGATTAAAATCTTTGATTTGATTTGAAGATTTGTGTTTCTTACGCCTAACCTTCAGAAATGATTTATAATGGATGTGTCTTTTAGTAAACTACAATTGGGTGTTTCTTAAAGCTTTAGATCATCCACACCTTTCACTCTATCCACCCCAGAAGCAAAAAAAAAAAAAAAAGAGAATAAATAAACACGGGCACAATTTAAATCTAAATCCTTCAAGTCTCTGTAAGTGTGCATCATCTCACGCTTGAAATGCCTCTGGCTCGTGGGCCAGTAACAATCCAAAACTTCAACACAAACTATTTCAAATGTACTTTCAAGTCTAATCTGATAGAAGAGCCATGTTTAAAGTTACTGCAGTGAGCAGTACTGGTGTGAGTTTGAGGTCTGGTTCTGGGGAGGATCCTTGGACTGCACTTCCTTCAAGAACTGGTCCCAGTCCGGTCTCTGCAGAGGGAGCTCGATCTGGAAATGGTTCCAAAACCTGAGGAGAACAAAGTCCAAAGGAAAAGATTCAAATAATGTCGTATAATGCATAGTATTGAAAGAAAACCCACACAACAAAAGCATGACTTATTTCAATTACCATTTCATGTCCCAATCCCCACTGTTGCCAGCAGAGGGCAACAAACACTATTCTTAAAGGTCTCCATGGAGATTGCTTTGCCTGGAAAGTTCCACAATATGGCATCAAACATATGTTTCTTGGATCTCCACAAGCAATGACCATGTGGATTCCTCTTGTTCCATAACGATTCAGGATCTTTATGAATCTATGTTTTATCGTTTTAGCGAAGGCCTCATGCCTTACACTGTTTAGACCGAAGTGTAGGCCGCATTATGATTTCATCTACACTTTAGCCAAGGCGTTTTAAACACTGCATTGCGGTTTAGGCCTCACAACATCTGAAACTTAAGCTTGTTCTTTCACTTGTTGTAAAGAGCGGAGTTTCTGTGTCTGACAATAAAGCAGTGACAGTTTCCATCAGCAGCAAAACGTACAGCTCTCGTCTGACGCACTGAGTGCAGCTGCGGTTCAGCTGAATGCAAATGTTTTGGTGTCTGCTTTGATAAAAACAGTACAGGCCTGATCACACCATGGTCTGTAACTGCTTTTGTACTGCAGGACGTGTTAACCAGTACACGGCAAGTACAAAGGCTGCACAACTCTGTCAACTCTGGATTTTCTGAATGAAGCAGAGTCTCAGAGTGGGGGCGGGGTCAGTGCTAGACGACCAATTAAATCAACAGAGAAGGACATCCTTCTGTCTGTGCCGAGCAGCAGACAAATGTGCACCATTACATTTGAATACATCGTTACAGATTTAATTACAGGGCTTTAATATAATACACTTCATTTAAACAATGGATGCAATCATGTGCTTCATGTATTTAAATAGTATTATATATCTTAATACGTCTGTGTGCACTGATAAAAGTGCAAACGATGGCCAAAATATTTTTAATTTTTTTTCTGCAACTGAACCTGGTCCAGAGCAGGTTCTGAGTTGAAGGCCTGTTGTCACAGAGATCTGCCCTGGTAGAACGTGAAGCAGTTTGTAGTTCCACTGAACCCTCGCTGACCCACGGACCCAGCTTCAGAGTGCAGGCCTCTGGCCTTATCATCCCTTCTGCTGGAGACAGAAGTTCTATTCTTATGACATTTTAGGCAATAACATCTTTGTGGACGTGAGTGAGTGGCAGATTCACCGACAAAGTTACACAGTGCACCTTCAAGATCTGTAAAGTAGCTTTGTAGCTATAATCCGCCATATCTTCACTGCATGTGCATTGTCCCTGTTAAATAAATAAATAAAATGTAAAAAAGGTTTACTTGTGGTGATAAATGTCCGGGTCTCGGCTGATCCTGTTTTGAAATCCGATGTACAAGTCGTCCCACAGGCGTCCGCTCAGCACCACCCACCGCATCACACCAACACGGTTTTTCAGCTGACAAACACCAAATCAAAATAAGTTGGAGCTGACAAGGGCAGGATGAGGAATGAACTTTTTAAAAAAAGATTTTTGCCCCAAATTTCACTTAAAATACTTGAGATTGTAATTCTTTGAAACTGTCGGTACATACAATAAACTGCAGCACAGATACACCTGAATGGCCCATAAAGAGTTCTAAAACATACATACATTTGCTGTTCTCACCTCCAAGTAGGAGTGCTCTCTGCTTGGTCTTTTGTCCGGAAAAGTCAGGTCGCTGAAGTCCACCAGGTAATCGTAACCATTTGGGAACGGTTCAAAGTCCTCGTCGGTCTCTATCACCTTACACAAACACAAATATTAACAAAAATACATCCAATAAATTATGGTAAGTGAGGTAAGTGAGGTCTGCAGCAAAAAAGTAATTACGCAGGTCCAATAGAAAGAGAGGCAGAGGCAGGATAAAGAGCACAGAAACCACACAAGAACCCTCAGCTTTTCCCCAAGGTCACCCACCAGTGCAACAGAGGCACTTTCACTACTTGTTTAAAAAATAAAAATGTCTGTCAATCGATTAAAAAAGTCATCAGAGTAATCACACTTTTGATGATTAATCTCAATTAATCATACAGTTATCTTAATATAATTCTTTAAACGCAACATAAAACGGTCAATTTCTTAGGATGTTTATTTTTAATTTAATGTTATTTCATAAAACTAAATAAACAAGCCTGTTAAAAATCCCTATCGGACTTAATTTGATCTTAATAATGTGATCACATGTTACAGGTAAATATACACGCTCAAACCCACATCCATTTGATTGTGATTTCGTTTTGCTCTGTGATCATTCTAACATCGAGTTACACCGTGTGCCCCTGATGGGTTGTCAGCTTTTTAAATCAAAAATGTGCACATGAACTACCTGAGGCCTGATATCCAATCTTTAAGTCTTCAGCTGAAAATTGCACTGTTCCCAATCTTTGTAAAAAGCCAATAATAGTTAATAATAGTACCAGTTCCTAAAAGGTCTTGCCCAGGATCAAATAAGGACTATAGCCCTAACAAGTGTGGAATGTCAATAGACTGAAATCTGAAGTATCTTCTTTGCAATTCATGTACAAATATTTAAGAGTGTACACTTATAACTTGTTTAAATGGAACAGCAGTTTAAAGCTCTCTCTACAGGGGTTTGATGGGACTGAGATCATTGCTCTCCACTTCAGAACTCTCCAGCACTTGGTTGTCATCCATCTGTGGGTGCTTTTTGAAGTATGTTTGGGGTCATTGTCCTGCTGGGCATGGACAGGACATGATCTGGAATGCAAACCCAGCTTTCTGACACTGGGCCCTCCATTGCGGCCCAAAATCCTTTGGTAATGCTCAGATTTCATGAAGCCTTACATACAGTCAAGACACCCAGTGCCAGACGCAGCACAACAACCCCAAAACATCTTTGAACCTCCACCATATTTTGCTGTAGGTACTGTTTGTTTCTTTCTAGGCCTCATTCTGTTTTCGGTGCAAAAAGCTCTGTCTTGGTCTCTGTCTCGTTTTCCCAGACATACATTTTGGCAAACTGCAGTCTCTTTTGGGTCTCTGCCATAGCGTTTCACTGCATTTAAATTTCGATGGATAGTTCAAGCCGACACTGGTGCACCCTGAGCCTGCAGAACAGCTTGAATTTCTTCTCTTCTCCTCTTTCTGTTCTCTGTGCTTAGTGTGGCACACACAGACACACAATGTGAAGACTGAGTCAACTTCTCTCTTTTTTAATCTGCTTTCAGGTGTGATTTTTATATTGCCCACACCTGTTACCTACCCCTTTGTGGGTTTAAACGAGCATCACATGCTTGAAACAAAATTATCTATCCAAAATTGTGAAAGGGTGTCAATAATTTTGTCCAGTCCATTTTTGGAGTTTTGAGTAAAACAATGTCAATGTTTTTCTGTTGTTGTTTTTTTTCCCTCCCACAATGCAAAGTCGGGTATAATGGGGTGGAAGTTCATAAGTTTTTCCTCCCTCTCCATTTCGAGCTAAAATGGTTTATTTGCATGTACTTGGGAAACATGGACATATGGTTGACCTTCAGGTGTAATTGTGCATGTATGACCGTGTGTGCATGTGTGTGTTTGTAGGTGTGTAAATGATAGGGGTTGGTATATTTAATAACATGGTAACACTCCCAAACCTCAAGTTTAAATGTGTTTGACTGTAAACAATGTGGCTTTAAACTCAGGAATGTAAATGTGAATATTCAGGTTCAGTCAGCAGCTGCTCGAATAAAAATCGTCTCTGCCAAATCAAACAAACCCGTGAGCGGAGCTTCACGTCATGTCATGTTATTGATGCACCGATAAACTAGAGATTCTCCAGTTTGGGGTCTGATTTCAGGTATTTTCTCAAAAGTATGTGCAACCAAGTATTAAGTTAAGGGTGCCCAGGCAAATTGTCTTTTTTTCCACAGTTTTTTGTTTTGTTCCAATACATACAAAGGAAATAAAAGAAGAAAGAAACAGTGTATAGCAAAACATGTGTAATTGCAATATTTCTGGGGGAGAAATAGTCTGTAATGGTGGGCATATTATGGGCAGTTTGTCCCAGAGTCTGAAACCAGCAAAGGTCATCTCAGTGTTTGAGTCTGGCTCTGGGACTTCCAGCAGAAGCTGGTTTGTTAACCTTAAGGCCCGGCTTGTTAGAAGTTAGATTTAAGTGTTTTTAAAAGTTATTAGGCCTGAGTGCCACAATCTGGCGACAGGTCTTTAAGTTTCATAGTGCCGTGCAAAGCATGTCTAAGAAAGTGCGCACAAAGTGTGCACAAATTTGAGTGCGAAGCGAAGCATGCTTTCAAACACTCACTAACGCATGCCCAGCTCAAATCAGTAGTGAGAAAATTGAACGGTATTGTGCTCTGACTGTCCAGGGGCCCACACCAGGACATGCATGCACGCTTTCCAGAAATGTATAGTTTGTGATGTTTAAAAAAGGAGAAACATTGTTTTCTCATCCCAATATTATTCTTTCTTACACTAAACATTCTACATATTTCACCCACTGAACAGTGACAAAAAGTCAGAAAAATGTGTACACGTCTAAAAATAGATAGTAGATATATAGTATATAGAATAGTAGATAATGACAAGAGAAGCAAAAAATATTATTACGACAACGCCGTCCGCCCAACCAGATGTCAGCCATATTGGATCCAAATCTGCTAAGCATAACTCGGCAGCTTTTTAAACCTTGTACTTTTACTAACTCCTCCTGAGCGTTTGCCTGAACAAGCTGTAATTTAGTGAAAATGATGTGTTTGGCATCAAAAGTTATCAAAATTTTTAGAGTTTTACAGTCTCTGTGGGGGTGAAGCCGCAAAATTTTGCCAGAATTTCTGAATTTTTTAACATTTTAATTTTGCTGCCATTTGCACATATAAAGTCCAAATTGCATCAAATATGAATTCGTTATTAAACTCCTTGCCTGAAATTTACCTGAGGTGAAAAAATAGAATTTGGTGCATTAGCACTACAAATCAAAGCAAAGTTAAAGAGCTTTGATGGACAGCAAAAATATGTAATTTTTTTGTGTGGAAATTTTGTAAAAAATGTTGATAATCAAAACAGCCAATCAGAGCCATGTCAGAGCCAATTTTTTACGGCATAACAGTAGCGATGACAGAAACCCCCAGTGTCTCTATGGGAAAATTGCCAAATCTGTGAAATTTGCAGGTAGTTAACACTTTATACTCTTTTGAGTTCCTCCTCAGCGCTTTCCCAAATAAGCCAGTAAAATTTCTGAAATTTTCCACAAATTCAGTTTTGGTCTCCCGATCCAAAGACTCAATGAGACCCAAGCGTTTTTTGATTAAAAACAGATAAAAGCAAATTGATTATTTGAATTCACATTCATTTTTAAGGGTTGTTTAATATAGACCAAACCTTTTTAATATTGGTTTTATTTTCATCCAATTGGTTTAAAGAATAGAAAATTGGTTTATAGACAGTATTTACTGTAGAGCAGTGGTTCTCAAACTTTTTAACCCAAGTACCATCAAAGAAAGGATTTGGTTTTCTGAGTACCACCAAATCTAAACTGGGTCTATAACAGGACTATTTCAGGTCTAAATTAGAGCTAAACCAGGTCTTAATCAGAAATACACCACTGCCACATTAGTTTAAACTAATTACTAAAGAAAGAGCAAAAAATCTGAATAAAACGTACTCTAAATTAAGAAAACATTACAATTAAAGAGGTGCCCATGTACCACCAGAAGAAGTCTGCGTACCACGAGTGGTTCATGTACCACAGTGTGGGGTCACGAGTCACCAGTGGTACACGTACCACAGTGTGGGGTCACGAGTGGTACATGTACCACAGAGAAACACTGCCATAGCGCATAAAGAACTTTCCACATTCTCCTCCCTGTAAACTGTGTTCAAATCATCAAATCAAATTTTATTTATATAGCACTTTTCATACATAAAATGTAACAGAAAGTGCTTTACAGTGCATTAAAAACATTGCCACATCCCTACACACACACACACACACACACACACACACACACACGCGACGCAAGATGCACGCTGACACACGCGACGCACGCGACGCGACGCGACGCACGCCTTGCACGCGACGCGACGCACGCACGCACGCACGACGCACACACACACACACACACACACACACACACACACACACACACACACACACACACACACACACACACACACACGATCTAAGGTACAAAAGGCTGAGTACAGATACACCAGTTAAAGAAGCACCATCAGAGGAGCCGTCTGCACCAGGAGCAGAGCGTCGTCTGCAGCCACAGGATACAGACTCAGGGCCCAGAGGAGAGATGAGGCCCACACCAAACCTCCACCAGGGGCCCATGAGCCAGGGCCCAGCAGCCACAGACGACCACCGCTCCCAGTACAGAGGGTCCCACAGAGTAAACACTGGAGAGCCTAAAATGAATGAAAGAATAAATAAATAAATATTGAAGATCCTGTTTTGTACAAGTCACCAGCTGGTCTTACTGCTCCACATTATTTGTACATAGTGTATATGAGGCTGTCACTATGAGACGTTATCCTGCAGGGTTTTGTTATAGTTGGATAAAAAACTCATGCTATACCTTGCATTGAGGACTTCATAGAAAAGAGTATACTCTGCTAAATGTGTACGCTTCACCAGGAAGGGATGTCTCTCTGTTCCATCGTGGCAGATCTGATTGTAACCTTTGGAGCATTCTTTTGGCTACAACGAGAAAGAAGGCCATCATGAAAAAACTGATGACACAAACTGGACCAAAAATCAACGAGCGGACCAAAATTATATAACTGACATTCGAAAAAGGGAAAATTGACAGATTTTGGACTAAATGGGACTCTTACGCTGGGCAAGATGTGCTGTCATTTTATTTCATTTGAGGTTTTTGTGTCATTTACTAACTCTCTGTGTTGTGTTCCATGTTTTATGTGTTTACAAAGAGATTGATCAGACTGGGAATGAAGTAGAAGAAACCCCAAGGCCCATAGAGGCAACTGTTGTTGTGATTTTGGATTACAAAAATAAACTGAATTGATTTGAATTACTGACCCATAAGAAAAATAGTAAAAACAACTTTTATAAAGCCATCCAAAGCGCACAGAGACATGACAAGCAAGATGTTGACTCCAGCAGAAGTTTCAGAGAGGAGTTTGTTTGTTTTTACCCTGACGACCAGATTGTAGTCAGTGAATCCAGCCCATGCATAGTAGAACTGTATCCACTCGGGGAATTTGAAAATGTCTGCGTTGATGGTGCTGTTCTGCTCGTTCACGTACAGGTCAAAGTCCCAGCTGTCCTTGCACACTTTGGTATCAGCCGGGGGGACGCTCACTGCCCGGCTGCGATCGCAGTGTGGTAAAGGAAAGACGTATTAAGGATTATTGGCAGTTTTTAGTCAGTGTTCCACTGTTCCACAGTATGGCATTAAACATACTGTATCCTTCTACATGGAGACAAGGTGACACCATCAGTTACAGGTCAGATTTATGGAGAGGCGACCCAGCACACAGTAAGAATTTCCAGTATATTTTTGTTCAATGAAACGCCTGTAATCAGGAGGTGGTTTGAGGGGGATGAGGGGTTGACACATTTTTTAAAAACACAAAATAATTGAAATGAATTTGCTACGTTTTTTGTTTCTCACACAAATAAAACATAGGTATTCAAAGAAGATTTAAAATATATGCTTTTGCCTCTTTCCAGCGATTGTTACTCATTAATTGTTATCCTGTAATATTATGCATTGGAAAATAGCACACATCCAGCGACGCAAACTTGAAGTTGTGTCTTAAAAAAAGCTTCTGGGCATCTTGATCTTCGATTATTTTTAGAAAGAAAAAAGACAGGTAAAGAAATCAAACACAAAACGCCAATATGGCTCGTTATCATAGTCGCACTGAAATGTAAAATAACAGTATATTATATATTATGGGTGCACAGTGGCAGAGCGTCTAGAGCTTCTGCGTCCCAATAAGGAGATCGTGGGTTCGAATCCCGGGCCACCCCAACACGATCTCTCTGGGTGGAGTCTGCATGTCCTCCCCGTGTTACCGTGGGTTCTCTCCGGGTTCTCTGGCTCCTCCCACCGTCCAAAGACATGACTGTGTAGGTTAATTGGAAACTCTAAATTGCCCGTAGTGAATGAATGTGAGAGTGAATGGTTGTCTGTCCATGTCCGTGTCTCTGTCTCTGTGTTAGCTGTGACGAGTTGGCCACTGTCCAGGGTGTACCCCGCCTAAGGCCCAAAGTCACTGGGATAGGCTCCAGTCACACTCGGCCCCTAACGGGAATAAGCGGTAGAAAATGAATGAATGAATGAAAATATGCTCTTGCATGCCATTTGATGGTGTTACATATTTATGTTATTAAAATCCCCCTTCCTAAAATTTTTTTTAAAAAATGCAAGATTTACAAGTTTAAAACCATAATGTGGAACATTTATGCAGATGGTTGATTCCTCACTAGAAAAATGACATAATAAACATTTAATATATCCCTGAACTCCGTTCATCTGCTCCAGAGTGGTCCAGCAGTGAGGGCTGTCAAGATTAAATCAGTGAAGTGATAATCATGATTTTATCAGAATCAGAATTCCTCGAGGGGAATTGTATGAGAACTAAAAAAATAATAATTGTAATAATTGTGAGAAGTTTATCTACAAAACAATGTTACTGTAGCATCTGCCAGATCTAAATTTGAAATTTTTCACCCATCCATTTCAATTTTTTAAGTTAAAATGATCTACAGGATGGTTCATTGTAAAGAACAAAATGTGAAATGCAAAAATCCATCCTGTGCACTGACAAAGGCAAATGTTGATAAATGTGTCTCACCACACATTCAAATGTGTCATGGCTTGTTCTGGTCCTGCCCTGTCCTTTCTCCACTCAAAATGCAAATTGACAGGTGCTGACTTTTTACTTTTTCTGTTGGTGTTGAACCATTTTACAACTGTCTATGGAGTGCTATGGTCATCCTCCTTATTATTCAGAATGTAATAGTGCCTGACAATAGGTTAATCAATCTCAGTCTTTTATTGACTAACTTTGAAACCTTTTCTACCATGTATCATTAACCAGATATAAAATCTATATTAAGCTATTAAAATTCTAATATAAACCAGCAAATGGCTTAATGTACCTGTAGATGATGTGACTTTTACACTGGTACAGTATTATTCATGTATTTGAATGATATTTTAAGAATTTAATTTCATTATCCATTGTGTAATTAGGAAGGTTTTATGATTTTATCTTCTATGTATCGCACCATTGTATTTAAACTAAAAAGGTGTAAGGTGTAAAGGTGTGTCAAGAGTTTTCAGTAAAATATTGTAATGTGTGATTTGAATCCCTGGTACAGTCTCTGGTTCAGTCTCTGGTTCAGTCTCTGGTTCAGTCTCTGGTTCAGTCTCTGGTTCAGTCTCTGGTTCAGTCTCTGGTTCATTTGGTTTGGTCCCTGGTTCAGTCTCTGGTTCGGTCTCTGGTTAAGTCCCTGGTTCGGTTTCTGGTTCAGTCGCTGGTTCGGTTCCTGGTTCGGTCTCTGGTTAAGTCCCTGGTTCAGTATCTGGTTCAGTCGCTGGTTCGGTTCCTGGTTCGGTCTCTTGTTAAGTCTCTGGTTTGGTATCTGGTTCAGTCCTTGGTACAGTACCTGGCTGAGTCCCTGGTTCAGTCTCTGGTTCAGTCTCTGATTCAGCCCCTGGTTCACTCTCTGGTTCAGTTTCTGGTTCAGTCGCTGGTTCGGTTCCTGGTTCGGTGCCTGATTCAGTCCCTGGTTCAGTCTCTGGTTCAGTCCCTGGTTCAGTCTCTGGTTCAGTCTCTGGTTCAGTCCCTGGTTCAGTTCCTGGTTCAGTCTCTGGTTCGGTTCCTGGTTCGG
Organism: Rhinogobius similis; assembly: GCA_019453435.1. Taxonomy (NCBI): domain Eukaryota; kingdom Metazoa; phylum Chordata; class Actinopteri; order Gobiiformes; family Gobiidae; genus Rhinogobius; species Rhinogobius similis. The sequence goes on along the minus strand of CM033619.1, from coordinate 832,122 downwards.
TCTCTGGTTCGGTCTCCGGTTAAGTCTCTGGTTCGGTACCTGGTTCAGTCCCTGGTACAGTCCCTGGCTGAGTCCCTGGTTCAATCTCTGGTTCAGTCTCTGATTCAGTCCCTGGTTCACTGTCTGGTTCAGTCTCTGGTTCAGTCTCTGGTTCAGTCTTTGGTTCAGTTTCTGGTTCGGTACCTGGTTCAGTCTCTGGTTCAGTCCCCCTTTCAGTCCCTGGTTCAGTCTCTGGTTCAGTCCCTGATTCATTCCCTGGTTCGGGCCCTGGTTCATTTGGTTCAGTCTCTGATTCAGTCTTTGGTTCAGTCTCTGGTTCAGTCTCTGGTTCAGTTCATTCCCTGGTTCAGTCCCTGGTTCGGTCTCTGGTTCAGTCTCTGGTTCAGTCTCTGGTTCAGTCTCTGGTTCAGTCCCTGGTTCAGTCCCTGGTTCAGTCCCTGGTTCAGTCTCTGGTTCAGTCCCTGATTCATTCCCTGGTTCGGGCCCTGGTTCATTTGGTTCAGTCTCTGGTTCAGTCTCTGGTTCAGTCTCTGGTTCAGTCTCTGGTTCAGTCCCTGGTTCAGTCTCTGGTTCAGTCCCTGGTTCAGTCTCTGGTTCAGTCCTGGTTCAGTCTCTGGTTCAGTCTCTGGTTCAGTCTTTGGTTCAGTCTCTGGTACAGTCTCTGGTTCAGTCTCTGGTCCAGTCCCTGGTTCAGTCTTTGGTTCAGTCTCTGGTCCAGTCCCTGGTTCAGTCTCTGGTTCAGTCCCTGGTTCAGTCTCTGGTTCAGTCCTGGTTCATTTGGTTCAGTCTCTGATTCAGTCTCTGGTTCAGTCTTTGGTTCAGTCTCTGGTTTAGTCTCTGGTTCAGTCTTTGGTTCAGTCTCTGGTTCAGTCTCTGGTTCAGTCTTTGGTTCAGTCTTTGGTTCAGTCTCTGGTTCAGTCCCTGGTTCAGTCTCTGGTTCAGTCTCTGGTTCAGTCTCTGGTTCAGTCCCTGGTTCAGTCTCTGGTTCAGTCCCTGGTTCAGTCCCTGGTTCAGTCTCTGGTTCAGTCTCTGGTTCAGTCTCTGGTTCAGTCTCTGGTTCAGTCCCTGGTTCAGTCTCTGGTTCAGTCCCTGGTTCAGTCCCTGGTTCAGTCTCTGGTTCAGTCCCTGGTTCAGTCCCTGGTTCAGTCCCTGGTTCAGTCTCTGGTTCAGTCCCTGGTTCAGTCCCTGGTTCAGTCTCTGGTTCAGTCCCTGGTTCAGTCCCTGGTACAGTCCCTGTCTGAGTCCCTGGTTCAATCTCTGGTTCAGTCCCTGGTTCAGTCTTTGGTTCAGTCTCTGGTTCAGTCCCTGGTTCAGTCCCTGGTTCAGTCCCTGGTTCAGTCCCTGGTTCAGTCTCTGGTTCAGTCCCTGGTTCAGTCTCTGGTTCAGTCCCTGGTTCAGTCCCTGGTACAGTCCCTGTCTGAGTCCCTGGTTCAATCTCTGGTTCAGTCTCTGGTTCAGTCCCTGGTTCAGTCCCTGGTTCAGTCTCTGGTTCAGTCCCTGGTTCAGTCTTTGGTTCAGTCACTGGTTCAGTCTTTGGTTCAATCTCTGGTTCAGTCTCTGGTTCAGTCCCTGGTTCAGTCCCTGGTTCAGTCTCTGGTTCAGTCCCTGGTTCAGTCCCTGGTTCAGTCTCTGGTTCAGTCCCTGGTTCAGTCTCTGGTTCAGTCCCTGGTTCAGTCCCTGGTACAGTCCCTGTCTGAGTCCCTGGTTCAATCTCTGGTTCAGTCTCTGGTTCAGTCCCTGGTTCAGTCCCTGGTTCAGTCTCTGGTTCAGTCCCTGGTTCAGTCTTTGGTTCAGTCACTGGTTCAGTCTTTGGTTCAATCTCTGGTTCAGTCCCTGGTTCAGTCCCTGGTTCAGTCTCTGGTTCAGTCCCTGGTTCAGTCCCTGGTTCAGTCTCTGGTTCAGTCTCTGGTTCAGTCCCTGGTTCAGTCTCTGGTTCAGTCCCTGGTTCAGTCTTTGGTTCAGTCTCTGGTTCAGTCTTTGGTTCAGTCTCTGGTCCAGTCCCTGGTTCAGTCTCTGGTTCAGTCCCTGGTTCAGTCCCTGGTTCAGTCTCTGGTTCAGTCCCTGGTTCAGTCCCTGGTTCAGTCTCTGGTTCAGATCCTGGTTCAGTCCCTGGTTCATTTGGTTCAGTCCCTGGATCATTTGGTTCATTACCTGTCTGTGGGGTCTCTCAGGGCCAGTCCCAGGTCCAGAACCGATCCTGGTATTGGGGTCCACGTCCGGATTTCTGGAGCTTGTTTGTTGATGAGTGCGTTCAAGTCGGTCGCAGAGTTCTTTATGTTGGTCTCCTTAATGTATCTGTGAACATGAGAAAAGATGCGTTGGACCTTTAATACAATAAATATAAACTAAATCAATAGAATTAGCTAACATGTTTGTGCAGTTAGCATATTTACCTTTCTTAAAATGAAACACTGCAGGTGAATATGAAAAAATTAAAGCTTTCAATTTGAAACTTCCCCTGTAGTTTACTCACATAAATTTAAGGATAAAATATATTAAAAGTTTTTCATCATGTCGTGTTTTCATGTAGAAATAAGGCATTTTATGAGTAAAAACAGCCAAAATTACACATATTTGGGACATATAAACCTGAAAAATGGACAGAACCAGGTTCATTTTGTAACATATTAGATACAAAAAACTTTTGGATATTTTTTAGTTTTTGAGTGAACTAGATTTGACTGAAAATTGACCTAAAAATTAAAATTTCGCCTTATTATTATTATTATTTTTTTTTACTTAAAACTTCAATAAATCAGTTTTAGAATTATATATAAAAATCCTTCTGTACATTTTGTTGATCTTGTTGAGTCCAGATTGTACAGTTTGGTGTTGGATCTACTTTAAGGCTGATCTTTATGTCTCTGTGGGACAAAAATGCATTTGAAGAAAACGGCCTTTGAAGTTACAATGTCCCAGAGAAATCTGGGATTCAATGGAAGAATCAAACATCTTTATGAGCAGATTGGGCAAGTTTGTTGTTTCCACATGAAAACTGACCAAAAAACAAAAAAATTGAAAAAAAAATAGTTTTGCCTGTAGTGTCTCACCTTAAGATGAATTTATTTTGTACACTTTAATTAAAGCCTGACCATATGTTGTTGTTGCTGCTCAGGGTGCAAGAGGATGAGCTGGCCTTTATGGTTGCTAATGTCATGATGACCTGACATTCATTCATTTTCTACCACTTATTCCCGTTAGGGGTCGCGGGTGACTGGAGCCTATCCCAGTGACTTTGGGCCTTAGGCGGGGTACACCCTGGACAGTGGCCAACTCGTCGCAGGGCTGACACAGAGACAGAGACAAGGACAGACAACCATTCACTCTCACATTCATTCACTAGGGACAATTTAGAGTTCTCAATTAACCTACACAGTCATGTCTTTGGACGGTGGGAGGAAGCCGGAGAACCCGGAGAGAACCCACGGTAACACGGGGAGGACATGCAGACTCCACCCAGAGAGATCATGTGATGTTAGAGTGGTTCAGAATTCGAAACCACGATGTTGGGGTGGTCTGGGATTCGAACCCACGATCTCCTTATTGAGAGGCAGAAGCTCTAGCCGCTCTGCCACCGTGCACCCCATGACCTGACATGCCTCTGTGAAAAACACATTCTCACTTCCTCTCTTTTCCTCTCATCTCTGCTTTGCTCATTCTCATAACAGATTGACTCAAGGTCAGTCTGTTATCTTCTCACATTATTTTCAATTTACACATATTTTCACAAAAGTTTCTGCTTTAATCACTGTTCTTTTCCATAGTTGGTTTAGTCTGTGGTTCTATTCTTGGTTTAGTCCCTGGAAGCAACTCTAAACATTATTTGAAATTTAAAGAGCAGTTGAGGGAGCTAAATATTGTGAGTGACAAATACAATTGCACCAGAAACAAGCAAGTTAAGTGAGCCGGAACTGATGTTTTTGTGCAGTGAGCCTGATTTACTTTCCTAATGATTCAGTTCTATTTTATCAGTATTTTGTATCATACCTTGTTTTGGCATTTCTGTTTTCATTTAACCAGGAAAGTTCTACTGAGATTCATCATTGTCAAACTGAATTCTGAAAGCAGGCCTTTTGCACATACACCAAAACGAATCTGGTTAAATCCAAAAGTTTGTATCTGGTCTGGGTACTGAACCAGGGACCTCCTAGCTGTGTGGCAGAGAGTTACCTGTCAGAGGGATGTGCTTCCACAAAGTATCCAGCGAAGGGGCAGTAGACTTTGGGCTGGAGAGACTTCACCAGCGACGCCTTGTAGTTCAACAGCTTCTTGCGTTCGTTCTTCACAAACTCAGCCTTCCATGAATCTGCAGAGAGCATGGGTCATGTATTTCAGCTTTTGTTTATTTCAGTTCTATTCAGGAGAAACAGTTCACAGCTGGTAAAGGTTTCTGTGAACACAAAAACACCACTGCTAACAACAAAGGGCTGAGAGCACATCTTAGATTGTAGTGAAGCGGTTCGAATATGGCTAAAAACAAACACGACTTGCTAATAATACGACATGCTTTGTAGTGAAGTCATTTTGAGAGCAGACGAGAGTGTATGGAATTTAAAAACATGGAGGTGTGCTTCAGAACTACTACAATGTGCATGAATGAAACATTCACATGATTGAAAAACAAAACCTGACTGAATATGTTTTTGATTTGAAAACACTTTTACAGTACAGGTAATAACTTTAAAGTGGATACAAATGCAAAAATGGACGTTCAAGAGATTATAGTTGTCTTTCTTATCTTATCTTTCTCATTTTCTCAGTAAGCCATTTAAATCAATAATAGTTTACAATTATCAGCATGTAAAACAATGATCCACACAGACTTATGTTTTTAAAAAGTGAGTTCACATGTATTACTCACTTCTCTAATGCAGTGGTCCTCAAAGTAGGGCCCCTGGGGGATCTCAGAGACACTGTAGGGCCACCCAAAGGTTAACATTTTAGGAATGTCTGGCCTAATGCGTTCTGAACATCCTAATTATTCACCAGGATGAGTGTACAAGTTCTTTGCACAACTTTCAAACACCAGAGTGAGTTTTGCCATCGTGGTAAAGCTAACAACAACTAAGAATATAACAGCGCACTTCCTGCTTCACGCACAATAAACACTCGCAAAATGACATGCAAAGAGCGGACATCGGCCTCTGAACAGCTGCTTTGACAACAAATCTCTACCTGCTCAAAACAGGTTTTACTTTATTCAAACATATTCTTTACAGTCTCTTTAAACACCTTTAAATACAAGTAAAAGTTCAAGCCTGTCCTGGGGTCTTATCTATAAAAGCTTGTGTACGTACACAAATGTTGCATGTGTGACTTTCAAAGTTACGTTTATGAAAAGACAACTTAAAGTTGAAATGAGTGGATCGGTCTAAAACTCGCCTGCTTTTTGGACCTGGTCCTGGTCTGGTCTTACAGAGATGAGGCCAAAGACGATCTGAGCTCAGACAGATGAGACGTGAGCACGTCAGAGGAAGTGTGTGGAAGTTTGTGTTTTGTCTGCACCTACACTTTTAGAGCAGCCCCAACAAAGGGGAAGTAAGAATTCCACCTTAAGTTTTGTAAATAAGACCCCTGACCTGTGTATTTCCCTCCATAGAAGGTCATGGGGAACCCCGACGCTCCCCCAGCAAAGTCACTCATCATCAGGTCCACGTTCTGAGGAAGCCTGCCTCCGTTTGGTCTGGTGCAGTCCACTGTGTTCAAGATCATGTGGCCTGCAATGCAAAGGAGGGATTTAAGACTTAACACTCTGCCACAGTAACAGGGAGGACATGCACACTCCACTAGCTGTTTATAGCATCTTTATTTTGCATAGTGTTTACCTTTGTACTGAACAATGATGCAAGTGTCCATTTCAGGGTGAACTCCATCCATCAAAATCATGAACCGCAAATGTTCGTCTACCTACACATGGAAGAGTTTGAATTTTAAATGCTGGCAAATTTCTAAATCAGAATTTTTAACACTAAAAAAACATAGCTTTTCCTGGAAAGTTCAACAATGAGGCATTAAACGTATTCATCTTGCATTTATTCTGTTGCATGTGTTACCATGGAAATCTCACAGTGGGCTCCATGAAGATAGATATGTCTAATGCCATACTGTGCACATTCCAGGATAAGCATCTCCATGGAGACAAGCAGGTAGCCAGCAGCATGTCACACTTTTAAAATAAACTGACTTACATTTTGCCAGATGCCAAAAGGAACCACGTTGATGTTGGTCAATTTCACTTGACTCTGCTCCAAATACCTGCAACAATGATGAGCAGTTTGTACAAGAGAAACATTTTGATCAAGATTATACACATACAAGTAATTTTAACTCTTTTTATTTTTTCAGTGTTTCTTTACAGAAAGAGGGACCTTGCCATAAGAAGAGAGCACTTAGCCAATGTGCTTCTCATATTTGTTAAACTGGAACTTGGGTCATCGTTTCTTTTTTAAAGAGCATTCCTTACTGTTCCTAGAACTTTTTAAAATTTTAGAAATTAATGCACAGCTTTGTGATCTAAATCTAAAACTGATGATTCATACTGTACATCCAAGTCCCCCTCTCACTGTCCAATGTAGTGCTCTAGGTCCTTCCCACTTTAGCAGCTCATTTGGACTGTGCTGCGAGTTTAGGTATTTAGCCCCAATTTACGGTATTTGATCTAATTTTATTTAATTCAATGTCTTTGGGGTTGAAATAAATACAATTAGAACAAATATAAAATATCTCCGGAGTTCTAAGGCCCAAAGTCACGGGGATAGGCTCCAGTCGCCCCCACACTCTTGACGGGAACAAACGGTAGAAAAGGAATGAATGAATCTCTGGAGTTAAACCTGACAGGAACCAGGACCTTCTCCAGATCTTAGATAGCTTCAGGGTCAAGAGTACCTATCCACTAGATTAGCCTACTGTACATAACAAGGAGCATGTCCAACATGTTACTTAGTTTAAAACATAGAGAAAATGTTTGTAGTAGATTTTAAACTGACCAGAACACAGGCCTGGAAGTGTCCCCGACATAGATGGGCATGTCCGCTCTCCGCTCTGACAGGACCTTCAGTGTGGGGTAACTGCAACAAGAAAAGAAAACAGTTTGTCATCACGCAGCGTCACATTATAGTCTTATTCTCACGTGAGTTACCAACATGGACAGTTGGCCCTGATTGGCCCTAATGTTGAAAAGATTTTAGACAACTGAAGTCTAACACAACATTAATATAAACTCAGATTCAGTGACTAACTATATAAGTTTGGGATCCAGCAAGCAAGAGAGCATGCTGTTCATGCTGCTTTTGTCTCAGAGTCACACAGGCCTTAGAGAAGGAGAGACTTATGGTCATATTTATCTTGTGCTATTCAATAGCAAAATTAGTATCAATAAGTTTAATTGAAATTCTGCCAGAGCCTTAACAAAATGAATGAAGGATGAACGCCTACACATTGTTAGCAGATAAAGAGGAAGCATAGTTATGACAGCTGTAAAAGAGATAAGATAAATACATATTCAAATTTGAGGAGGCAAAGGGAGTGGAAAGTTACAACTTCAACGGTTCCAGTTCTTGGTAAGGGAATGCCAGATTAATCATTTGATTTCTTTCTTTGGAGATAAGACAGAGTTTAATTATGCGGCCTGTTTTCAAAAACGGTTTCCTGGGGTGAAGGGCCAGTGAATCGTCCCAAACCAGGAGAACTTGTCCTTTTAAAACGGAAAATCTTGATATTTGGAACGTTTGTTTTTGTTTGTGATTTTCTTTCATTTCAGCGTGCATTTTTGTTTGTATTTTGCTTTAGTTTAAAGTATACTTTTGCTTTATCTTATACCAGTAGAATGCTTGAGCTAAAACTATCGCCACAATTAAAAAACAGCTGTGAAGCTTGCAATCGATGAAATGTGAAACCTGTATTTGTGTCATGTTTAAGGGCAAGGAGAGTGGGGTGGAAGTTGTGGGAGTTACCGGAAGGAAGTGTGTGGTTCTGTAAGAGAATTTTTTATTAAGGGTTTGTCAAAATGACACATAAGACTATGCTTACGTGTGACATGCAGACTACCAGAATAGACAACTAGATGCTTAGTGCAAGCGATGTTGTTTTCAACCTTATATAGTGTTGTCTTTTCGACCTGTTTCCTATTTCTGTGATCAGCTGTTGTTTCTGACCTGCACGGTCATGGGAGCAACATAGGTATGCTGACCTATACTTGTTTAAACTGAATAAAAGGCAGGGGAAGGGAGTTGGCAAGTTGGAAGAGGCTGTTGCTGGGACGAGCAGACGGAGGCGCCGCTGCAGAGAGTTGAACAGAGCGTCACTTCTGCTGGTGGGACGAGCTGATGGAAAGCGCCACTAACCCTCTCCCCGTGCATCGTGCACGTAAAAAAGCCCATGGGCCAGTAGCTGATTACCTGTTTAATTCTCAGTCAGTAGAAGGTTGTTCTCTTAGACTGTCTAGGTTCAATTGTCTTTGTGATAATTCCCTGACAGGTTCCTTTGTCCTAGCAGAGATTTGCTAGAGAGGAAACGCCCGAGCACACCTTTAGCGAGTAAGGGGTCAAATTTAACTTTAAGGTTTGAGGTATTTTTAAGGTATTTTTTAGGTATTTTTTTGATAAATGGTAATACAAAACCCGCCCTACTACACAGAGAACAATACAATGTAAACAAATTTCGACTCCTTCGTTTGCCTGTGTGGTGCAGTCTACTGGAGTTACGAGCTGCGTTCTGCTCGTGATGAGCGCATGACTGCTGACAGTACAGTCCAGGGGATCAGACGTGTTTGATATTTGTCCGAACACTTCTAAATCCGAGTGGAGACGGTGTGCACACAGCAAAACACAGCTGCATAGGGACAAGTGCCTCAGATATGCCTTCTGAACAAATCACTGCACTGTTTGGTGGGAGAGCCTCTAACAAAGCAGTGTTGACAGAACCAACTGCTCACTAATGATTTAAATGATGTTTGAAAAGATGGCGGGACCACAAGCAGCGCTGCACACATGCCTCTTCCAGCACACGTCCTTGTACAGTGTGAGCGGGTCAGAGTATCAGTGCATCGCTCCTACAGTGTGAGCGGGTCAGAGTATCAGTCCATCGCTCCTACAGTGTGAGCGGGTCAGAGTATCAGTCCATCGCTCCTACAGTGTGAGCGGGTCAGAGTATCAGTCCATCGCTCCTACAGTGTGAGCGGGTCAGAGTATCAGTCCATCGCTCATACAGTGTGAGCGGGTCAGAGTATCAGTCCATCGCTCCTACAGTGTGAGCGGGTCAGAGTATCAGTCCATCGCTCCTACAGTGTGAGCGGGTCAGAGTATCAGTCCATCGCTCCTACAGTGTGAGCGGGTCAGAGTATCAGTCCATCGCTCCTACAGTGTGGCGGGTCAGAGTATCAGTCCATCGCTCCTACAGTGTGAGCGGGTCAGAGTATCAGTCCATCGCTCCTACAGTGTGAGCGGGTCAGAGTATCAGTCCATCGCTCCTACAGTGTGAGCTGGTCAGAGTATCAGTCCATCGCTCCTACAGTGTGAGCGGGTCAGAGTATCAGTCCATCGCTCCTACAGTGTGAGCGGGTCAGAGTATCAGTTCATCGCTCCTACAGTGTGAGCGGGTCAGAGTATCAGTCCATCGCTCCTACAGTGTGAGCGGGTCAGAGTATCAGTCCATCGCTCCTACAGTGTGAGCGGGTCAGAGTATCAGTCCATCGCTCCTACAGTGTGAGCTGGTCAGAGTATCAGTCCATCGCTCCTACAGTGTGGCGGGTCAGAGTATCAGTCCATCGCTCCTACAGTGTGGCGGGTCAGAGTATCAGTCCATCGCTCCTACAGTGTGAGCGGGTCAGAGTATCTGTCCATCGCTCCTACAGTGTGAGCGGGTCAGAGTATCAGTCCATCGCTCCTACAGTGTGAGCGGGTCAGAGTATCAGTCCATCGCTCCTACAGTGTGAGCGGGTCAGAGTATCAGTCCATCGCTCCTACAGTGTGAGCTGGTCAGAGTATCAGTCCATCGCTCCTACAGTGTGAGCTGGTCAGAGTATCAGTCCATCGCTCCTACAGTGTGAGCGGGTCAGAGTATCAGTCCATCGCTCCTACAGTGTGGCGGGTCAGAGTATCAGTCCATCGCTCCTACAGTGTGAGCGGGTCAGAGTATCAGTCCATCGGCTCCTACAGTGTGAGCGGGTCAGAGTATCAGTCCATCGCTCCTACAGTGTGAGCGGGTCAGAGTATCAGTCCATCGCTCCTACAGTGTGAGCGGGTCAGAGTATCAGTCCATCGCTCCTACAGTGTGAGCGGGTCAGAGTATCAGTCCATCGCTCCTACAGTGTGAGCTGGTCAGAGTATCAGTCCATCGCTCCTACAGTGTGAGCGGGTCAGAGTATCAGTCCATCGCTTCCTACAGTGTGAGCGGGTCAGAGTATCAGTTCATCGCTCCTACAGTGTGAGCGGGTCAGAGTATCAGTCCATCGCTCCTACAGTGTGAGCTGGTCAGAGTATCAGTCCATCGCTCCTACAGTGTGAGACCGGGGTCAGAGTATCAGTCCATCGCTCCTACAGTGTGAGCGGGTCAGAGTATCAGTCCATCGGCTCCTACAGTGTGAGCGGGTCAGAGTATCAGTCCATCGGCTCCTACAGTGTGAGCGGGTCAGAGTATCAGTCCATCGGCTCCTACAGTGTGAGCTGGTCAGAGTATCAGTCCATCGCTCATACAGTGTGGCGGGTCAGAGTATCAGTCCATCGCTCCTACAGTGTGGCGGGTCAGAGTATCAGTCCATCGGCTCCTACAGTGTGAGCGGGTCAGAGTATCAGTCCATCGCTCCTACAGTGTGAGCGGGTCAGAGTATCAGTCCATCGCTCCTACAGTGTGAGCGGGTCAGAGTATCAGTCCATCGCTCCTACAGTGTGAGCGGGTCAGAGTATCAGTCCATCGCTCCTACAGTGTGAGCTGGTCAGAGTATCAGTCCATCGCTCCTACAGTGTGAGCGGGTCAGAGTATCAGTCCATCGCTCCTACAGTGTGAGCGGGTCAGAGTATCAGTCCATCGCTCCTACAGTGTGAGCGGGTCAGAGTATCTGTCCATCGCTCCTACAGTGTGAGCGGGTCAGAGTATCAGTCCATCGCTCCTACAGTGTGAGCGGGTCAGAGTATCAGTCCATCGCTCCTACAGTGTGAGCGGGTCAGAGTATCTGTCCATCGCTCCTACAGTGTGAGCGGGTCAGAGTATCAGTCCATCGCTCCTACAGTGTGAGCGGGTCAGAGTATCAGTCCATCGCTCATACAGTGGCCTTGTTCATCAACATTGCGCAGAAGATGGTGCACGTTTTGGGCGTATAGTGGAAATACGTAAGAGCGCGTGTGACACCTGTACATGTGGCAAAGCTCCGAAACTGCCATACGCAAAGCAGCTGGTGATAAATATAGCAACTGAAAACCAGCATAATTTGCAAGAAATGCCCCAAAATATTCAGGTATCAAGTGAGCTCACCTACAGGATTTATGGCATAAGTGCACAGAATACAGCAAAAAAAAGCAGCATTTATCTGAAAAGGAAATCACAAAGAATGACATGAAACGATGAATTATGTGGTTGTGGCTAGGACCAAGCACAGCGCTGGGACGTCACATCAACAGCCTGTCGAACCCATCGACCGGAGTCCGTGCCTGAACAGTCTCACTTTCCCCCGAGCCAGCGCTCAGAAGACGACGTGGCAAAACCAAAACCAAACCCATGGACCAGGACCATCCAGACAAAAGAGTCAGCTACGGTGAGTACTTGCGATTTTGCTGTTGGCTGCTGCAGCTAGACCCTCTCTGGTCCAGACTGGTGCACCTGAATGACTAAATGACTGAAGTCACTGCAATAAGCTCATGATAATAGGGATGAGGTCTATAGCTTGTGCAGCCCCAACAAAGGGGAAGAATAAGGATTTTTCTAATGCCCATATGACCAACTGCATTTTAGCTTAAACTTACCCTGTTGGCGTATGGATTAAGAAGGAGTTAGTTTTGTGCACTTCAAAGGGGTACTGTGCAGTTTGGCGTGTTTGACGTTGGCGTACATGCTACACCACCTCCGGAGTTGTCGTATGTTGATAAATCTTAAGGAGTGTACCGTTTTGGTCGTACAACACATATACACACTGATTTCGCTGTATGGAAGTTTGATAAATGATGGCCAGTGTGATCTGCCCATCATTCCGTACAGTGCACATGCTGAATGGTACAGGGCACTTTTCTACCTTTGAGGCACTCAGGGCACTTTACAAAGAACCACTCACCCATTCACACACACGTTCACATCCCCGTGTACGCAGACAGTGACTTACCTGAGGTGGTCCGAGTGCATGTGGCTGATGTAGATGAGGTCCGCTCCACACAGCCGCTCTCTCCAGTCTGCAGGAGGTTCATGCAGTAGCCACCAGCCCCGGGCGAAAGCAGGACCCTGTAGCCATGGGTCAAACAGGAACTTACACTGGCCCAGCTTCATCTCCATGCAGGCGTGGGTCAGGTATGTCACCTGCACATACAAGGACAAGGACTAAATACCAGAGTCTAATCGTGTGGAATCAGTGATTTAGTTTTATGAAGTTAGAATCTGGAACAGTCTTCCTGAAGATGTGAGACAGGCCTCTGCTCTGACAATGTTTAAATCCAAGCTAAAGTCAGTCGTGTTCAGCTGTGCATACAACCAAAAGGTTTTATTTTGTATTTTATATTGATTATTTACGTCTTTATCTGTTTTGTGATTTTAATGCATCGTTTCCTGTTCTGTAAAGCACTTTGAATTGCATTGTGTACGAATTGTTCTTCACAAAGAAACTTGTTTGTTTCACATGTTCACATTTATCACTGATGCAGTCTTTGGGATCACACACGGGTAGTGAGTTCTCATATATATATATATATATATATATATATATATATATATATACATATATATATATATATCCAGAATTACAGACATGTCTTATTACAGACAAACTGAAGTTATGACTGCAGTCCCATAGACTGAATGAATAATTAAGAATATGGTGTATGGTGGATCAAAAAGCCTGAATAATGTATAAAAGTAGACATTGTACTTTATTTCTGCAGCGAGCATGAGAAGAAGTACAGACCTGCACCTCTCCAGGCTGCAGTTCCTCAGGCTCCTGGGGGTCCGATAACCAGGGGTCATTTGGGTTCAGTTCCAGCAGCTGCAGCCCCCCGTCCTCCAGGACCTCCACCTCTACAGAGAGAGCAGGTTAACAGGTGAAGACTGCATTGCCTTATCGTTCAATAAATAATAATCACATTCATTTTGGGGTGCTTCTTTGTGTATTTGTGTGTGTACCCTTTTTCCACTTGTGGGGAAAGTTTTCTTATTTTTTGTTCTACATATAACATGCCATTTATTTATTGAAGCTCAATGTTGCCCAAAGTGCTTTGCATCAGTAGAAAAATTCTACCACAAAGAGATTCACTGATTGTTTTAATCTGATATTAATATTGCAGTATGGGGAAGTGGTCTAACAGGCTCTAACAGTTTAACAAGAGCTGAAAGAACCATCAGTGGAAGGGGAATTGTTCTAGCAATGCAGTGTAACTGGTGTTAAGCTATTTTACTACATGTAATATCACTTAAATAGGTGCATGTGGTCAGTGGCGGAACTTGGAATTTGGGGGCCCAAGGCAAAATTAGGCACACGCCCCTCCTCATCCAGTGTGATTTTCTATGACCTTTTTCTGTTCTGTTGAATTGTTCGTTGAATTGTTGTTTTGTTGTTGTTGGTTTTTTTTTTTACGTGTGGTGGTTGGAAAGGTTTACTTATCTGGGGGAGTGAACTATTTAAACATTTGAATTCATTTCGCAATAACTTACATGTTCTAAACAATTTTAAACAGGGGGTTTGGAGGTCGTTATCCTCTTCCCTCGAAGAATATTTAAGAAATAAGACCTTATTTCCTGCATGTTAGTGGCGGAGTAACTTTAAACCTTGTATTAATATCAAGAGAATAGCAACTGTTTCAGAACCTTGTGTCTATGATGATCAGAGGGCATCATTGGGGGCCCCTTCAGGTAGGGGGCCCAAGGCAATTGCGGGTGTTGCCTAATGGTAAGTCCGCCCCTGCATGTGGTAGCCATGTTTGTTTTTCAAAAAGTTGAAAGGGGGGCAGATATTATAAGCTTCTTTCTTGTCCTTTTAATTCACACAAACTTAAAGGACAAATATTATGCATTTTGTACTGTTATTAGCCTTGCTAAGTATCTTAAATTGCCATGCCATTTTCTCATGTTTCGAAACAAAAAAAAAGTTTATTATGCACTAAATGAAAGGATTTGTCTGCTGTTTGCAATGACATTTTCAGTCCATCCAGCCAACAGATGGTGCTATACACATTTTAGTTATGTTATCATTTTAAGAGACGAGATGAGCCAAGTAGAAGGAGTGATCATGTTTACATAAATACTCAGAAAGGAGTCTGGGGATGATTCAAGGATTTCTCGGATATGTGATGTAGATGATCCGAAAATACGTCCGAAAATCCCAGAAGTTCATTAGGATGTGTGTTGGGGAGGATTTTCTAATGAACATTCCTCAAAACAGCATGAATGCAGCTGAATATGCATTAGCTTTAGCGTTAGCTTTAGCAGACTCCACTCACCCAGCTCGTCCTGCATGAAGCTGTCCGGGGGGTTCACATACTTCATCGTCGACACGTTCAGTTTCCAGTTGTGTTTGGTGCATTTCACTGTACTGTGGACAAAACACGAGGGTAACATCAAACCACAGTCAGTGCGACAGCAGAGGGGCAGACAGAGCACTGCGGACTGAAAGTAGATTCATTTAGTCATTCACCAGCAAACAATAAAACAACCAGAGACATTCAAATCCATGGGAGTGTCTGTCTGCAGCAAACAAGTGCCAGTCACGTGACATCACAACGGGGGCGTGGTACTAAATTGCGAGCCCCAGGTACAAATGAGCCCCAATACATAATTTTACGTAACATTAATTTATCCCTGCAAATTTGTTTATTATTATATTATTATTATGTTTTTTGATATTATATTTATTTTTGCTAGGTTTGTACATACACCTAACAATAATGCCCTAATTTATAGCTACCGACTTATATTATTATACAGTATTTTGTTTTTGCAATAACTACCAGACCACTTTCACAAAGATCTCGAAACATATTATTGAGAACCCATCCACTGAGAAATATATAAGAAAATACAACAGAAATGAATTAAAGCGTTGAAAAATGTGACTGAGAAAAAAAAAACATGACGCGCTTTTGTGGGCCCTCTGAGCCCCGAGGAAACCGCTGCCCTGCCCAACAGTCTAGAATCCCAATAGTTTAACTGAGCTAAGACGGTTGAGAATTCTCAAGAAGAATTGATTGTGTAACTGTTGACCTGGTTGATGGTTCATCTATCTGTGAGCCTATCTTCATAAAACAAAAACTGGCACAAACTTCAATGTCTTCTCTGTCAGTTAAAAAAAAAAAAAAAAAGTGAAATACATTTTTTCCTCTACTAGCTTTAGATAGTGGCATTCAATTATTCAACCTGAAAGACGTGATTATTGTCAGTTAACGGACTTTAAGCTATACATTCGTGAGGACATTCATTCATTCATTTTCTACCGCTCATTCTCGTTCCCGAGGTCGCGGGTGACTGGAGCCCAGTGACTTTGGGTTTGTGAGAACAATCCCAAAATAATGATAATGATAAGTTCAAAGTTTGTGGATTTCTAGTTTGGATATTCATTCCAACAACTGTAAAATCTCCCACAGAGCCCTTTGACTCCATCTGACGTTATGGCATCATCACATTTGAGAACGTGGGTTGCGTTCACGTTTCTAGAATGTGAATGTGAGTTTCTCTGTTGATTGCATTGGACGTTTTTGCCATGAAATATCTAAATTCACAAATGTTGAACCTGATGACTTCTCTTAGTGACAAGATCTAAGAACTAATTCTATTACAGCAACAATCTGCATTTTAAAGATATTCATTTTAGCTGCCCACCATCTACATTCAATATTATTGGCTGATTGATGTCACGTGACACAACAGATACAGTCGGCAGATACAGTTGGGAATAAAGTAAATACAGCCGGCTGAAGTTGGCTGCGTGTAAGCATTCAGAGTGACCCGCGTGGATCTGAGTCTGTGAGCCTCCCCTTTTTCAACTGGGATCACGTTGCCACGGCTTGGGGGTTACACAAGTTCGTCCTGAGGTGAGCTCAGCTGGGTTCTGCTTGGAGCTCTCCAGCTTCAACTCAGCCACTGGTATGCCTTTTATCAAACGGAGCCGTGCATCGTGGTATGTCTGCGTGAGGCGCAGTGAGGGTGCACTGCACTTTGGGACATTGTAACTTAAGACTTCATGTACAAAACGTATTTTATGTGAACAGTGATTGGTGCTGAAATGTTCTGGAGAAGGGGGTCGGCATATTAACTATAGGCTGTTGTTGTGCATTAACTTATTCATATTTAATCAAAATAAAACTGTATATTTTCCTACTTTGGTCTGTTAAAGTCCTTACCTGTGTTGCTTTTCGGTGGTGCGGGTTACAATCAATTTCAATTATGTTCTAGAATTTGGAAGGCGTTGCTCCTGCCTGATGGTTCAAATTTACTTAAATCCAATAATTTAGTGCCCCCCATGGCACTTGGTTACTTAATTCAAGTCTAGTCACTGCAAAGTCTTAACTGCCGTTGTTGACCTGGCATATTGTTCTGTCTATGTAAAAATACAGCAGGCGGCACTAGCAGCGCGGTGGTGTTTAGCCCACAGCTGTACTTAGCATTCTTGGATAACTAGACAAATTTGGGCTGTTCGATCACTTTATTCTTCTCTGTGTCTTTGTGTCTGTATTTGGCACAATATACCTTCTAAACTCTGCGTTTGCTCTTGAAGTTGTGGAGCAGTGGGTAAAAGAGCAGCTCTGACACATTTGAATTAATGGACTGTGTTCCCCCGGAAATCCCAAAGTGGGCGTTCCCTCAAATGCAACAGAAAATCTATGGTAGGAACGTTTTCAAAGATTTCATCTGGGCACTGTGTCAAGACACTTTTTGTGTTCCTTTCAAAAGTAATTTTTGATCTGATGGAAATAGTCTGAACAGCAGCATTTATAGACCACTCTTCTAAGCTCTGATTTGTCCTGCCCAAAGGGACGAGTTAAAACAGAAACTTACACTGTCCTTGTTTAGAAACCATTAAGATAGATAAGAAACCCTTTTCTTACCACCATTGCCAAATTCTTGATAAATATAATTTTTTTTTATTTTGTAAACTTTAAACAATTTAAAGCGGCCTGTCTGATCTATAAGGTCCTACATGGTATGGCGCCTCCACCATTGAATGATTTTATCAAACCAAAATCTGTCCGCTCTGCTGGATCAAGAATAACTCGATCCACCGTCAGAGGCGACTGTGAGCTACCCTTCAGGCGAACTGCCTTCTCCCAAAACGTCTGGTCATACCACAGTGTAACATTTTAGAACACTATTCCACTCTCAGTGAGGGAAAGCACAAGTTTTCCTACTTTTAAGAAACATTTAAAATCATGGTTGAGAGAGAGACAAACATGTGATCATGTGTGAGCCCAAATATGTTAAAACTTACTCATGTGCAACATACGCTTAACTATATCTTCACGTCAAAATGCAATAGGGATCGGTGCAATGCAAGAGTGTGTGCAATAGGGATCAGTGCAATATAAGGGTGTGTGCAATAGGGATCAGTGCAATATGGGTTTGTGCTATAGGGATCAGTGCAATGTAAGGGTGTGTGCAATAGGGATCAGTGCAATATAAGGGTGTGTGCAATAGGGATCAGTGCAATATGGGTTTGTGCAATAGGGATCAGTGCAATGTAAGGGTGTGTGCAATAGGGATCAGTGCAATATAAGGGTGTGTGCAATAGGGATCAGTGCAATATGGGTTTGTGCAATAGGGATCAGTGCAATGTAAGGGTGTGTGCAATAGGGATCAGTGCAATATGGGTTTGTGCAATAGGGATCAGTGCAATATAAGGGTGTGTGCAATAGGGATAAGTGCAATATGGGTGTGTGCAATAGGGATCAGTGCAATGTAAGGGTGTGTGCAATAGGGATCAGTGCAATATAAGGGTGTGTGCAATAGGGATCAGTGCAATGTAAGGGTGTGTGCAATAGGGATCAGTGCAATGTAAGGGTGTGTGCAATAGGGATCAGTGCAATGTAAGGGTGTGTGCAATAGGGATCAGTGCAATATAAGGGTGTGTGCAATAGGGATCAGTGCAATATAAGGGTGTGTGCAATAGGGATCAGTGCAATATAAGGGTGTTTGCAATAGGGATCAGTGCAATATAAGGGTGTGTGCAATAGGGATCAGTGCAATATGGGTTTGTGCAATAGGGATCAGTGCAATGTAAGGGTGTGTGCAATAGGGATCAGTGCAATATAAGGATGTGTGCAATAGGACTCTGCAGTAGAAGGGCTTGTGCAATACAGATGTGTCTTAATTGTTGTCTGTGACTCTTCGACTTGTTCTGTTGAATGTTTGTAGTTGTACTAACATGACTAAACCTTGTTTTCCTGTCTCTGTCCAACTGAAGTGTACTGTATGTTCTTATCTTTCTGTTAACCTGCCAGGGGTCTGCAGATGGAAATTAGCCTTGGGCTATAATCTGGCATATTTACATTTGTGTAAATGTTCATTAATATGCATTGTTCCCCCTTTTCCTTAAATAAATAAATAAATAAATAAATAAAGATCAACTGAAAAAATACTTTCAGATGTTATAATGCCTTTATTTCAAAAATGGTGTCCAGATGACCACCTTTAAAACTTTTCAAACATGGACCACTATTACATTGATGAGAGATTACAGCTACAGATAATTCAGCACCTTTTAGTAGTTGTACACAACAAAATAGTGTTGCATTATTGTAGTGTGGTTAAGTGCAACAAAAGAACAGGATTGAGAGGCTCCTGAACATCTGCTCCAAAATAGTGGGGCGCAGATCATGTTTTGCACAATTAGTTACGTTTTGTTGTGAATTGTAATGACCAGTGAGCCCCTCAGTTTCCCCTGAGTCACTGAAATTGGAAAAGATTTTTTAATGTAGCCATGTTTTTCTGATCATTACGCAGCATTGCTCACACACGCACATTTAACAAGATTCCAAGACCCAGAAACCAGTTCAGACTGGTTTCTTACACACCTGACACAGACTGGCACTGGCCCTTCCTGCGTGAAGTGAGCCAGATAGATACCATATACCATAGATACCACAGATACCATATAAGGAATAATCATAGTTTAAAAAGTCACATAACAAGGCAAGGAGAGGGATCTCTCATCTGGACGACATAGCGCTATTGTAGAGTTTGATATCTTCTTTTAAGGTTTGGAAGTACTTACTCCCTGCTGCTGAGATTTTGGAGATGATATTTTTACCAAAACAAACAAAGCTGTTTGCACGGTTCTATTTAAGTTTGGCTTGAGACGCAGCAGAGGAGATGGTGACCAGAGTGAGACTGAGATCTTCTGTATAGATTCTGGAAGAATCAGTTTGGATCCCAGGCAACTTTTGCCCTCATGTGTGTCTACATAGTATTTTAATAATGTTAAACATTTGTTTGCCCATTGCATGTGCTAAGTATGTGTGCGCAGAAGCGTGAGAGCCTGAACTTCTGAGAGGGCGGGTGGAGCCATTCTCTATTCTGCCCTTAAATTACATGACAGCCCTAAAGTACCACCTTCGTGAGCAGACAGGGGAGCACTGATTGATTGATTTGATTGATAGCTGGCTGTTGCTCCCTCATCACTGCTGAGTACCCGATTAGCATTTGACTGGTCTGTTGACTTGGACCAGGGTGTTATGAAGCTGTCATAAAGCTTAGCTGAATTAAATCTTAGACCCCCATTCCTGTAAATAGCCTCCTTTACTCCTCTTTCAAACCAGTTCTTCTCTCTGCTCAAAATCTTCACCTCACTGTCTTCAAACGAGTGGTTTGTTGCTTTCAGGTGCAGATGGACTGCACTTTGCGGTCCCGTTGTGGCTGATCTTCTGTGCTGGTGCAGCCTTTTGTGCAGTGGCTGTTTGGTCCTTCCGATGTAACGTTCTTTACAGCTGTCCTCACTGCATGCTATCGAATAAACTACATTGCTCTGTTTATGTGTCGGCATCTTGTCCTTAGGGTGGACCAGTTTCTGCTTTAGTATGTTGCCCGGTTTGAAGTAAACTGAATGTAAATGGAACACCTGCCTCATATGTATTTACCTGTGTGCCTTATGTTTAGATTAGTTATTTTATTTAGGTCCCAGAGCCATCTCTCTGGGTGGCGTTGTTGGTGGTTTTGTTTAAATTTGTTTTAGTCACATCGCCCAGTTACACATATAAAACTTGTTTGTGAAAGTTCAGGCAACTAACAACATTGCAACTTATTATCTTGTGTGCAAGCATAGCTCTATGGGTTAAGCATCTGCATTGCACTTGAGAGAGCTAGGTTCAAAAGTTACCTATGACATTATGAAATTTTTAAATTTATGTTTTATAATGGCTAAAAAAAGAAAATACCACAAGCCGCC
Organism: Rhinogobius similis; assembly: GCA_019453435.1. Classification (NCBI taxonomy): domain Eukaryota; kingdom Metazoa; phylum Chordata; class Actinopteri; order Gobiiformes; family Gobiidae; genus Rhinogobius; species Rhinogobius similis. The sequence goes on along the minus strand of CM033619.1, from coordinate 811,562 downwards.
ACTGAAGAGGAATAAATACAAACATGTGCCTTGCTTCATCACAGAATTGCTTTTATACGGACTATAAGTAACCAATTTATCCTGTTTGTCACCAACATCAATGTCAGTGCAGTAAGGTGTGTTTAGTAATTAAGGCTTAACCACATACTTGAAAAAAACTAAGACAGGGAAACAGGTGCCAAAACACACCCTGTGAAAAGATGCATGATACGGTCAGTTCCACAGTATTTTTAGGCACTGTGGTTGTTGGTTTCGTTTGTTTCACATGTAATGAGATGATGTAATCCCTCGTTTGTCCAGAAGTCAGAGTAAATGGTCGACCCACAGGAAACGTAAACATCACAAGTGCACCATCTTGTCTTCGTGGAGATGTTATTGCTTTGCCAAGAATGTTCCATACTGTAGCATTAACACTAGGGCTGTCACTAACAATTATTTTAGTATTTATTTATTATTTATTTAGTATTTAGTAATTATTTTAGTCGTGTGCATGTGTGTGTGTGTGTGTGTGTGTGTGTGTGTGTGTGTGTGTGTGTGTGTGTGTGTGTGTGTGTGTGTGTGTGTGTGTGTGTGTGTGTGTGTGTGTGTGTGTGTGTGCAGTGACTACTCTCGTCATTTGAATAAATTTCTCTGGTCCTTCGCCTGAAAAACATCATCATTTTTCTCTAGTCTTTCGGGCTTCAGGCGGTAAACTGTAAAGTGACACCATGGATGATCGCTCCCAAGGCTCTGAAGCAAACAGACGAGCACTGCTACGCTAGCGTTAGCGTGCCAACCGCTATGCTGCAAGGAATTTTACACAGAAATGATCAGACAACAGCAAGAAAAGTCATTTGTCCAAATTATTGTGGACAGTACCAATAAACGACTGGATGGTCAAGTTTACAGTTCACTGACAGTTTTGTGAATGAACTTAAAACCGAGGAGAAGTGCACTTTATCCAAACTATAGAAGTTTAACTCCAAAATAAACAATGCATGAAGTGAACTGTCTGACAAACTGGACTTTATGAACAATGATTCGAGAAGAAACAACATCATGGTGGATGGGATAAAAGATCAAATCAAATCAAATCAATTTATTTTTATAATGCCCAAAATCACAACAACAGTTGCCTCGATGGGCCACAGGTAAAAGCAGTTCAGATAACTGTCCCAGAATGCCCCTGTCCTTTGACCCTCCTTCGCGGCGAGGAAAAACTACAAAAAACCCCATGGGAAAAAGTAGAAACCTCGGGGAGAACCACAGTGAAGGAGAGATCCTACTCCCACGGACGGACAGGCTGCAGATGAACTAGGACTGACATCCACTTGGACTGTGGAGCCAGAACCACTCAAGAGGGAGGTGAATGAGAAGAAAACACCACAAGAGTCAACAAAAAGTTTGTCACCTATTTACAGCAAAGTTGGGACTGGACGGCGCTGGAAAGGCGATCGACAGCACATTTCGGGTTGGCCAGTACCGGGACCAGGGAAGGCCCAGACAAATCACTGTGAAGCTACAGCGGTTTAAAGACAGGCAGAGCGTACTCACATCTGCTCAAAAGCTGAAAGGTGCAAATATTTCTATAAATTTGGATTTTACGGACACAGTCAGAAGGAGGAGCAGGGAGCTCCTGCCGTAAATAAGTGGTCCTAAAATATGGCAAGCCTGTGGTGAAGCCTATTGACCACACCCAATGTAGTTAATTGAAAACAGAACATTCTGTGCCTGACAGTTAACTTAATTCCTTGTCTTGTCTCATGCCAATATACACAGCACACCAGGATATAATAAGAAGGCGTTCTCCATTGCTCATCTGGAATCTCAAACAAAGACAAACAAAGACTAATACCTTGAGTGCACCTGCTCTTTCAGAAACACCTGGACTGTACTTTTGAGAATGCTGAACTTGATATTGATGGTTAAACATTGTACAGGAAAGACAGAAGTGCATTCGGAGGATGTGTTGCTTCATATATTAAGAACGATGTTGGCAGTAAATTACGACAAGAGCTGTTGCAGTGAATGGATTCAGTTGCAGCCGCCCCAGGGGAAGGGAGTTTTGATTGGTTGCATTTATAGACCCCCTAATTCAAATGCATTTTACCTTGAGCAAATATTTGAAATGTTAAGCATCAGATGAGAAGAAAGACATTTTTTTTACTAGGGGAAATGAACATTATTTGGTTGGATGGATCTTGCACAGTTCTGCTCTGTGTTCTGCTTTTAGCATAACCCAGTTAACTCGGGCTCCAACAAGAGTCAAAATGCAGCTGGTGTTATCTACATGTATACCGTAGATCGCATTCATACTAATGTGCCCGACTCATGCAGCGATATTGTATCTATCTCTGTGGGCTTTATTGATCACCACGTTGTGGCTAAGATTAGAAAAACCTAGCTTCCAAAATCAGCACAAAACTAAATATGAAAAAAATTATTAAAAAAAAAAGAATACTGATAAAGATAAACCATGCACCCTGACCGGATGAAGAGTTAATATATTCAGATAGAGATGCTGCTAAGGGTGCTGCTACCAATTCATCCTGCCAACTTGACTGGACTAGCTTCCGCTCAGGTCTCTGCACTGGCAGAGACCTGAGCACAGACTAATGTGCTCAGACTACATGAACTAATTCATGTACCTGATTTTTGCATGTAATAAAGTACATACTATATAGTAAAAATGAGACCATAGAGCTTTCTTTGCATCTATTTATAGAGCATTTTATTCTACGAGAAGCAGGAAGTGCGCTGATAGCATGCTATTGTTTAATAGCTTTATCCGGGATATTAGCTCTGGACTAAGTGCTTATAAACTCATCGCAGTGAATATTTACGATGCTTGGGCTGCATTAGGAAAGTGAGCGATACATGTGACTGATGGAAAGACAGTAAAAAACAGTAAAACAGTACAAAAAAACAGATCTGGTACAGCTCCTTTAATATCAGAGTGTGACCTTTTCTTCCCAATCAGTGCTCAATCACTCGTATTTAAAGGTCCCATAACATGCAAAATCGACTTTTCAGAGGTTTTAACCTTCCTACAGTGCTATTTGGGCCTCGTATGTTGTGCCCAAAGTGGTTTTTTGATTGATTCCCGCATGCTTTCGCTAGAGAACTGTCTTTTTTTTCCCCCACGGATGAGCAGCAGACGGGGGCTAATCCAAAGGATGACTCGGCTTCCCATGGATGACGCGGTGTTTAAGCCATGCCTCCGGGAAGCGCAGCCGCAGAATAAAAACAGCTAATGCTAATGCTACACAGTAATTACACGATGGATACGACAGATCGAAGAGTTAGCTTGTTATTTACCAAACGGCAACGTCCGTCGTCGAGGCACTGGAGCACGTCAAACTCCAGGTCAGATCCAGGACGTAGGACTCAGCACGACGCACCGTCAGGACGGATAAAAGGTTTATTCCCGTGTTTGTGTATCGCTGTTTCCCGGAGCAAGCGGCGCATGCGCACCATCTCCGATCTAGGCTTCGCACGAGTTGGGCGGGGAGCGCGCGAAGTTGGGCGGGGAGCAGCCTGCTCTCTGTTCGGGGGTCAGATCTCAGAGTGAGACGTTTGCTTGTGCAAGGAGGGGGCCCAGTCCAAGAGATGGGTGTTTTTTGGAAACTGTTATGTTATGGATATTGCACAACGCAAAATTTTATCAACAAAGCCCTTAGAATAGACTGTGTAAAGGGCAAAATAGCAGAATATGGGACCTTTAAGTTTAGAATTGGACCTAAACTTGAATGTGAATATTGAATTTTCTTTTATATTACTTGCTGTGGTTTTGTTTGCTGCTGCAATCGAGTAAGAGTAAGAAAGTGAAGGATGGTGCTTTGAGCCCCGTGTGCAGGAGGCCGCAGTGAGAGGGACGACGCTGGAGGTGACCACTGTCTGCGAGGAGCGTGTGGCACCGTGAGGACAAAGACAAGTAAAGGAACGTGATACAACTGAGAGGCTGAAGTGCTGGGGATGTGGGCGCGCCATAGACTCTGCCCTGACTTCGACCCTAATGACAGGGGCTGGCTAGGCTGGCTTATGGTTCTGACGTTTACACCACATTAAGTTGAATGATGATTTAGACCCAACCCACATGCACCAACAGTGAACAGTCGGCGCTCTGTGCAAGGTCATCCAACCCTGGAAATGGTTAACATACTTTAAATGTAAACACCACAAGTGCACCAGCCTGTTTTCATGGAGATGCTCCTTAAAAACAAGCAGGTAGCATTTGCATGTTTTGGCAATAAAAAACAACCATATAGAAAAAAAACAAAAATGTTTTAAAAGTGTAATATCATGCATGGAGACTATTCCTGGCAAGCCACAGGGGCTGGTGGTGGAACCCAGCAGAAAGTTACATAACTCAGTCTGTCATGGTTTCAAAAGGTTGCAGCTCCATTATTGGACGATTCCTGTACGCCGCCTTACTTGCAAAAGAAGTAATTTTATTCAAACACAATTTGGCACTGGGCCTTCATCAGGCAAATGCTCCATTAATGTGAAATACCAAGACTAAAGTGTCCAAAGTAAACTCTCTCTACACTGGATGAACTGTTCCTCATCTGCCTGGATGAACTCTCTCTACACTAGATGATCCACCTTCCTCTTGAGTGGTTCTGGTCCAAATGGATGGTCAGTCCTGGTCCATCTAGAGTCTGTCCGTCTGTGGGAGTAGGATCTCTCCTTCACTGTGATTCTCCCTGAAGAAGGAGGGTCAAGGACAGGGGGCGCTCTGGGACAGTTTGCTAAATTCTCTTGTTTATTTGAATTGCTTTTCTACCTGCAGTTCTGATTTTGCGCACTACGAATATAAACTGATTGTTTGGCGTGGCTCTGTGTTCTGAGCTCGTGCACGGCATTTCTCATGCAGTCTGTGTGCGACCTGACACCTGTCCACGCCCTGGGGCCCTTTTTCCTCTTTTCCTTTGCTATCTATCATCATCATGACACACAAATATACACACATGCACATACCCTCATAACTCTCTCTACAGAACCAGTTTGTTTTTTGTTGGAGGAGTTTGTCCAAGGAGGAGTTTGCGAAAAGTAAATAAACATGAACACAGTGGAATTTATGAGATTTGGTGATTTTGTCACTGGAAAACATAGAAGGTTTCTGTCCTCACATGGGGCTGACTCCCCATATCAAATCTTATTGCCCTCTGTAGGATTTTTTTCTCCACAGTGTGCAGGTCCAGGAAAGAAAGTTGAACAACTTGGTTGATTCAAATGTGAGCAGAATCTGGAAATCTGGAAGAATATGGAAATAGAAGCAATTTTTTGAATCTTAAAATTTCTCTAATTGTATATTTTTTGGAAATACTAGATTTTGTGTTTTGTCTGTCTGATTACCACTTGACTTATTATTACTTTTGTCTTCTGGGCTGGAGTCACATCATTTGAAAGTATCAGTGTTTTTTGAGTATGATGTTTTACCTTTCCTCTTTACTCTGGGTGACAGTACTTCACAGGGCAGGTATGAGTTATGAGGCAGTCCTTAGGCATTGCATAAGGGTGGAATTTGATCCTCGCCCCTGTCCCAGTGGGCAGGACACCTAAACCATGTTGTCTTCAAGGGCTGTCATATTCTCAAAATGACATAAAACTGATCTATCTCCAAGGAAAATGTTCTGGAAATTCTTAGAAATCGTATTATCGCATTATGAAGATATTATTCAAGCCGAGAAAGCGTAGAGGGACGGGCTAATAATAGGGCTGCATCAGATGGGAATATGATGAAAGATGTGTTTAACTGTTGGAATATTTTACAGAAAGGATTTTAGCTCAAAGAATGAGGTAGAATATGGTACGCCTCAAGGCAGTAGGGGTTTCCCTTTTTGCAGACAATGGAGTAATGTGGAAGAGGGGTAGAAATATTGACTTTATCGGGTAAAAGCTGAAGCAAGCTATACAGAAAGTGGAAGCATGGACTATTGAATGGGGTTTTTGGATTTTGTTGCTTGTTAAACCTGAAAGAAAGTTGATCATGTCAACGCTGAGCTTTATGGGGTGAGTTCAGAATGAGTAAGTGAGGTCAAATATTTGTGAATGTGGTTGGACAGTAGATTAACGCAGGGCTTACATATTAATAAAGTAGTGGAAAAGTTTAAAAAAGGGATTATGAGGTATTGAGAGGATGGGATCGGGGAGCTAGCTGGTCCTGCCTCAAGATAATTCATGTGGCTCAGATTAGATCAGTGTTGGATTATGGTTGTATTTGGACTCTGCCTCAAAGAATAGTCTGAATTCAGAATCAGGCTTTAAGGATTTGTTGTGTTGCGACTCCAGAAGCTGCCCTTCAAGTGCAAATGAGAGAGATGCCCGTACGTTGTAGAGGGGAACAACTTGTTCTGGCTAATTGGACTTCGAGGGCATAATGAGAGTCATCCGGGTTTAAATGTGTTAAAGCCATGTCAGGAAAAATAAAAGGCACAGTTCATCAGCTTTGTCCATTAAGTGAAGTGCAATGAAATGCCTCACCTTCCGCTCAGGTCTTCGATGTCCTTGATGAACAGCCCGCCCTGGTGTTTGCACTGGTTCTTGCACGCCCTGTAGCCCTCCTCGCTCTTGTAGATGATGTAGCATTTGGCGTCTTCTGGGTTTTTCTTGAAGTTGACTCCTTCTTTGAGCGAATCCACAGTTTCGGGGCCCAATGACAGCACCACCTTCGCCTCCTGAGGGTTCATTTTCTGCAGGTCTCCGAACTACACGACAGAAAAGACAAAAGAGAGTAACACTATAGCAGCAGGTGTGGACTTCATGAAACTTTAATGTGGAGCGTGTTAAAAATGGGAGGGGTCCAAGTCAGCTGTGCAGACGAGAGGTTCACGGGACACCACAACATTTAGAGGGCCTATGTTACTACGCAGTGACAAAAAAAAACAACGGATGAAACAAAGTCATCTGCTCCGGCAGTACTAATGAACTGGGGAGAAATTTTGTTTTGACAATACTTTCAAAAAAGGGTGCCTTTAAGGGTGCCTTTATTCAACCCCAAAGTCAATCCCTACTAAGTAATAATAAGGTTCAATATTTGTGGAAAATATTTGTGGATATTCAGATATTATCTTTCAAGCGTATAAACTGTCTTTGGGGAATGGGTATTTCACCAATATTACTGCAATTACTTTCCAACTTAAAAGATATGAGCTTATACCACTCATTCCCCCTTATGGTTGGATTTGCAAATGCTCTAAATTCTATTGTGTAAAATGCACATTTCAACCTTTATTTGTTAAAAAATAGTTTAAAAACTATCAGTGTTCTACAGAAATAGACTATTAAATAAAAAATAATCAGTGACTCATCAAACTCTAAAATAATCATTAGTGACAGTCCTCGTGTTATAATGGTCACTATGTAGCTGCATTATCATGATAAGAAATGGTAAGAAAAGGCAGAATGAGCTAAAAGCGTGAACTATGTCTACAGCATGTCTGTGGATCAACAGAGCTGAGGCCAAGGACTGTCTTCTGCTGGATTTATTGACAATTGTATGCACTATGCCTACAATTTTGTCAGTCTGAATCCCTCGCGTGGCAGCAAGACTGTGCGTGTTGTCAGCCAGAAATCAGGAAAGGTGACAGAGTATTATCACATTACACACAAATTATAAAATATATTATTATATTTTATACACATATTCTTATAGTATGAGGGCTACATGATTTTTGTATCCATTTATGAATTTTTTTGAGTATTTTTGTTCCTACTTAAGTCTTGTCTTGGGTGCTTTTTACAGACTTTTACTTATTTCAGGTAAAAAACAAAAGAGTTAAACAACTGCAATTGAAAAAAAGGTCTGCAAACTGTTATTTCAAATAAGTACAGGGCCATGTTGTAAAATACTACACAGCTATTTCATGATTTTCACAAAACCATTAGAAAGCTGTAAAATAAACCCCAACAACCTGGGAATCAAATCCTGCAAATCACTGTAAATTGATTTTACAACAATAAAGCAAAATATTTCAATGTATTGCGGCCAACCTTTTTGCTATGTGTTTACTGTACATTCTACAGATAATTTGTTACGGCGTCTAGTGCTTGTGCTGCTGTGTCTAAAGCAGACTGAGAAGAGCAGGAGCAGCTTGGTCTGGTCTGGGGTTCGAATCCAGCTCTACCACCGTGCACCCCACTTTATTTTCAATTTTCAAACCAAATTTTTCAAGTGAACCTTAAAAGAGGCCTCTTAAAAACTAACTCAGTGGGGTTAGCTTGAGTAATCACGTTTGGAGGGATATCATCTAGTAACACACATCCATGCGAGGAAATCATGGTTTAGTTTTGTTTGAATTCAACCGATTAAGATTATGGAGAGAGCAGACTGTAAGGACTCGACGGCCCGATCCGTGAGATTAAGCGACAGTAAAGCACCATATCATCTGCATAAAAGTGGTATATGTGGTACATTTAACAGATCAGTACAAAGATTATGAATGGAGAATACCTCAAATGGAGCCCTGAGGCACACCTTTGGACACACCCAACTCCTTTGAACACACCCAGGTTTAGTCTGGTTTGGGCTTGGTTTAATCTGGTTTGGTCTTGATTCAGCCTGGACTGGTCTTGACTTAGCCTGGTTTGGTCCTGGTTTGGTCTTGGTTTAGTCTGGTCTTAGTTTTTTCTGGTTTGATGCAATTAATTTACTTTAGTTTATTTTATCATTACCTGCACAAAAGGCTCACACAGGTTCGTTTTACCAAATATGGAGCGGAGACAGAAAAGTATAAAGTAAAGTGTAAAGTATAAACAACATTTACGGTAATTAAAATATTTGATTTAATATTTGTATTGTATTTGTTATTTTTAAGGCAAACAGACTGAAGGTTGACTGAAGGTTGTACACGTAGTCACTGACTGAAGTGTAGAATGTGTGAGTCAGTTGTATATCTATGTATGTGTGTGTATATACTGTACGTGTGTATATACTGTACGTGTGTATATACTGTACGTGTGTATATACTGTACGTGTGTATATACTGTACGTGTGTGTATATACTGTACGTGTGTATATACTGTACGTGTGTGTATATACTGTACGTGTGTATATACTGTACGTGTGTGTATATACTGTATGTGTGTATATACTGTACGTGTGTATATACTGTACGTGTGTGTATATACTGTACGTGTGTATATACTGTACGTGTGTATATACTGTACGTGTGTATATACTATGCGTGTGTATATACTATGCGTGTGTATATACTATGCGTGTGTATATACTATGCGTGTGTATATACTGTGCGTGTGTATATACTGTATGTGTGTATATACTGTACGTGTGTATATACTATGCGTGTGTATATACTGTACGTGTGTATATACTATGCGTGTGTGTATATACTATGCGTGTGTGTATATACTGTACGTGTGTATATATACTATGCGTGTGTGTATATACTGTGCGTGTATATACTGTACGTGTGTATATACTGTATGTGTGTATATACTGTAAGTGTGTATATAATCTAAACGTGTGTATATACTGCACGTGTGTGTATATACTATGCGTGTGTATATACTATGCGTGTGTGTATATACTATGCGTGTGTGTATATACTGTGCGTGTGTGTATATACTATGCGTGTGTGTATATACTGTTCGTGTGTATAGACTGTACGTGTGTATATACTGTATGTGTGTGTATATACTGTACGTGTGTATATACTGTATGTGTATATACTGTACGTGTGTATATACTGTACGTGTGTATATACTGTATGTGTGTATATACTGTACGCGTGTGTATATACTGTACGTGTGTATATACTGTATGTGTGTATATACTGTATGTGTGTATATACTGTATGTGTGTGTATATACTGTACGTGTGTATATACTGTACGTGTGTGTATATAGTGTACGTGTGTGTATATACTGTATGTGTGTATATACTGTACGTGTGTATATACTGTACGTGTGTGTATATACTGTACGTGTGTATATACTGTACGTGTGTGTATATACTGTACGTGTGTATATACTGTACGTGTGTATATACTGTATGTGTGTGTATATACTGTACGTGTGTATATACTGTATGTGTATATACTGTACGTGTGTATATACTGTATGTGTGTGTATATACTGTACGTGTGTATATACTGTATGTGTATATACTGTACGTGTGTATATACTGTATGTGTGTATATACTGTACGTGTGTATATACTGTACGTGTGTATATACTGTATGTGTGTGTATATACTGTACGTGTGTATATACTGTATGTGTGTGTATATACTGTACGTGTGTATATATACTGTACGTGTGTATATACTGTATGTGTGTATATACTGTACGTGTGTATATACTGTATGTGTGTGTATATACTGTAAGTGTGTATATACTGTATGTGTGTGTATATACTGTACGTGTGTATATACTGTACGTGTGTGTATATACTGTAGGTGTGTATATACTGTATGTGTGTATATACTGTACGTGTGTATATACTGTATGTGTGTATATACTGTACGTGTGTGTATATACTGTACGTGTATATACTGTATGTGTGTATATACTGTATGTGTGTGTATACTGTACGTGTATATACTGTACGTGTGTATATACTGTACGTGTGTATATACTGTATGTGTGTATATACTGTACGTGTATATACTGTACGTGTGTGTATATACTGTATGTGTGTGTATATACTGTATGTGTGTATATACTGTACGCGTGTGTATATACTGTACGTGTGTATATACTGTATGTGTGTATATACTGTACGTGTATATACTGTACGTGTGTATATACTGTATGTGTGTATATACTGTACGCGTGTGTATATACTGTACGTGTGTATATACTGTATGTGTGTATATACTGTACGTGTATATACTGTACGTGTGTGTATATACTGTATGTGTGTGTATATACTGTACGTGTGTATATACTGTACGTGTGTATATACTGTATGTGTGTATATACTGTACGTGTGTGTATATACTGTACGTGTGTATATACTGTACGTGTGTATATACTGTATGTGTGTGTATATACTGTACGTGTGTATATACTGTACGTGTGTATATACTGTACGTGTGTATATACTGTATGTGTGTATATACTGTACGTGTGTGTGTATATACTGTACGTGTGTATATACTGTACGTGTGTATATACTGTATGTGTGTGTATATACTGTATGTGTGTGTATATACTGTACGTGTGTGTATATACTGTATGTGTGTGTATATACTGTACGTGTGTGTATATACTGTACGTGTGTATATACTGTGTGTGTATATACTGTACGTGTGTGTATATACTGTACGTGTGTGTATATACTGTACGTGTGTGTATATACTGTATGTGTGTGTATATAGTGTACGTGTGTATATAGTGTACGTGTGTATATACTGTGTGTGTATATACTGTACGTGTGTGTATATACTGTACGTGTGTGTATATACTGTACGTGTGTGTATATACTGTATGTGTGTGTATATAGTGTACGTGTGTATATAGTGTACGTGTGTATATACTGTACATTTGTGTACATCTATACTGTGTGCATCAAGGTGCCCAGATGAAGACGGTAAGTGGGAATTGAAGGGTTACATTTTTTATTACTATTATCAAAATATAATGTGTGAACGTTTTATACAGGAAATGCTTCTGTGCCATGTTTTTTAAGATAAGAGATCCTTTATTTGTCCCACAATGGGGAAATTCCACTGTTGCAACACAAAGTTTAGGACAGGAATGAATGAAATAGGCGCATGCAATAAAAATAGGATAAATAAACATGGTAGTAAAAATACAATATATTGTGTGTGTCTCGCCTGAGCGCTCTGCGCCTGTGCACTAACTGTGTTTGCTTTCAGAGTCAGGTCTGAGCAAAAGTAACCTGCAACTTCTTATCTACCAACTCCTTATCTGGCGGCCTTGGGGAGCAGAGCAAGACTCTGCTCTAAGAACATCTGTGTCTGTTCATAAGTTTCGAAACGGGACCAGAAACAGACAAAGAGAATGGAATATAAACCAATCAGAGCTCGAGAACACCCATTTATCCACCCATTTATTGCATTATTCATGATTTGCTCTGAGGGACACTCCTCGTCAGAGCACCTGCAGGAGCGGCGTTGGCTTAGAGCCAGGGACAGATGTAGGACCAGAGCCGTTTTTTGTATTAGACTCCTCTGTTAGGATTTTCTATTTTTCTGATTAAAAACAACTAAACATTTCTGTGACTCAGTTCTTCCTTTAACCTCATTTTGAACACGCAATGAGTTAACAAAAATAGGAAATTCCTTCAGAATGCATAGGCGTAAATAAAGCACTACCAGCGTGTGTGGCTCAGATCTCGTTGTTCATCTACTTTTCTGCCCAACTTGATATCAGATGAGCACCTGATTTCATTCAGTTTCATTTTCTTTACAGTTTAGTTACAAATCAATTTACAGAGGGGAGTATTGTATTTTTTCCCTGGTAAATATATAGGTAAATATGGGCTAAATATAGTGAACTGGAAACTGGTATAGAAATGAAAACTGTGCCCCATTTTCGGAGGATTAGAATTATCAGGCTTAGAATTATTTCAACAAATTCTTCCGTCAAAATCTTGTTGCGTAAAATGAAAAATAAAAGCACGACCTTTGAAGTTACAATGTCCCAGAGAGATATGGATTCAATGAAAGAATAGAGCCGAGTATTTTGTTTTTTTCGTCTTGAAAGCTTATACAATGAGACAGCAAAGTGACAAAAAAAAACACTGAAAACATTACTGATGACTTTTTTTTCTCTTTAAATGGAACAAAAAACATAAACTGCGGGACATCCAAAGATTAGTCACCTTTAAGAACGTAACCTTTTTTTTTTTTTTTTTTTTACTGTGAATATTGCAGATTTCAGAAAATAAATGCAATCAAAATTTGAAAAAATAGAAGCTCTTACCTTTTCTTGTTTGAATGTCTCTCGAGCCGCTTTGCACTTGCAGTTTCAAGTGTAACCTTAGCCCTCCCCTTCACGTTTCACTCTGTCTCCACCCACTTCCCATCCTCTCTTTGTGTCTCTTCCTGTCCACTCTGTTTTATTATTCTCTCCTACCTTGTTTGCTCTGTATAATTGGCATAAACAGGCTTGACTGGAAAGCTGGAAAGCCTAACAAATTATTTTGATGTCAGAGGGACAGGGTTGCGTTGCCAAAAGAGTACTTCAAAATAATATAATTCAAATACGAATGTCTCCCTCTTCATAGGCCTCACTATGAAGAGGTGGCGCTGTGGAGCCTGTATTTGACTTGCATGAAAAATACGGTTATGGGACATTAATTTCCCTTAAATGGAGTCACAGTAATAAGTTTGGTGGCTGTTCCTCACTGTTTAGTTTGATTATACTGCATCCTTGTGTGAATAGTCAGACTCCCATAGAGAATGAATGGAAGCTCTGGAGGGCTCTAGAGGCAAAAGTGTGAAGAATAGGCCATGGGTCCTATTGACTTTTTTGCATCTTATAAAGCAAAGAATAATCTCCCAAGATTTGGTGTCAATCGGACAAGCTTGCCACTTTTAACTGAACTGTAGGGGGCGCTATAATGATTCGTGGTCCTGTGCTCCCTGGTCTATTGTGTGTAGTATTTAATTCTCCATCATTGGTGGTAATTTGGGCTCTGTAGGCACAGTCCATGTGTCTCTGAGGAGTAAGCAAAGAAACAGGAAATGAAGGCAATTTTTAACAGGACTCACTAGATAAGGCAAAAACTTGGCTGACTATTAAATTTCAATGCGTCTTGATCAGGCACGTGTATGTTAGACCGCTGTCGGCCCAAAACCCTAGGACAAGTTCTCAAATGAAAAAAACAACAACTTAGTGGCGTTTAAAATTCAAATAAATATGGCCGCCTTGTCGTTTGTCTGATGAGTTTGCACCAGTTATGTTTTAGGGTCATCTTTATGTGTACTATCAATGTGCCAAATTTCCTAGGCCTCCTCCAAAGTAAACATGCCTCCCTCTCTATAGGCCTCACCCAAAAGGTGGCGCTGTAGTGGCTGTTTTTTAGTTTCAGGAAAAATACGGTTATGGCCCATTAATGTCCCTTAAATGGAGTCACTGTATTGAGTTTGGTGGCTGTCCTGCAGGTTTTAGTTGTTTTTTATTGCAGCCTTGTGTGAATGGAGTTAGACTCCCATAGAGAATGAATTGGAGCTCTGGAGGGCTCTAGAGGCAAAAGTGTGAAAAATAGGCCATGGGTCTCATTGGCTTTTCTGATCAGGAGGCCGTCTAGGAATTGTGTGCAAATTTTCACACATTAAAGTCAAACTAATTGTTTTTTTCCCCATTGTAATTTAGTGCGCTCCTACAGGTGGCGCTGTAGGCTTGATTGTTATTGTACGCACATAAATGGATTCAGCGACGTGAGCTTTACAAATGTTTCAACTTTCATGTCGATAGGAGTATGCATGTGCGTGCCGGAGCTATTTAAATGATTCCGTGAGCACTCTTTGCACCCCCAGTGGCCAACGGTGATAAATGCACCATATCACTATTTCTGTTTTTTTCATGGCGCCCTGCACTGGACATATGCTATTATCATGGTGACAAATGACATCCGCCTGAACACTGACGCAGGCAAAGCCTCAGTCTTAATTCTGTTAGACCTGAGCGCTGCCAGGAAGTACAATCACATTAGTCTGTGCTCAGGTCACTGCACTGGCTTCAGGCTCAGAGAATAGACAGGGACCGGCCTCCTGCTGGTGCCAGAGTCAGGACTAAACATGGACCGGCCTCCTGCTGGTGCCTAGAGTCAGGACTAAACATGGACCGGCCTCCTGCTGGTGCCTAGAGTCAGGACTAAACATGGACCGGCCTCCTGCTGGTGCCAGAGTCAGGACTAAACATGGACCGGCCTCTTGCTGGTGCCAGAGTCAGGATTAAACATGGACCGGCCTCCTGCTGGTGCCAGAGTCAGGATTAAACATGGACCGGCCTCCTGCTGGTTCCAGAGTCAGGACTAAACATGGACCGGCCTCCTGCTGGTGCCTAGAGTCAGGACTAAACATGGACCGGCCTCCTGCTGGTGCCAGAGTCAGGACTAAACATGGACCGGCCTCCTGCTGGTGCCCAGAGTCAGGACTAAACATGGACCGGCCTCCTGCTGGTGCCAGAGTCAGGACTAAACATGGACCGGCCTCCTGCTGGTGCCAGAGTCAGGACTAAACATGGACCGGCCTCCTGCTGGTGCCAGAGTCAGGACTAAACATAGACCGGCCTCCTGCTGGTGCCAGAGTCAGGACTAAACATGGACCGGCCTCCTGCTGGTGCCAGAGTCAGGACTAAACATGGACCGGCCTCCTGCTGGTGCCAGAGTCAGGACTAAACATGGACCGGCCTCCTGCTGGTGCCAGAGTCAGGACTAAACATAGACCGGCCTCCTGCTGGTGCCTAGAGTCAGGACTAAACATGGACCGGCCTCCTGCTGGTGCCAGAGTCAGGACTAAACATGGACCGGCCTCCTGCTGGTGCCAGAGTCAGGACTAAACATGGGGAATCAGTGTTTCAGTTTTCAAAGTTCTCAAATCTGGACCAGTCTCCCTGAAGATGTGAGACAGACCTCCACCCTGACAATGTTTAAATCCAGGCTAAAAACAGTTGTGTTTAAATGTGCAAACGACTGAAAGATCTATCTGCACTCTTCTCTTTTAAAGCGCTTTATTTTAAAATGATTCTGTGTGTTTGTGTTTTGTGATTTTAATGCAGCTTTTCCTGTTATGTAAAGCCTTGTGTATGAATTGTGCTCTACAAATAAACTTGCCTTGCCTATTCCCCAAGTTTCGTCCAAATCGGACATTGTCGACGTTTGCACGTAATAGGTAGGGGGCGCTAATGAGTACTTTTTATTTATTTTCATGAATGCATTACATCCAAACCATAATCACGCACTCGTGACTGAAATGACAGCTCTCTCAGTCTAAGCGTGTGGCCGTGACATGCGATCGAAACGGCCTCGAGACACGCAAATTATCAAAAAATTTTCCGGGCCGATCGATACAAATCCCGATCTTTTCGTGCGTGTTTACTGGGTCAAAACGGGGCGCAAAGGGTAAGAAAACGGGAAAAAAAAAGAAACACAATGACCCTCGCCAGTTTACTGGCTCGGGCCAAAATTGCAACACTGTAAAAAATAAAGCTGCTGAACAGGTTTTCAAAGCTCAGACAGTGACAGCTGAAAGAGTGATGCTTGTGTGTGTGAGCTCATCTGCTGCACTCATCACTTCTCATTCCTTCCCTTTGATTGTTTCCTGTTTTCTGGCAGATTTTATCCTCAGTTCTGCAGTGATGCTGTTAGACGTGTTAAGGATCATATATTTAGTCGCTCCATTCAAGGGAGCAACTTTGTCTTGAAGCTTGGGACACCAACACTCGTGTTTGAGGGTCAAATTTGAATGTAAATCCATCCATCCATCCACCCATCCATCCATCTTCTTCCGCTTATCCGGGGCCGGGTCGCGGGGGCAGCAGTCTGAGCAGGGACTCCCAGACTTTCCTCACCCCGGACACTTCCTCCAGCTCCTCCGGGGGGATCCCGAGGCGTTCCCAGGCCACAGAGAGACATAGTCCCTCCAGCGTGTCCTGGGTCTACCCCGGGGCCGCCTCCCGGTGGGACATGCCCAGAACACCTCCTGAGGGAGGCGTCCAGGAGGCTTCCGGAACAGATGCCCGAGCCACCTCAGCTGCTCCTCTCGACGTGGAGGAGCAGCGGCTCTACTCCGAGCTCCTCCCGTGTGACTGAGCTCCTCACCCTATCTCTAAGGGAGCGCCCAGCCACCCGGCGGAGGAAGCTCATTTCGACCGTTGTATCCGCGATCTTGTCCTTTCGCTCATTACCCAGAGCTCATGACCAGGTGAGGGTAGGAACGTAGATTGACCGGTAAATCGAGAGCTTTGTCTTTCGACTCAGCTCTCTCTTCACCACAACGGTCCGATACAGCGCCCGCATCACTGCAGACGATGCACCGATCCGCCTGTCAAATTTGAATGTTTCATTAAAACACTTCTAATATACCACATTTCACAACACATTATTCTCTAAAAATGTTGAAATGTTGGGTGAAAATAGTCTTACTTTTTTGACCGGTACTACTGTACTATTTTCATGTCTGTTAAAGGAAAAATAGTATGCTTTTTTTTATTTATTTTTTTATGTTTTTAGCCATTAAACATGTTCTTGAGTACCTTTAATTTGCCATCTCACATTTTAAACCCAACAAAAAAGGTTTTATTGTTAAATAATTAACGTTTTCCTCAGGAGTCTGCCAGACACTTAGTGCATCCAGCCAGTAGATGAGTCATTCCACGAAAATAGGACATTTTGAGTCCCCACATCTTTGCTATTTTTGAGAAATTATGACGCTTTTCAGTACATACTACCTATTTTCTCATGTCACCAATTGCCTAGGATGAAAGTCAGCTTAGAATATTACAAATTAAACTAATAAAAAGTTTATACATTTTAATATCAACATAAATATCTATTTGTGCTTTTTTTGCTGGCAATATTTTTTTCAGCATACATTAATACTTAATTCATTCCTGTGGTTCACGAACTACAGGAAGTGACACTGAAGTGTTTTTGACAACTAGACCACAGAAAGAGGCAAGTAGCTAACTTCTGTCTCTATACTTTTGTCATTTTTACAGTAAAAATATGCATTTCAAATTCTCTGAGTTGACACCGTGACATTAATAAATGTCAGAAAATCATGACTTATATTTTGGTGTTTTTTATTTGAACAATATCTGCTATTTTTCAATGTGCTCTCTTTCTGATATTCATTGTGTAAAATGGAGGCTCTTTGGCACATAACTCACAACCTCATCACACTCAACCCACAAGTCACAAATTGTATTATAACGGGGTTGAGGGGCTGGAACAGGATTGTGATTCTAACACATTGTTTGTAACTTTATCAAATTATTTAAATGGTATATTGCTTTTATTTCTATTTTCATTTTTTTGACCACATGCATATGTTATGTATTATATATATATTTTTATTTTAACACCTGTTTAGATGAGATGGCACCAATGACTGCAGCAGAAAGGCAAAAGAAATATTGTGCATGAATAAATGCCGACCAAGAAAGAAGAGAAGTCAGAGATGGAGAAGAAATGTTGAGGCAGCAAAAAAGAAAGGAATTAAAGACTTAAGTGAAAGAGAACAGTGACAGAAACGTAAAAAGTGGAGAGTAGCTTACAAAAGAAACAAGGAGAAAAGAGAGGCAGTGAGGATCCTGAGTCCTCCTCCAGCCCAGAGCAGGATCAGAGTCACCACAGCCAAGATCTTCAAGGTCAGGGTCATGGGTAGTTACCCGTGTGAGAAAAAACATACTATAAAGCTCGGTTTTAGAGATACACGAGGGAAAGGGAGAAGGGACAGAAGAATTGCGATATGAAGATGTTGAGAGAGCTATGGAGGACATGCCTAAGCCATTACCTGGTACAATGAAAATTCACCAGGTTATTACTCCAGCTTGAAGTGATACTGTCAGCTACATATGCACAGCGCAAAGTGTCTCAGTGTTTCAGATTTGAACAGAAGGCATTGACCACTGAGCTACAGCCACCCAGAGAAGAGATTCCGCAGCCAGAAAAGGAAATCCAGTGGGACAGTCCAGAGGTTTTTGGGCAGTGGTGTATTCTGAGATATGATGATGATGATTTATATCCAGGCCTCATTCTTGACGTACAAGAAACACATGTCCAAGTGAAATGCATGCATCGTGTCGGAACAAACCGCTTCTTTTGGCCACATCAGGAGGATATCCACAGGTAACCATTTTCTGATATCCTTGAACTCATTCCACCCCCAAAGCAGGTGACAAAGCGCCATGTAGAGGTTCGACTAACAGGATGTTAGTGCGAGGTGCAATCGCACACAAAGACACACCCATCGTCCTTTAAAAGCAAACAGTAACACACATAAAAATTAACTAGATGTTGGTTTTGGTAGTATTAATAATGGGTTAGGCTATTATAGGTTATTATTATAAGGTCATCAAAAATACATCAGGCACTATTTTTTTATATTCCGCCCATGTTTGCCTCTTTTGGTACGTGTGGCGAGTGGGGTCCACATTAGTGTATAAAAAAAAGCTGAAATGAAATAAACAAATACTGACAACATCAGATGGGACAAGCCCAGGACCCAAATAAAATAAAACTAGATTTAATGGACACAGATTTGTTAATCATTGCTGAGGCATTGTCTTATTCCGGTCTCAGAATAATTTCACAATTCCTGGTATGATTTGCCACTTCCTTTAGTTCAAATCAAATGTCTTCAGTTTGTCACAATGTTCACATTATCTTTCACTCAGTCAGTTGTCCCAGAATGCCGGGCAGCAGCTGACATCTCCTCATACAAAACCCCTGGACATTTGTCAATCCAGGACTATTTTGGGGCCTTTTTCTTGTTTCAAAGTTGACTGCACTACTTTACTGTGATATTGAGAGAATTTCAGAGTGTTGTGTCTGATGACTGGGGCCCTGTTATTGGGGGCCTCTTCAGATTGGGGCCCAAGGCAAAATTGTGGCCTGTTGCTTTATGGTGAGTCTGCCACTGGATAAACGATATTAGTGAGCTTGGCGTTTTGCTCTGCTAATGCAATCATTCTAGGCAATGAGCTCCAAAGATATATATCAGTGATGTAATCGCAGTTTTGCATTCTCATTCTGACTTGTCCATTCTGAATTGCTAAGGTTAACTTTAACATCCCTTTAGCACCTCTTTTGTTCGCTCCCAGCCCCGGTCACAAAGATAGAGAACGGGCATCTAATCCTGTTATAATAATAATAATACATTTATATTATAACGTCCTTTCACTCTGAAACCTGGCTTTAACTGGAAACACCACTGACGGCTGTTGTTTTTCATAAATACTGACAGTCACATATGTCCTTGCTCTGGTTTCACACTGATGTTTCATGCCGTCTCCTCATGATGTGATAACTATGTCTCCACCTGTGTCTTGTGTATAAAAAGCATGTGTTTTGACTGTCATGTACCTCCGTCGACCAGGGACAGCTCATTCTGTCAGGGAAAGGCCACTGTTCACTTTGGTACCAGTGAATAAATCAAGTCCTCCACAAACACCCGCAATCAGCTGCACTCCAGACATGTACGGGAGGGGGACAGAGAATGTCCCTGTGCCACATAAACAAACGACCAAACAGGCCGTTCTGGAGGACGGTCTCCTGCTGATAGTCCTGAAGTCCAGTGAGGTGCAGATGAGCAGCGCTCTGCTGGTCTAAGACCATTATCTTTGTACAATGGGACAGTCCCAAAACACCTGGTGATGGTGGGCCACCTGGAAACCACAGTTTCTCTGTGAATAGTGAGCATACATTTTTTTCAACAGAGTTCTTTATTGTTATGTGGTCTTCCATTGATTGTGACGCGTCAAAACAAATGACCTTTCCAACTTCAGTGCACTTAGAATGGCTGTCTAGAACGTGGGTGCATTTATTTCATTTAGATATTACTCCTCTTCTGATGTACAGTCTTAATAAAGATTTCAGTCACAGGGTTATAATGGTCAGCATTGCTTGCTGTTTCTTTTCACTCCCAGATATTTAACAGAAGTGATCAATGGTCACTGTGCAAACTGAACCTGTGAGTGACCTTTATTTAGTCATGAGTGTTCAACCATCTGGAATGAGGCAAAAGACAAAGAAGGACATATAATATTGTACATTTTCAATTATCAACTGACATTACATCTAAATGCTAATCATTTTCAGTCTTTACAACATAAACATTAGCAACAATTTTGAATTTCCAGAGTAGAAAAGTTACTTTGCTTTTCAATTACAATAGAAAAATACTATTTTCTAGCATCCAAATAATATTTGAGCTTCACAAACAAGATTTTGTGGTACAGTATCTAATTTGTCCATAAATAAAATGAAAAACTATTGTGAGCTCAACCTTTTCTGTGAGTTTTTGTTCACTAAAACAGGTCAGGTTTTTGAAGTGTTACTGTGACTCCTATTACACAGACAAAAAATACATAAATGTGTTAAACCTTTACGACGTCTAAGGGAGTTTTACTCCATTTCTTCTGTTCTAGAGATATTTGGATTCACATTCTGTTTCAAACATTTGTTTGGCCCATATTTTCTAAAAATCATTTTGAAATCTTGTAATGCCCATTATTATAAGAATGACTCACTTGCTTCTCACTTGTCCTGTTTATTCCACTCTTCTTGATGTTCTGTTAAAATATACATGATAACTTTTTGTTTACCTCTTTTTGCTCATTCTCTAATTCCACTTCATTTCTGACAAAAAATACTAAAGTTAAAGACAACAAAATTGCACATTTTTCATATAAAATATTAATATGTGCAAAATAACGTCTCTCTTTACAGACGTCTGTTTAAAATGCAAATGACGTCATTTCAGCAAAAACTATAAAAATCCCCACTGACCTTTTGAAAAGAGGAAACCACAAGGAACCATCAGAAAATGACAACTTTATAATGTCATTTCAGAACAATCAAAAATAGTCTGGAAACTGGAAAAAGTTTATAATGTGAGCGGGGCTTTGGTTATAAACTACACACTGCTCCGGCACACACAAAAAAGTCAGTTATAGTTGTTTCTAATCTTTGACAGACCCATTAAAAAGTAAAAAACATTTTGGCCCACAGTCACTTTTTTATGTGGAAGATTTAGAAGTTTTATTTAAAAACATTTTTGAGTTTGTTTTTACTTAAGGCGGGCCTGGCGTGTTATAATGTGTTAATGTGTTTTACAGCCATTAAAAACAGTTAAGTAAAAGGACCCTAACATAAGCCTGTTTTTATCAATCTGTCCCAGGAGCTGAAGCAGGTGCTGATACCACTCCCATGTGTGATTTTCATTTGCCAAAACCCTCAGCCTCCCCAGTAAGGTCTATTCCAGGTACTGGAGAGGAGAATCTGACCGATATTTGAACCTCTGATCCAGGAGGAGCAGTGTGGTTTTCGTCCCTGTATGACCGGAGCAGGAGCTGTGTTGCCGGCAGTAAGTCAGACCTGTTCCCAGTGCATGTTGGACTCCGCCAGGGCTGCCCTTTGTCACCGGTTCTGTTTATATTTTTTATGGACAGAATTTCAGAATCAGAATCAGAATCAGAAAGCGGTTTATTGCCATTGTCAGTGAAATTCACAAACATAGGAACTTGCTTCGGCGTAGGTGCAACATAAAGCAATGGATAAAATATAAAAATATATAAAAAGGCATGCATAGAATTAAGAATAAAATAGACTAAGATAGACTAAGACTATATACAGAATGTACAGTTGGTGCAATGTGCAAATGTAGCAGTGCAAATAGATTGTTCTTATATAATATATTGTTAAAGTGGCAGGTGTTACAGAGTGTTCATGAGTCCAACAGCAGAGGGAAAGAAACTGTTCTTGTGGCGGGAGGTTCTGGTCCGGATGGACCGTAGCCTCCTGCCCGAGGGGAGGGGCTCAAATAGTCCATGTCCAGGTGAGAAGGGTCAGCTGTGATCCGACCTGCTCGTCCCCGAGTCCTGGAGACGTACAGGTCCAGGACGGATGGAAGGCTGCAGCCGATCACCTTCTCAGCAGAGACACAATGCGCTGTAGTCTGTGTTTGTCCCTGGCTGTGGCTCCAGCACCACACGGTGATGGAGGAGGTGAGGATGGACCACACGGTGATGGAGGAGGTGAGGATGGACCACACGGTGATGGAGGAGGTGAGGATGGACCACACACTGATGGAGGAGGTGAGGATGGACACGATGATGGCCGTGTAGAACTGCACCATCATCTGCGCCGGCAGCTGCCGCAGGAAGTCCATCCTCTGCTGGGCCTTCTTGATGATGGAGCTGATGGTTGGCTCCCACTTGAGGTCCTGAGTGATGGTGGTGCCAAGGAAGCGGAAAGAGTCCACGGTGGTGATGGGAGAGTCTGTCAGGGCGAGGGGGGGCAGGGGGGCTGAGACTTTCCTGAAGTCCACGATGATCTCCACTGTCTTCTGGACGTTGAGCTCCAGGTTGTTGTCACTGCACCAGGACACCAGCCGGTCCACCTCCCTCCTGTAGACAGACTCATCGACGTCCGAGATGAGTCCGATGAGGGTGGTGTCGTCTGCAAACTTGATCAGTTTTACAGATTTCTAGGCGCAGTCAAGGCCCGGAGGGCATCCGGTTTGGGGACCACAGGATCTCATCTCTGCTGTTTGCAGATGATGTCGTTCTGATGGCTTCTTCAAACCAGGACCTGCAACATGCTCTGGGACGGTTTGCAGCCGAGTGTGAAGCAGCTGGGATGAAGATCAGCTCCTCCAAATCTCCAGGTGGGTGGAGAGTCCTTGCCTCAAGTGGAGGAGTTCAAGTATCTCAGGGTCTTGTTCACGAGTGAGGGAAGGATGGAGCGTGAGATTGACAGGTGGATCGGTTCAGCGTCTGCAGTGATGCGGGCGCTGTATCGGACCGTTGTGGTAAAGAGAGAGCTGAGTCAAAAGGCGAAGCTCTCGATTTACCGGTCAATCTACGTTCCTACCCTCACCTATGGTCATGAGCTCTGGGTAATGACCGAAAGGACGAGATCGTGGATACAAGCGGTCGAAATGAGCTTCCTCCGCTGGGTAGCTGGGCGCTCCCTTAGAGATAGGGTGACCGTGGATGGTCATGGATAGATTTGAGTAAAAATTCTATTGAAAACAACATTTAAACTCAAATAGTCTGTTCTGCAGCTGATCAAAGGTTTAGGACCACATGTCCTTAAAAGCTCAAATCTGAGGATTCAGTGGATTCAGTGTCATTTTCTGTCAGGCGTTCACCTGTCATGACGTTGTTGTGGGCATTCCACTTAGAGTGAAGTCCTTCTGAGCTCAGGCCCCTTTTACCCACTCTTGTTTTTTTTTTTCTTTTTTCCTGTTTTGTCTGTTGTAAGATAAACCAACCTGAGAAGGCGAATAAGTTCTAAAATATATATTTATTGAAGAGTCAAAGTGGTTCAGAGGAGGGGGCGAGATGGGCACTGCACTTCTCTCCAGGTCCGTGCAATCTCCAAATCACCCCTACAACAATTTTCTTCACAGGTTAAACCATTCCGTGTCCCACCCTCGCAGGTGTAAACCAATGTGTAAACCAGTCAAAAGCTGCTTCGATCTCATTTGGTGTGTGTGTGCTGTGTGCATGCAAGAGAAAGATGAAAGAAGCTTTGGAATGAGGGAGTAGAAGTTGTGTTTCTGGGCAGGTCGAAGGCCAAGTGGAAACACACAAATTAAATATGGTCAGGCTATTTCCTCTCAACAACGTTCTAACGGCAAAAGCAAAAAAACGTGGTCAGGTCGGGCATCAAGTGCCACAACCAAGTTTTGAAGTGATCACCAATAACTGTGGAGACTGGATGTTTGGGACTTTGATTTGTGTTTTGAGGGGGTTTGGGGTTGTTTTTTGAAGTGTGGTCCTAAACTTTTGATCAGCTGCAGAAATTATTAAATTAAATTAAATTAAGCAGCCTATTCCAGTTTAAATGTTGTTTTCAATAAAAGTTTTACCCCCGTTTCCTGTTGCATAATGAAGCTCTACTTTGAACCTTGTTAAGATCCACCCATGAAAATGTGACTTTTGCCAGTTTTAAACTTTTGATCAGGACTGTATGTCATTTATGCAGCGCCTGGAAGGGCCATTCAAATGACTCCTGCAGTCACACCTCTGTTATTACAGACACTCTGACGTTTATGTAGCAGAACTAGTTTGGTGGCTTAAAGTTGACTTAGAGAGTCCATAAACATGGTATCAACTCTATTAGTTTTGGATCATAGTTGATCTGCATCTGTTATCAAAAGACTTTAAAAAGTAACACTTTTATAAACGGTTAAGTTATTAAAACATTATACCAAATTTAAGGTTTTACATGGGTTTTTTGAGCTGTTGTGGACATTAGTGACCACAGAGCTGGTGAGCCTCCGTCATGTCTTTAAACTCTTAATATTTGACATTTGTAAATGAGCAGCAAGTTCGGAAGAGAAGGAGCAGCGAAGAGGAGGACAAGAGTCGGCGTTCTGAGCTTTACATCGATGGAGGTTAAATCTGGCACAAATTGGCACTTTATCTTCAAAATACAGCTCACCTAAGCACCTCATTTAGTTCACAAAGGCCACAACAAATCAACAGCAAACAGCACTAAATGTGGGAAGGTTTTAAGCGCCTATAATGAAGTTAGTCTGATTATTTGGATGTTTTAGGGGCGGTCAGTGTAGAATTTGTAAGTATTTTTATGTTGTATTAATTGTCCGTGTCCAGTGAATAGACAGTTAAACTTAGTGTTTATATGTTTCTGTGGTTAACCAAGCCTTATGCAAACCACTTTTACTGAAAGGATTTTAAAACAATGTTCTCTACTTTGATAAGGACCATTTTAAATACTACATTTGTTTTATGTTTGTTTCTCTTTTTCTACATTTCTGCTAAATGTTTCAAATGTTGTCAGACCATTTTTGTGTATGCGCGTAGTGTATGAAATAATGGTTAAGTCAGCAAAACCATATTATTTTTATTATTCTAAGCCACAGGAACAATAATTTGCATGTTGCTATTTATTTATGAAGGCTTGGGACTGACCATCGTAGAAAAGGTTTCAGGGGTTGTCATCCGGATGCTGTTTGAAGATCGAGACGTTTCGGCCTCTATCCAGAAATGTTTAATAAAAAAGTGCTATGCTGCCCTCTAGAGCCTAAATAGAGTACTTTGCCACTTTTAGCTCATATTTGGCAGAAAAACAGCACTTTAGTAATTTTAAAAATAATACTAAACTTAAAGTATCACATTCATCAATAAATGGATCCTTAAACGGAAAACGTGAATGACGGAAAAATGAATATAATGAGTTTGACACTTTGTACCAATCAATACTACTCAACGCATTTCCATGTACTCCTGTTGATTCATATTTGAGAGATTAATTTTACTCTCTGAAGTAAAGTCCAGTTCATATCTTGTGACATGTATTTTTCATATAAAGTCTTTAGCAAATTTGCAGAATGAGTTACCAAATCTAAAAACGTAAAAATACATGGAATTAAATATCTATTTTTGAGCAAGATGTGTGGTGTTATTTTCCCAGTTTGAATGAAGTCTGTTACTGACTGCAATAAAAACAATCTTAAGATGGGTTAAAAAAAAAAAAATTGCAGCAAATAATAAAATGATCACAAATAAGATAAATTATTTACAGCCTAAGTTTCGAATGATTTTACCCGGTATTCTCTTTCAATCGCACTACATAAAAGAATACATTTTAAACATCAGTATCATAAAGCTATCTGCCGTGTCTTTTACTCTGAAAAGCCCCGCCCCGGATATCCGCTCGTCCTGCTCCTGTTGTTGTGGTGCAGCCGCACAAACCGCCCGCTTGTCCTGGCTCCTCCGTGCGCCTGGAAACGTCGGCTCTAGTGGCACGTCTTGGCACATTTTGGCACATTTCGGCGCCTCTTTACGCACGGACCATGGTGCTGTCCGCCTCGCAGCAGGTCGCACTGGCGTTCACGGCGGTACTCTTCACGTTCGTGGTGCTCCCCAGGATGTTCGGCGTCGGAGGAGGAGGAGGAGGAGGAGGAAGCGGGGCCAAAGATGCTCGCGTGGACTCGCGCTACAACAGAAAAGGTACAAGACACGGCGAGATGAACGTGTGGCACTGCAGTGTTTGTGGCAAATGTGGCGATTCTCCTGAAGAGTCGGTAGACATGTCTCTGATTGGCTAATCCACCTGTCAATCACGCTCTGAACTCAGGGAGATGAAAACAGTGACAGACTTATCTGTATTAAAATATATGTAAGGATTAAAAGATATAGAAATTATATTTATATCTTCTTTCCAGTCAAATAAAGCATTCTGGGAAGAATCAGGGTCAGTTTGTTAACTGTTAACCAAACTAGGACTGCAAGGTACCATCATTTCTTTCACAAACAACAAAATATCCTGTCCTATTATGCATAAAACAGCTCACTCTGTATGATTTGCACAAACATGTTTTGAAATGAGAATATCGTGAATCATTTTCTTTAGTGCACTACCGCGTTGCCCGGTAAATTCTCCTGGACCTTTTAAATTGTGAACTTTGAACAGAGTCCCGTAATTAAAACATGAATTGCAAATCACAGTCTTCATGAGATAAATCCACTGTTTTGGAGATTCATTATTTTGTTTTATTTTAAAGAAATAAAATTAACATAGCATTAGACAAACAAATATTGGCAGACTATACACACATGGTTCAATACAAAATACAGTATCTTAGCAAAAAACAACAACAAAAAGAGAGAAATAAAACAGCAACAACAAAACACGCAACATTCACACTAACATATAAAATCACATGGCTCTCTAAGTTTAGCACCCTCTTACTTATCATTTACAGCGCCTACACCTTATCTAATAAATACAAATTAGAGGAAGGACTAATTGAATTATTTTAAAACAGGAGCAGGTTGTTTGTAGATGGTTTATAACTGATGCCTTAAATTGATGGAGAGTTAAAAATAAAACAATTCTGGAGCTTTAGCAAACCCAGATGGGGCAGTGGAATGAGGGCTCTCAGGCGCCCTCTTGTGGAGCAGTTGTGTGCTAAGAGTGTAGCGTTAAATCAAGGGAAAGAAAACCAGTTAAACGGTCAAAATACTTTCACTCCTCAATCGACATATCATGCTTCTCTGTTTGTCTCTTAATGCAGCTGTCTGTTCAAAGCATAGACATAAAAATAGTGGACAGACGGTTGTCGCTCCGCCCCATTCATGATCATGCGGCTCAGTCATGGAGAATTCAAAATGGCCGCAGGTTAGCCCCCACCACTCCCCTCTCGGTGGGGAGGCGGAGGGAGGGCGACTTTGGGGCGGCCTTTTGCTGACGTACTGCCGTCGTTGCCTCTATGGTTACCGCCCACTCGTAGGTCTATGGCTGCGCCCTGACATTTCCGGCGCGTAAAGCCCGCCTTCTTCATTAGATATGCACGAACTTTAAAAAATCACAGCGGCTAAACCAGCCTATTTTGAGCCAGGCTCTAAAGTAGGTTTTGAAACGTCTAACTCCCCATTGACTTGCATTGAATAATTCTACTTCCGCAGCAGCCCCTAGAGGTCAGCAGCAGATTACAAACATGGCAGCCTACAGTCGGCGGCTCAATTTGAGCGCGGTAGCCTCGCCCACTGGTTCAAACACACCTTTTCTCCTGATGTTTAGCCTCTGAAGCCTCTGAGCAGATGACTTTATTTACCTCTTAAAGGCCAGAGCTGCACAATTCAACCAAATCCACACAAAATCGCAATTTTAATGGATGCCATTAGCAAATCACAAAGGCTCCAATTTTAAAGTGCAATAATTTCTTCCACAAATGTCTCGCTTTGATTTGAATAAAAACAACCATGTTCTGAAACAAGGGGCAAAAGCGCGACCAAAACCGAAAAATTTGTGTTCAAAAGCAACAATAACAGGCCCACGAACAACAAACGCGACTCAGTGCACCTAAACACAACTGAAAGTGACAAAAACATGACGAAAACGACAAAGATGTGACTAAAAGGGACAAAGACACGTTTAATTATGACTAACACAAAGTGAACCTGACTGAAAGTGACAAAAATATGTATAAGATGTAAATCTGAACAGAATCCTATTATTTGAACTTAATCACAAATTTAATCATAGTCGCACTGGTCAGAAAAATCACAATTGCATATTTTTCCTAAATGGTGCAGTTCTATTAAAGACAATAGAACATTTACAAAGTGAACATGAATCGTGATAAAATCGAAATCATGATCTGGCCCCAAGAAAATGGTGATAATAATATTTTGCCGTATCGCTCAGCCCTACATGAACAGCTCTACTCTGTGCGGAGCTTGTTTTCACTTCTACTCAGAGGAAATCGGAAGCAGAGGCCACACATTTGTTTGAGCTCCAAAGGAAACCGCTTCAGTTTGAACTGGGGCTCATTTCAGTCAAGCAGTTTAGGAAAAAAAGAAGACCCTGTGGAGACAGCGGGATGTTTGCTTCTCTGCAGAGGACATTGATAACGTGAATACTTTGCAACCTTTCAAATTGCAGTTTTGAAACGCATAAATGTACATCGTCTGCTTGAGTCTCCAAATCCTGAACATAATAAACATAATTCGATTGTACATTTCAAAGCATGTCAGTTTTTCGCGGGCTGATTGTACAAATGTGGTTGTTTTCTGTGCTAAGTGCCTCCATTAGCTGTGGTTCAAACCTACACCCTTCTCATCAGACTAAGAGCGCGTTAGCCTTTTATTGATTCTTTTCTGAGTACAAATAATCTGCTATTCCTCTTGTGCTGTAACAAATACTACCGTTTGAAGCTGGAATCAATGATAAAGGGCGCTTATTATTGTCAAGTTACAACAATCCTTTCTTAGCACGAGTGTTCTGTTTGGATTGATCCATGTTTGAGTTATCTTGTATGGTCCTCCTGCTGGGAAAATTACAGTTTTCACCTTCCCCCTATCCCCGCCCACTGCTCTGCATTTATCAAATTGTGATGATATTTTTAAAAAGCATGTTTAATTCAAAAATCTCCAGTGATCCATCTGTTTTTGGGTTGGTTTTTTTTGCATTTAGCCCCTGGACCATAGTTTGGACAGCGCTGGTCGACAACTAAATGTAGAAAAATATCTGTGTATTGGTTATAAACTACTCAGGGTAAAAAAGGATGTCTTCTTTAAGGAAAAGACTCAATATTCAATACCAATTTCAACACCACAATAATAAAAACAGACATTTTTCAAGAGTCGAAAAAAATGTTCAACTCAAAATGATACATTAATGCCTCGGGGTCTTAGAATAGTTTGGATATATGTGTGATTTAGTACTCGCTCAAAGGAGTATGTAGTTTGCCTGGGTATTTACTTTTAATTAAGAAAAATGGCCAAATGTTGAACCTGATCATTTATATCTGGGGCTGTAGGTTTGTTATCCTGCTTTAATCATTGCACGCACCAAAATAAACACCAAACAATAGTCCTTCCCCTGCACCGTGTCTGTTAAACACTAAAGCCTGTCATCTGATACTCTAATGTTTACTCTTGTGCTTTGGTTTGATTGTTGAAAAGTCTGGTTAGTTACGTCTGGTCACGCCTTGGGCAAATCACATTATTTTCATAAACAAATCATTCAAAGGTGTAATGTTTGACCTGGTTGCACGCATCGTTCCAACAAAAGAGCAGGTTGAAAAGGCGGTAAACATGATCGAAATTGATGCTAATAATCAGAGGGTTTTTTCTCTCAGAGCTGATATTTGGTGCAGACATCTTCTTCTTCTCTTCCCCCGTCCAGTCTGTGTGCGCTCATAAGTTTGTCCTCCGTGTTGTGGAATAAATCAAAGTTGGCCGAGAGTTGACAGAAGAGGCATGAGGCTAGGGCTGGGTGATATGGTAAAGCATTATATCACCATTTTCTAGGGGCAGATCATGATTTTGATTTGATCACGATTCATGTTCACGTTGTATTTTTCTATTGCCTTTAATAGAGCTGCACCATTTAGGGAAAATATCTATGTTAATATAATAGGATTCTGTTCAAATTCACATTTAAAATACAATTTTGTCGCTTTTAGTCGCATCTTTGTTACTTTTAGTCTTTGTTACTTTTAGTCTTTGTCACTTTTAGTCACGTTTTTGATGCTTTAGTCGCGTATTTGTCACTTTTAGTTGTGTTTTGGTGCACTGAGTTGCGTTTGATTGTAGGTGTGTCCCCTACAAATCCAAACTACAGTGTACAGTTTTTATTCAAATCAAAGCAAGTTTGTGGGCGGAATTATTGCACTTTAAAAACTGCAGCCTTTGCGATTTGCTAATTATAGCCATTAAAATAGCAATTTTGTGTGGATTTGGTTTAATTGTGCTGCTCTGGTCTATAAGAGGTAAATAAAGTCATCTGCTCAGAGGCTTCAGAGGCTAAACAACAGGAGAAAAAGTGTGTTTGAACAGATGCATTAAAGACACAAACAGAGAAGCATGATACCACCATTTCACAAAAACAGCAGATTGTCACAGGGACAAATTCACCATTACATTTTTATCACCGTATCACCCAAGCCTTAAGTGTAGTACAATGTCCCGAACCCAATGGCACGCTGAATGCAGGAGAATACACTGCACAAACATGAATGAATCACTCCAAATCCAGCCGTGAGAGGCAGAACAGCCTTCTCAACAACCGTGAGAAGAGAACACGATTATGACATGCCTAAAACCTCCTCAAAGTCAAGTTATCGTAAGTTGTCTCTGTAACATTTTCATGATGCTGTGGCGTGTGCTGTTATCTCCCTCAGGTCCAGGGCCCGGGGCGGTGCGGGGCACTCCGGTCCACATGAACTCTCCAGGAGCTCAGTCTGCGGAGAACCTGCAGAACATGAAGAAACTGATGGAGCAGGAACTCAAGTCGGACAAGTACAAGAGCAACAGCAACAAGGGCTACGTGTTCACGCTGATGCCGCTCTACGCCATCGGGGTCGGAGTGTTCGCCGCCTACAAGTTTCTAAAGGTAAGTCCACTACTGGCCAGAGACTGCCATAGTATTTATTTATTAAACTTTATTTAATTAGGTTGGACACACAGAGATGTAGATCTTTTTTGCGAGAAGGGCACGTCAAGTTATAAAGCAGGGTTAATTGTGACTAGTCGTTCAAAAAAATGCATCATAGTCATACTTTGACAATCGTAATTGTTATCTGGACTATGCACACTCTAAAACACAGACGTAAAGAACTTTTTTATAACAAAACCAGTGGCATTATTAAATCAAAATGTCAAAAAAGAACAAATAATTTTGGATTTCATCTATAATACACTTTATTTAAAAATATTCAATATTCTTTCTAGTCTAGTGTTCATATTTCAACCTTTATTTGTTTGATAATGTATTTAAAAAGTCTCATTGTGCGACAGAAATAATCATATGACTAGTCGATCGAATCGAAAAATAAATTGCTGACTAGACTACTAAAATGATTAATTGTTGCAAAAACATTATTACATGAAGACAATGGAATCAAAGTATTGTATAAGGCGACATTTAGAGGCACAAACGATGTTCATACGATTCTCTCTGATCTGTTTTTTAAATTAGAGCGAAAACTCCTCAACAAAACCAGCTTAACTAAACACGCACTACTCCAAATCAGTCCACATTGGAGGGACAAATACATGATAAATGTCACATGAACAAAGGACAGTGGTATTCAGCTGTCTTTAAAGGGAGCATAAATAAGAAGGAACACACAGCCACAAAGGGTTTTATAAATCAAGAACGAGATTGACAAAAAGTCATATTCTTTGGAGTATCTCGATAACAATATTCAGGCAATATGATGTCATTCAAACACATCTGTTAAAACTAGATATGGGACCAGCCTGAGCTCGCACATGTGCTGTTTAAACCCGACCCAGGCCCGAGTCATTGTGGCCCAGCCCCCTTCGCACACGCAAACCTCAGTGGCAGAACAAGCACACCTGAGAGGGTTTGTGTGTTGTGTTCTGCCTGTGCGTCTCCGGTACCAGAAGTGCATGCTCCCTCTGCTGGCACCGGCCCAGAGGGAAAACGAACCAATATAGTAGATCATTAGTTTAATCAGATTTTGAATTTTTTTCTCCTAATTTGAATTTCAGTTGTTGAATTTTACTGTGTATTTTTATCTAGTTTATTTAGAGCTTAAAGGACACATTCTGCTGCAGTTACACGTTTGAGCTTTTAACCATGTTCTAACAATGTTCCGTCATCGAAAACACACCTGGAGTTGGATTTGGCTTTAGATTTTGAAGAATGTTGGTTTGAAAATCCTCCTCTCTCCGACCGTCAAAAACACTTCCTGCTGCACTCCCTCGATCAGTGAGGATTCTTCAGATCGTATACGTCACTTCTCTGAGAATCTTCTGCAGTTTTAAGTCCTTAAAGACCTGTTCTGAGCATTTCTGCCTCTAAACACGATCGCTGCTGCAGTTAGCCAGATCATCGCACGTCACAGTCTCTTAAAGTGATTACATATCTACATTGTGTAAAGCACTAGGCGCCATCTACTGGCTGCATACACTCAGTAAGTGCCAGGGCAGACAACAGAGAAACATGTTAATTTAGTCCATAATTAACATTTTTAAAACATTTTAAGGTACTCAAGAGTTTAAAGGCCAATAACAAGACAAAAAATGCATAATATTTTTCCTTTTAAAGTTAGTAAAGCAAATGTAACTGAGTATATCTAACTGATGTACAGTAGAGCTGGACATTTTATTGTTATTTGTGGTTTTGAAGACATGCAAAACATCAAGTTTATTGTTTGGAGTTAAAAATGAAAAATGTATGCTATAAACGTTAAAATAAAGATAAAAAAAAAGTGATATTTATGCAATTGTGTGATCTGTGTTCACTTAACAGACATTTCACAAGTTTCTGATCATTAAGACTCAGCTAATACGTTTAAAGACATTTCTGTCTGACTGACACAATATCCTCTGACTATAGTTGTCGAGATGGTAGGTTTTCTCCGGCCGGTCGGGGTCTGTCGAGCTCAGGACCCTTTTGAAGCCAGAGTTTTAGCGCGTCTGTCTTTCATCCTGTGTTTTCTTTTGTAGATAAAATCTGCGGATGACCAGGCCCAGAAGGAGAAGCTGGCCAAAGGGGCAAAGAAGTCTGTGGAGGCAGGTGTGTGCATGGTGCTCCGCAAGATCACTTCCCTTCATCACATTTAGAATCTTAAACGCTGGCGAACCCTGAAAAAACCTGTTTGAATTGTTATATATTCTATCGCTGAATTTTGCAGTGTACGTTTTCTATGGGTTTTCAATGCATACATTTTCAAACCTTTCAAGTTTATTGGTTTAAATTCAGAGTGTAAAATTTTCACAGCAAGGATTCATTTAGATTTTATAAAATGAAAGAAACACAATGATAATGTACACTACAAAACTGAAACTCAAATAAAAATATAATAGATAGTAAATATATTTTCAGATTTTGCCTCAAAACCTGGAGCAAAGGCATTTTTCTAAAACATTACCGATAACATTTGTTCTATCTATACTTTCTTTACAGAACAATAGAGAAGTAAATTGTTTGAAATAATCCTGATTTCAATGATGCCCCAAATAGTCGCGATTATACCATTTTTGCCACAATCTTTTTTGCCACAATTTTTGCCCTTATTCAAACCCGTTCTTTCAGGGTCAAATCAAATCCACCACTGCTGTTCCACACGGCGCTCCGTTCAAACACGAAGGGCGCGTGAGTACGACATGTTTAACGAGTGTGTTTGTGCAGAGAACCAGCTGAACGAGCTGGAGCAGCGGCTGGCTCAGACCGAGCGCATGTTGAACTCCATCCTCACTCAGCTCGACCCCATCACCAACTGGTAACGGCCCGCTCTCCACACTTCACACTGTTTTTGAACGATAAGGAAAGGGGCCAGTATTATTAAATTGATAATAATAGATAGCTCCTTTGTTTTTATGCTTCTGAGGATGAAAATGTTTCAAAATTATATCCATATCATGACTTTGATGCTTAACAAATTGTGAGGAAAACTGTATCCAAAGTAATGACATGATTCTAAAATTTCACATTAGATTTTGAGACAGATTTTTTTTTGGGTTGGGTTCATGAGATGAGAACGAGACAAGATTTTCACAGTTGTTACTACTTTGTCTTTGGTTTCATTTTAAAGTTCTGGAATCCCTGCCTGACTTATGTCTGACCGATGACTTAAGCGTGACAGACACCTCGGTTCTAGTGTGTGGAGAAGGCACTTAAATCTGGCTCCTTCCACTGTAGAAAATGGCTTCATATCAAGCGCAGTAAAAACACAGCTCTCAGATGTAATTGCTTTTGCTCTTGCACTGGACTCTGACAAAGGGGGTGCAAAAACACTGGTTAACTTCATTTCCTTTAGGTGTTTTCTTTGAAGGCGTGGGCAGGTTTTGTGATTCTTTTGTGTGTCCTTGCACACTTGTGTTCTCAGCGGTGTACGGCATGATCCTGGTGCAGTGTTTGCAGCCTCCATCTCTGTTGTGAAACTCTCCATGCTTGATGCTGCTAGCAGCTCGTCCCTCTCTTACTGCGCTGTTCTAACCTGTGCAGCGTCCATATAAGATGCACGCTCTGTGCCTCCCATCGACGGGGAAGGTTATTGAACTCTTCGGTAGTTGCACTGCAAATCGATGTATCACATATCACATATACTCGCTTCTCAGTACCCGTTTGAATGGGCTCTGTGCACAACAGCACCAGGCCAGCTCAGTGCCAACATCAGACTTGAAACTTTGAATTACTTCTATTACTGTATTTCTGGTGGTTCAATACAGATATTTAGTGCAGCTTCAGGTGCTGTTATTGTAGGTTTATTGAGGGGTGCAGGTCTTTTCAAGATTTCACTGCAATGTTCAGTCCAACAAGTGATCAGTTAACCCTTCTTGTTTTTAATTGGGCCGTCCCAGGTCGGTCTTGATTTCCCGCCTAACCCTTCTGTGATCTTATGCAGCTGTCCTTCACCCTGGTTTGCAGCTTCTTGTCCTCTTGAGGCTAAACTTTCTATGTTTGCTTGTCAGTTCTAATTAACTTCTTGACTCTTTGTTGACTTTTTGTATACCCCTGCTGCAGTTTTTCTTTCAGCCTGAGACTTTGCCTCATTGTGTTTCTTTTTAAGGCCTTTTCTGTTGTTGATTCCATGTTTATGGTGGTAACCATTCTTTTCCTTTTTCACATTCTTGGTATCTGCACTCCTCATTAGTCTCTCTTTTTTTTTAAGTGATGGAGTATTCTTTCCTAACATTACTTTTTTATTTCTCAGTGTTGAACTGTTTACAGACTGTTTTAGGCTAGTATATATTGATAGAGGCACCAGGCACCATTAAAAAGGATTGTTGATGTTGTTTAGACAGAATTCTGCTTGCTTCTCTCCATTTTCAGTCATTTTCTCAGATCTGTGGGTACCTATTGCTCTCTTGAAGGATGTGTTATTGGAGCCTACCTTTGCATTTAGATCTCTCATTATGATCTTAATGTCATGTTTGGTGTTCTGTCTAGTTCTCCTCAAAATTACAATTATTCATAGAAGACATCCATTAAAGCTCCATTCGTCGGGGCATGGCACTGGAATACAGTCAAATGGACTTGTTTCCCCTGGAGTCGCATGATTATTCATTTACTTGGTAATGGTTTCCACTCTCTGAGAGATTTATCAAGCCTTTTCTTGAGTATCAGTGCAACTCATTCATAATGTTTGTTGTCATTTTGTCCTGAGTGCCTTACTGTCTCACCAGTTATTGCTCTTATTCTGCTGGTTCCTTTCCTTATGCCGTCATGCCGTCATTTACTCCCAGAATATGGAGTACTTACCTACAGTACCTACAGTACTTGGGTGCGCTTTCCTGCTGTGTACATTGTTCTTACATTCCAAAATCCAATATTGATCTTTTTGCTGCGTTAAGGGCCTCCAATGTCATGTTGGTGTCTCCTTCAGGCTTTCACTATCTACAAAATGTCACCAGCAATGGTACTTTGGGGGCTACCTTTCTTAGTTGGGAAGATTATCTTCGTTGCCGCTTCCTTGACAGATTGTTTTTTGGAGTTAAAGTTAAAGTTGTCAGCTCTTAGCTCAAAAACTTGGAGGGCCAGTGGTTCAAAAGCAATTGATGTAAAATAAATTAAAATAAATCACAAAACATAGAGGGCTACACATCTTACAGTGTTCAAAGCCAGAGAATAAAAGTGGTTTTTAAGACACGACTTAAAACACTTTGTGGGGGGCAGAAGTGAGGCAGAGCGTTCCAAATAGGACTGCCACTAACGATTATTTTGGCAATTGATTGGTATAGCAATTATTCCTTCGATTAATCGATTAGTTGTATAGAACACAAAAGACCATTGACTATGAGAATTGTACTAAATTTTACCCAATCAAAG
The DNA here is from genome assembly GCA_019453435.1 of Rhinogobius similis. Taxonomy (NCBI): domain Eukaryota; kingdom Metazoa; phylum Chordata; class Actinopteri; order Gobiiformes; family Gobiidae; genus Rhinogobius; species Rhinogobius similis. Next base: position 774,638 of record CM033619.1, on the reverse strand, counting down.
CTGAAGTGAAGGTGTTTGACGACATCCTGTTTTAATCAAAAACACACAACTGAGTAAAAAACACCTCTTTCAGCACATACAATGTTTTGGAGTTTGACTTGTTAACAATTATTTGATTATTTAATTAGTTGACAACCATTTCTATAATTCACTGGATGCGATTAATCGATTGACTTGTTGCAGCTTTAGTTCCAGAGCTTAGAGCCAGCCACAGAGAAGGCCCTGTCCCCCTGGCGCTGGTGTATAACTCTGGATGAGGTCTGAGACGTACTGTGGGGCCAGTCCAGTTAAGCTTTAAAAACAAACAATAAAATCTTAAAATCAAAAGTTACACAGTGACGTTAAACTTGCAGTTTTGAATGTTGTGACGTTATGTGAACCAGGCCTGTGTTTTTCTGTGTTCAGTGTGAAGTCTGTGGCCCAGGATCAGAAGAACGAGATCATGAACCAGCTGCAGACCATTAGATACCTGATGAAGAAGAGAGGGATGGACTGTCCCCCGCTCAATGTCCAAGGTAACGTCATCTATATGCACAAATCCTACTGTTAAAACAAGGTAACACACAAATCCTACTGTTAAAACAAGGTAACGTCATCTATACACACAAATCCTACTGTTAAAACAAGGTAACGTCATCTATACACACAAATCCTACTGTTAAAACAAGGTAACGTCATCTATACACACACATCCTACTGTTAAAACAAGGTAACGTCATCTATACACACACATCCTACTGTTAAAACAAGGTAACGTCATCTATACACACAAATCCTACTGTTAAAACAAGGTATACACACAAATCCTACTGTTAAAACAAGGTAACGTTCTCTACACACACATCTTATTGTTAAAACAAGGTAACGTCTGTATGGACAAATCCCTCTGTTAATACAGGGAATCATGGTCTATACGCACAAATCCTACAGTCAATACAAGGTAACATCATCTGTTAATGGCAAACACTGAGGGACATTTATTTATTTTAAGAATCCAGTTATTAAACAGTCTGAAGTGAGAAGTTGGAGAAGGAGTAGTGGCTCTATTCTGACCCTGCTGCTTTGCACACGTTTGCACACGTTTGCACACGTTTGCACACGTTTGCACACGTGCCTGTGAATGTGACACAGGTTTATTTCACACAAGTCCAGTGTGAAGCTGGAGCCATCGCAAAGTCACCACAGATGTGACGTTTTAGTTTTAAACACGGCCAATGTTGTCTTTAGTAAGTCTAAAGAAACGTATATAACTTCATAGAGAAAAACGGACATCTTCAGTTTGTTTAATTAATCCTGTTTAGGAGGTTGTGCCATCAAGTTGCATTCATTACAACTGCAAGATTATTATTATATTATATGAGTGTGTTGATGGAGTGTTGTTTTCATGGTTCCTCCCCACTTCTGGCAGTAGATGGCGTTCTAACACTAAAGTATAGAGCGCTCATGTGATGGAACATGTGTGTTTTATTTTCAAGGTCAATAACAATACAAAAGATGCATAATATTTGTCCTTGAAGACTATTGTGCTGTTTCTACTATTCTTTAAAAAGTGCAATATCCTTCTGGGAATAATTGGCAGTTTGCAAACAACAGAGGAACCAAGACGAAATTCAAGGATTGAACCAGGACTAAACCCGGACCAAACCAGGACTAAACATTGACTGAACCTGGACTAAACATGGACTGAATCAGGACTAAACACGGACTGAACCAGGACTAAACAAGGACTGAACCAGGACTAAACAAGGACTGAACCAGGACTAAACAAGGACTGAACCAGGACTAAACAAGGACTGAACCAGGACTAAACCCGGACTGAACCAGGACTAAACCCGGACTGAACCAGGACTAAACCCGGACTGAACCAGGACTAAACACGGACTGAACCAGGACTAAACATGGACTGAACCAGGACTAAACACGGACTGAACCAGGACTAAACATGGACTGAACCAGGACTAAACACGGACTGAACCAGGACTAAACATGGACTGAACCAGGACTAAACACTGACCGAACCAGGACTAAATAAGGACTGAACCAGGACTAAACACTGACCGAACCAGGACTAAATAAGGACTGAACCAGGACTAAACACTGACCAAACCAGGACTAAACAAGGACTGAACCAGGACTAAGCATGGACTGAACCAGGACTAAACATGGACCAAACCAGGACTAAACCAGGACCGAACCAGGACTAAACACGGACTGAACCAGGACTAAACATGGACTGAACCAGGACAATAGAAGGACTGAACCAGGACTAAACAAGGACTGAACCAGGACTAAACCCGGACCGAACCAGAACTAAACAAGGACTGAATCAGGACTAAACACTGACCGAACCAGGACTAAACCCGGACTGAACCAGGACTAAACCCGGACTGAACCAGGACTAAACCCGGACTGAACCAGGACTAAACACGGACTGAACCTGGACTAAACACGGACTGAACCTGGACTAAACACGGACCGAACCAGGACTAAATAAGGACCGAACCAAGACTAAACACAGACTGAACCAGGACTAAACCAGGACACAACCAGGACTAAACATGGACCGAACCAGGACATACAGGCAGTAGATTTCCATTCGCAGATAAAAAGAGATCATCTGAAACGTTGTGCTCATCTTTAAAATGTATTTTTTTTTGCTTTTTGCTTTGTTCTTCCAGACGGCTCCTGCGAACGAAACCTGGACAGCCTGATCGAGTCCCTGGGGGCCAAAGAGACTCTGACGGGAAAGACCCCCAGACCCATGCAGTCCATCTCGGAGGAAACACTCGCCGAAGAGCAGGATCCGTGCGAAAAACCGGCCAAAACCGCCGAGCAGGAAGCGGACGAGGCCCTGGAGGAAGGGGACGAGACCGTGGAGGAGGAAGAGGAGGGGCATGGAGGGGTGGGGCTCGGGCAGGAAGAGGCGGGGCTAGAGGAGGAAGTAGAGGAGGACATACCTTTATTGGAGGACGGCGGTGAATCGAACGTGGAGGAGATCGGAGCAGCGGAGCCAGCGTCCGGTCTGAGGAGACGGAACAGACCGGAATGAACTGTGAAATATAGGATTATCAATATTTATTCTTTTTAAAATGTCTCTTAGATTATAATATTTACCAAAACACTCATTTCACACCAGAGAAAGCTTTGAAGGAGCAGTAAGTCGTACAGCGGCATAGTATGAAAAGTTTGAAAACAAAAACATTCTAAATTTCAAAATGGAGGCAAAAGTGAAGCGGAATATAATGTGATCTCAAAGAATTATCACAGAATAGAACACATGATATCAGAGCCTGGTTTAAACACATTTACTTTTGTAGTTTGCGTTGTTAATTTACTTAAAGGGGCTGTACCTGATTTTTACTGTCTTACAAATGTAAAAAAACATAAATTATTTTAACTCTCTGCAATAGTCCACATGTATCGCTCATAAATCATAAATATTCACCGCTGTGAGTTTTAAAGCACTTTTCACAACTCGGAGAGGCCAGAGCGAGCGTTGTCATCGCGGGAACGCTAACAAACATTAGCATGCTAACAGCACACTTCTGGTTTGCAGAGAATAAAGTGCTCTACATTTAGATGCAGAGAAAGCGCTGTGGTCTCACCCAGATAGGTCAAAAGGTCATAGCACATTTATAAACGGATACACTGACCTAAAGTGCTGCACAAGTTCAAATAACAAGACGATATCAGAAAAGACTATTTAATACTGAAAAAATAAGAAACACAGATGTAGATGTCAGAAAACGTCTACCTCAGCTTGATTTAAAAGAAGAAGTAGCAGCTTCTCTGTTCAGGGGAAGAGAGTTCTATAGTTTGAAAAAGTCCTGTCTCCAGTATATTTGAGTCCAGACCTGGGACGGTCCAGGAGCAGCCGGCCTCAGTGCTCTACCCGGAGTGTGCAGATAAGAAGGTGCTAGGTTGCTTAATTCAATTCAATTCAGTGTATTTTTGTAGTGCCCAAATCACAACAACAGTTGCCTTGATGGGCCACAGGTAGAGAGCAGTTTAAATATTTAGCAATTGACCCGCTTTCCTTCCTGAAGTGGAGAGAGAGAAAAACATGTGAACAGCAATGAACAGACCACATGTGAACTAAAATCTTAAATGTTGTTGATGGGAAGTAGAAGAACCAGAGGACCGTGTTCTCTGGTTTAGTGACCGATGGATTTTATAGTAAACTCTTAAACTGAATTCTGCAAACAACACGTACCCGCTGGAGCGAGGACAGCGCGGGGGCCATGTGGTCCTGGCGTCCCGTCCTGGTGAGCAGACCACAGACACATTTTGGACCATCTGAGGTCTGCGCTCTGAAGACAGGTCAGAGCTAAAGCACAGGGAATTACCAAAGTACAGATGCACAGTGGCAAAACCCATTTTACTTTATTACATGCAAAAAACAGATACAGCCCCTTTAATAGGAGATATTAAATACACAATGCGTTTTTGAAGGTCTGATTTTCTGGCTTTACAGGACAAATACTCACAGAACTGTTGTACAATAGTTTTTTTTTTTGAAACAGAACAATTTTGACTGTTGAAAATGGTATGATTCTATTCTTTATTATAGAAAAACAAACTGACAATTCTACCGTGGAAATCGTTGCTTATTTTTTGCTCAAAACACTTGGTGTCGTCAGCGTTTAGATTTGACGTCAGTTATTAATTGAAATGTGTGATGGTTTTCTTCATTTTGCCTCCAGACGCTTCCGCTCTGTAATTTTGAACATTCTGATGACAAGACGACAAATTGAAATGATGACACAAAACAATGAAAACCAGAGAAGGCCAGAACGACTTCCTCCTTCTCCTTTTGAACTTTGCAAACTGCGGCTGGAAAGAAAGCTTTTCATTTGAACAGAACTTGTGCATTACATTTTACACTTTACACTTACATTACTCGTTCAACTATTTATTTATTTGTTTGATGCTTTGTTTTTTGCATTTAACAAACAATAATAAGAGCTTTTATCATCAGTTGGTACTTATTTCCCAGTAACATTTTTGTGCTTTTTGGATTTTGTAAATATACATTAGACCAAACATTCACTGACAGGACGTGAATAGGTTTAGCTAATTATTTCTTAACTGCTTCTTCCGACAGTTTACACTTCACTGTGACTGGCTAAACCCGCCTGTCACTCACCAAGAGGCCGGCCAATAGGAGGAGAGTCTGCGTTTGAATGTAGATCTGCGTAAAAGAAACACTGGCTACATTTACATTTCAGTCCAAATCTGTAAGTAGGACCATGTAATAGCCCAATAATTAGATCAGAGTCTTGGTGTTTGTTCACGGCGCGAGAGAAATCTGATTATTGTCTGATTTCTGCAGATGTCAGATAATTGAAATGTCATGTAAACAGTTGTGACTGATGAGTAATCTGATTTCTCTCTGATTGTTCACACTGTGCAGGTTTTGACGGAAAAAAAAGGCAACTAATGTGGCAAAGTCAAAAATGAAAGAGAAAATGTTAAGAGTTATTTTAAAAGTCATTGTACTTTGTGTCTTAGTGGATTACAGGCAAATTCCACATCATGCGTCTCCGCTCCGCTCCGCTGCGCCACGCACTGCGCAGAACTTACGCAGCCATCTGAATGAATGAAGCCCGTTCCACATCCCGCGTAAGCGCTGCGCAGGTCTGCGCCTCAGCTCCGCCACTCCGCCGCTCTCCGACAGAATTGCGGATCAAGTCTATTTTCTTCTGCGCCAGAGTCCGACCGGATCAAGCCATGCAGTTTAGATCGCACCAAACAGGAAAGAGAACACGAACTACATCTGGGTTTCCAAAACAAAAACTTTTAACTCAGACCTAATGACGTGCATTAAACTTTTTGTTACCCAGAAGGCAAATGTTTACAATCAATACCACTCGAAACATGTAAATGGTTGTAAATCTCTTAAATACAGTTTTAGGCTGTCATTTTATTAATGCTCTATTCATGCGCCGTGTTGACACGGTGAACAAAGCGATTGCAGTTGCACAAACGACAGACTTTCAGTTAATCTGCATTTGTTTTCTTTCCGATACTTTTGGAGCGCTTTCTGATCGCGAGTTCTCGCGGGACTCGCGGGTCCCGAGAGTCCCGCTCCCCGGGACTTCGCAGCCCTGCGCTGCGCGGACTGGCGGAGACAAATTGCATCCAGTAGGCGAGGGTCTGCGCTCTAAATCGGAGGCGGTCTGCGGCGCAGCGGAGCGGAGCGGAGACGCATGATGTGGAATTCAGGCGTAACTGCTGTATTTAGAAGACAAAGCTCAATGAATTTTAAAACATTTTCACTTTCATGTTTGTCTTTGCCACATTAGTTTGTCCTTTTTTTGCATCATTTTCCTTGTCCAAACCTGCACACTAATCAGATCACTCACGGGAGATGGAACGCTTTACATGACGTTCAATAATCAGACACCTCCAGTAATCAGATAATGATCAGTTCTTTGGTGTGCCTGTGACTCTCCGTAGAAACATTGCACAGTTAGACTTCATTTTAACCAATCGGCACAGTGTTTTACGGACAGCGTATCACATTTTAAAGGAAAAGTCTTAAAGTGCGTGTGACAGGTTTTTATCATTTTCTAATTTTGACTTCATTCAGTGTATTAATACCTCTTGTAAATATAAGTTATAGTTTTACACCGATCAGGTAAGTATTTGTGGAGAAAAGTTGGAAAATCTGCTGAAAATTACAGGAAATAAACAAGTTGATGACATCACACTGGGGAGACAAAAGATACGCATGATTCACACAAGAGAAACTACTTTTCGACCCTTTAAACATTGATTCAACAAAATAAAGGTGTTCACGTGTATTTTTCTTTCTCAAATGAATAAAATCTGACAGGAGTTTTGGTGCACTGTACTGGGTGGTTTCTTGGTCATTTCCCAGTGTGATGTCATCTTTTACAACCAGGAAGTACATTTAAATCCACAAAAATAGCTAAACTGGAATAAAATTTGTAAAGATTTTGGCAGAATTTGAAATATATGTATCTTAGCTGCATTTGAGTTAACTGAGTAGTCCAACCTGTCAGAGGCACTTTAAAGTACTCCTTTAAAAATGTACTTTAAGAGTAAAAAGTAGAAGTAATTATTTATGGTTTGGTGAACTATTACAGCATCAAATTGTAATCTTGACTGTATTCTGTTGAGCTTTGGTCGTTCTAGGCAACTTTCCTGGTTCTTTTTCCCTTTGAGGCTTTTTGTTTGCTCATAGGGAAGTAGAACAAAACAAAACAGGCAAGATGTCGCTATAAAAGTGCGAAAAAAAATAAATAAATAAACCCCTCAGCCTCTTCAGCAGCTCTAAAACTTTAAGAAAATATACTTTTACTTTTCAGTCCAGTTGAAAGGCATTTTAGGCAGCTGTATTTTACTCAAGTACAGTACTTTTACTTTTGTACTTTGTTACTCTCCAGCACTGGATCTGCGAGTGTCAAGGCCGCTTTAGAATCTGTGCACGAGGACAGACTCTAAAGTGGACGGCAACAATACATTTTAGTCTATTATTTTTCAGAACATATAAAATCTAACAAAAAAACCCAAAACAGAACAGTCCAATTCAGCAGCACCAAACTAATCTGGTATGATTGCGTATAGGTTTGTGTGTCGGGCCAAGGGTACATTGCACAGTTAGACATCAATAATCCAATAATCCAACAGCACAAACGTCCTTCAGTGAGGCTTCCACTTAGACTGCGCTCAGATGTGTTTGGAGAGGCCGTTCTCATGCAAATAATGATAATAATGTGTGAACCTCATCAGCCCTGAAGTGTCTGATGTGGAGAAGAGAACCAGGAGTGGAGCTGCTGTCACACGATGAGGCCGACTGTGATAAGGAAGTACCAGCCTTTACCGTTTGTCTGAAATCGGTGAAAGTTGATATTTTATTGTTTGTCACACCAAACCAAACCAGTGCAGTTTGAAACATAGCTTCACTGCTGTGTCTGGCAGAGGATTGAAGGTTTCATCTCTTTAATTCCCGTCTTTTCTTGTGTAAAAAGTGTCTTCTGTTCAGTTTCAGCGCAGAAGTCCCATTAATGTGACCCGCCTGTTCAGTTTGCAAAGGATCAGATTTAATTCCACACAGGAAAATGGTCTGGGTCATGAAAAAAATCAGATCCAGCTCACATTTTAGCAAAAAAATCAGATTGGACCTGCAGTGTGAGCGTAGCCTTAGTGTCACGCTGGAGTTCAATACTAAGACTGTACCAGGTTCTGATCCTAAACCGCGCTAATGTTTTGAAATACTTTTTCAGGTCAAGGTTTTAGACCAGTCATTCCTAATCTGGAGGTCCCCAGGAATTTTTAGAAAAGAGGTCGGAACTAGATTTTGTAAATTGTAATTAGGGAATTGAAATTGAATAGCTTATATAAAGTATTTTATATTCATTATTTATATGTTAAGTTCTTCATTATTTTAAGAATTCTTTATTAACCAGAAGACAATTCTATTTTTTCTTCAGACGGTAGTTTCTTGGGCAGAAGAAGGATGAGTGGGTTGCTAACCACATAAACGGGTAAAATATGGGTCACTGGGAGGTTGGGCACCTCTGTTTTAGACGATAGACTGGCATTTTCAACATGATTTTTAATTAAACATTGTGGAGTTTTTTTCTAGTTCTGATGAAGTTACAGATCATTCTAAAACAAAAGGTCACATTTTGTCCTGTTAAAGTGTTTGTTTGTTTTTTGTACTGACACTTGTTCAAATGAGCATCTAAGTTCAGTACTTTATATAGTTTTAATATCGATTAGTGACTGATTTACGATACTTTTGACAACTTCGACTATCGCTGTTCGTTAAAATCACCTTAAATCATGGCCAGACTCGCTCTGAACTTTTCTTCCGTCTAATCACGATAACTACAACTTCATCAGATCCATTGCTTACTGCAAAGCATTGTGGGTATATATTTCCATGTGTGTAATTGCCTCTTCAGCCAGTAGATGGAGCCACAGCTAAGTCAAAATGCCATCTTCCAACACAGTGGTAAAGTTATATTTTTCTTTGTAAAAGTGTTTTACTTTTAGTTCTAAAACATGTCAAACTGAAGACACTCAAGAGCAGGTTTGAAGGTTAAAATAATATGAAACATGCATAATATTTGTCCTTTAAATTCCAAAAAGATTAGCAAACACACTTTTATGCACATTACCTGTACAAACTATCAACTTGTAAGTAGTTATTTCCATGTTCATTTATTGAGAGTTTATGTTTTGGCATGTAGATTATTTTTACACTGAAATATCTTTTGCATGGATTGATTTGATTTTTTACCCTGTGGCTGCATGTTTTTATACTGTTGTTGAAATGTTGATTCATTGACAATCAGTTCGACTCACATCACGAGCTCGTCTGTATCCCATCAGAGGCTTTCACCCAGAATGGGCCGGTCCGGAATTTGTCTGTGGAATTTGTTTAATCCCATTTTGAATTTTAAAAACTGGCAAATTTCTCACTTCCTCAAAAACCTCAAGCGGTCCACTTTAATGAGCTTTAACCTCATCATTAGTTTACTCAGACTTGTATTTGGATTGATTCCTGCAGGAGGCTCCAGTGCTGCCCCCTGTCCCCGCCCACAGACTTAGAATGACATGGGAGTTCTAAAATGTCATGCCTTTCTAAAATAAAAACATGTGAATGACTGTTACAGATGTCACCATGAAGAGGCGGGGCTTATCTGCACTGCAGTTTTGAACAGGAAGTCAATGGACCTGATTCTATTTTTAAGTTGTTTTAGATCAACATTGTGGTTTACAATGAACAAAATGTATAATGATGATCTCCTTGTGTTATAATTCAACACTAAGTACCTTAAAAAAGCATAACATGTCACCTTTTAATTGCTTTCTAATTTGAATATGAGTTGTTTTATCTCTGTTGTTAAAACTCTAGTGTGAATCTGTAAAATGTTTCTCTGCTAATTAAATTAAGAGGTGAAAATCTATGCTTTAAATATTTAAAGGCAAATTTGTCCATTTTAAGTGAGAAAAACCTCATAGAAAATGTACACTGCAAAACTCAGCAGTTGAAAGTTGGAAGAAAAACTATTCAGAAATAGAAATTTGCCAGCTTTAAAAAAAAAAATCTGAATAATCTTCCATACAGTTTGTCATCAGATGTGTCTTTTTGAACAAACAAATGAGTAAAAATGGAAGTAGAAGAGCAATTAGACCCAAACTATGTCTGTATGTTTACACAGCCATGCAACAAATGATTTGTTGCTGTTTGTTATTGTTATTTTTGTTATTATTTTACTAAAACGAAAAGTGAATGTGTGAACTTCACTAACGCCTACCATTTGTGGGCCTTCCTTTATTGAGTTTGAAAAGAAAAACATTCTAAATTCCAGACTGGAGGCAAAAGTGAAGTGGAACATGACGTGATTTCACTGAGAAACTGGGATTAACCTCAGAATGTCACTCAAGTAAAAGCCTCAGACAGAAAACATACAAATCACATTCTTTATTTGAGGATTATGACACACAGTGCATTTCTGATTAAGGTTTTACTGGGGACATGTCCTTTTCATTGTGTCTAAAGTTTTAGAACATCCTATTCTCTTAGTGAAGTTCTGTTCTTACCGTTTTGGTCTGATGTGAGTGAATGTGTCACGTCTCCTTCTCGTTGCCTTCAGTCGTATTTCAACATTTTGCACATTTTAAGGCTTCTATGGATTTGAACCTCTTACTATCCCATCAGCAGTACAAGTTTGAAAGTTTATATCGGACCGTAGAGTTTTTATGTAAAGGTGGACTTTGCAGACTCAATGGAGCTCCAATGGGTTCTGCGTGTTTTTCCCAAAGACTGAAGATTCAAAATTGGAAAGCTTACTAAACAGCTTTGTGCTAAATAAGACCTGTACTTCTATCAAATCTGCTTTTGAAACTTTATACGTGTCAAGTTATTAAAACACCTGCCAAATTTGAAGTTTTAAATGAGTTTCTGGGCTGAAAACAGCTGCATCCTGAGCTTGTTTTGGCTTTTAAACTCTTAATATTTAACATTTTCAAAAAGTCAATGGAAATTTTTCTTCTGAAACCACAACAAATAGAATAAGGTGAGATTGTGTGCCGTTTCCTCAGTCTCCTGACACAAGCCTATGCCTTAAACAGAGCCCCATGTTCTCGGTGTGTGTCCCACGTGCAGTGTCTGTACAGAGTGTCAAATAAAGTCACTGTGCACTACGGCTGGGTCGCTTTTGCTGGTGTTTGTGGTCGTTCTCCTGGTTGTTTCTCTCGTTAAAGAGGTTGTGGGTTAGAGTTCGGTCCGTGTGCGTCTGACACGGCAGAGACGAATCAGAAAACAGTCCACTGCACAAGTCGAGGGACAGTTACAGCAGATCATTGAAGTGATACGTGCAACTGAGTTCAATTCTAACTGAACATTAATCTAACTTGAACACTGTAGCTCCCACTGTAATATAATAACCAAACCAAAAAATGGGCGTTAACAACATTTGTATTTGTCTTGAGGTGAGATGAATAGGAAAAAAAATCTTCAATTTAAAGATTTAAATTGTAAACTTCCCCTGTCGTCTACTCAAATGTAAGAAAAAATATATTACAAGTTTTTCATCATGGCATGTTTTCATGTAGAAATAAGGCATTTTATGTGTAAAAACAGCCAAAAATACATATATTAGGGACATTTATATCTGAAAAATGGATCAGAATCAGGTTTAAATTTTGTAACACAACAAAAAAAAACTAGATTTGACTCAAAATTGTCCTAAAAATTTAAACTTAGCCTAATTTTTTTGACTTAAAACTTCAATAAATCAGTTTTAGATTTAGATATCAAAAAATCCTCCGGTACATTTCGTCAAAATCTTGTTGAGTCCAGATTGTACAGTTTGGTGTGGGATCTACTTTAAGGCTGATCTTTATGTCTCATTTGAAGAAAACAGTCTTTGAAGTTCCAATGTCCCCGAGAAATCTATGGATGAAATGGATTCAGTGGAAGAATAAAACATAAAAGTCGATATGTTGAGAGAGAAAACTGACCAAAAAACAAAAGATTGAGAAAGAAAAACTGCCTGTAGTGTAACATGAATCCTGCTGCTGTTCTTCCTCTCAGCTGGGGTCAGGTTGTGGGCAGGTTGTGGGCAGGCTGCTGCACTCATGCTCCAAGTCGAGTCAAGGGTCAGGTTTGGAAAAGTGAGAAAACCAGAAGCAAAAGTGACAAACCAGCGGCTTCACCTCCAGCAGAGGTGAATCCAGCCGTTCTTATCTAACATGGCCGACTGTTTGTGTCCAGAGCTGAGACAAAGACGTTAAGAAAGTGAAACTCCTGGAACCCAAACAGCTGTGCTCCCTGGTCTGGACCGCAGAGACAGACTGACGCACGGGAGCCACCGGGAGCGCTTTGTGATGAGACTCGGAAAAAAACTGAATTACAAGAAGAGACCTGATGAGACCTTCTCCAGAGGAAGGGAGGAGATGGCGCAGGAGAAGTGAGAGAACCTTGAATGCAACAAAAAAAAAAAACGGCACAGGCTTGGCAAACACACAGAAAAGGTCGTACCACCCTGGATCGAGCAGGCACCGTGAGAGCCGGGACAGAAAATAATGCAGTCTGGTGTGAAGGCAGTGAAGAGGGGAAGAGAAGATGAGCCCACTGCTGGAAAATACTACACTAAAGCAACAAAAGCACGTCGTCAAAACTTGAATGTGGCGCTCTTTGGTCTCTTTCACCCAGAACATCCACATCTTGGGGCATCACCAGATGGAGTGGCACTTTGCAGCTGCTGTGCAAGAGGAACTGTAGAGATAATGTGCCCTGACCTGACCTGGTCTGAGAGGGAGCAGGGAGGACACAGACAAATCCATCTGAAGAACCATGACTACCAGGTCCAGCTGCACGTCTGTACGTGGTGTCCAGCTCTGCTCATCACTCGTGCCGTCACAGATGAGGCCATAGCACACAGTCCTCCCTGTTGGAGAACAGTCCTTCAGTGAAGTATTCTGCCTGAGCAGCAAGCAGCTCCAGTCTGCTCACACTGAGAGGCCAGAGTTTGGAAAGATCATCAACAAGCATTTTCACCACCAATGTACAAAAGTAAAATAAAGAGAAAGGTGTAAAAACAACACACTTTAAAACACATTTATTGTTACTGTTTCTGTTTAACATTCAAAGTTTGCACTTAATAAAATCATCTTTTTCATTTGAGTTTATGAACTAGTTATATTGGTTACTAATATAAACCTTTGGATATACCTTTGACTCTTGAATACTGTATTTACACTTGATCTTCTAGTGACATTTGCAAAGTGTTTGAGGCTGCACACACAGTTACACGTCAGCAGCTCCACCTGACAGTGACACACTCTAAGGATCTTGAAAGTGTTCCGTCTCTCTAAGACTCTTCAGTGTGTTTTCTAACACTGGACAGACGTCTTGGTGTTTGATTTCTTGAGCAGACGTGTGGGATCTTCAGGGCGGCACCATGTGAGGCAGGTTCACCCCTGACGGTAAAACCACCATCAGCCAGTATCTCAGTATCATTTACTTGTAGAAGGTCATAAAATCCTGAATCGGCTGCGAGGTTTTCATGAGAAACATGAAAGCCTTGGACAGAAACGTGAGGCTCCTGCAGGTGACGGGCCGACCACGTGCTTCACTGTGGGACGGCTCTTATATGTTTGGGCCCTGGCTGTTTAAGTTAATGCACGTTTCTGTGCCGTCTATAATGCACCTGCAGCGGCGATAGGTTTGAAACATTTGGGCATATTCCTTAATATGGCGAGCTTACTTGGCCACTTGATTAAAGTTCTTAAAGTCTGAGACATAACGGGGAGCCAGCTCCTCAACATTTTTGAGACACATTAAATCTGAAGGCAGTATCCTTGATGGTGAGCCCTAAGCGGAGGTTCACGAGGACGACCAGCAGACGTCCTCCAGGGTCAGAGAGCCACACACAGCTTCAACACGGCCTTTAACCTTCTGCAGGACCCAAGAAAAGCGGGCCCTGGTCAGACCGGCCCACATGTGCTGCTCTGCACCTGAGCACAAAGGACCACAGGGCAGGCTTCAGCGCTTCTGTGAGCCGTTCATTCTCTGCTTTCAGTCGGTTCACGTGCAGGTCACACTCGGCTGTTCTTCTGTTTGAGCTCCTCATGGACGGCCTCTGAGACCACATCATCTGTACAAAAGACACAAAAAGGACAGAAATGCTCCCATCCTATTGTTATATCTTGTAAATGGGTTACATTCAGGGTGATTATTAAGACTATGCAAAAAATAATGAAGGTTAAATACTTTTATTCACAACAAATAGAAACAGTACAACCTGAAATCTAATAATAATAATGAACATGTTAACGTTCTCAAACACAGAAGGGGGATGTGACAAAAAATGATTATCGCTATTTTCTTGGTGCCAGATCACGATTTCGATTTGTGTTCACTTAGTGTTTTTCTGTTGTCTATAACAGAGCAGCATCGTTCAGGAAAAATATCTGACTGTGATTTTTCTGACCAGAGTGATTGTGATTAGATTTGTGATTTAAAGGTCCCATAACATGCAAAATCGACTTTTCAGAGGTTTTAACCTTCCTACAGTGCTATTTGGGCCTCGTATGTGTGCCCAAAGTGGTTTTTTGATTGATTCCCGCATGCTTTCGCTAGAGAACTGTCTTTTTTGTCCCCCTCGGCTGAGCAGGCAGACGGGGGCTCATCCCATGGATGACGCGGCTTCCCATGGATGATGCGGTGTTTAAGCCATGCCTCCGGGAAGCGCGCAGGCGCAGAATAAAAACAGCTAATGCTAATGCTACACAGTAATTACACGATGGATACGACAGATCGAAGAGTTAGCATGTTATTTACCAAACGGCAACGTCCGTCGTTGAGGTACTGGAGCACGTCAAACTCCAGGTCAGATCCAGGACATAGGACTCAGCACGACGCACCGTCAGGACGGATAAAAGGTTTATTCCCGTGTTTGTGTATCGCTGTTTACCGGAGCACACGGCGCATGCGCACTATCTCCGCTCTAGGCTTCGCACAGGTTGGGCGGGGAGGCGCGAGTTGGGCGGGGGAGCAGCCTGCTCTCTGTTCGGGGGGGTCAGATCTCAGAGTGAGCCGTTTGCTTTTGCAAGGAGGGGGGCCAGTCCAAGAAATGGGTGTTTTTTGGAAACTGTTATGTTATGGATATTGCACAACGCAAAATTTTATCAACAAAGCCCTTAGAATAGACTGTGTAAAGGGGAAAATAGCAGAATATGGGACCTTTAAATGGATTCAGTTCAACTTCACATTTTAAACACAATTTTGTCGCTTTTAGTCACATTTTATTCACATTCAGTTATATTTGTCGTATTTAATCATGTCTGTGTCGTTTTCTGGTCACGTTTTTGTCGCTTTTAGACACGTTTTGATGCATTGAGTTGCCTTTGTTGTCTGTAGGTCTGTTTTTGTCACATTTGAGTACATTTTTATCGCCTTTTATCTAAATCAAAGCAAGACATTTTATGGTTTGTGGAGGTAATTCCACAACTGTTACCTAGCAACCATTTCAAACACAAGGGCCAAAATCCATATAAATGACACAATAGTTATAATTTGATAAATAATAATACCTGATAACAACTTTATTTTGTTGAATGACCGTTTAAACTGTCAAAAAAGTGTCAGTTGTGTGTAAATTGTCTTTGAATTTTCAATGGCCTGTCACTTTTTGATGACATCACAGAGGGATTCCATTTTAGAACTCAGCTCTATTTTCCAAAACGAAACAGATGAATGCAGACGACCAATTCAACACTGCTCACACCCCAAAGCAAGAAAAACCAGAGAACTGTTTGAAATGTTTTTGGTTTAAAACACCCTCTGTTCCATTTCTATTTGTTCATTGCTTCCTCTGTTTTGTAAAATTGTTCAGTTTTTACCCTGTACATTGTCTTTACTTTAAATTTAAATTAATAAATAAAAATCAGAACTATTTCCTGTATTTTTAAACTTGAATTTTTCAAAATTTCTTACAAACTGCAACTCCACAGACGTAAAAATATAATAGCTATTTACCACAGATGCCCTCCCACCAAACTAAGTCAGAATAAGAACATTTTGAGCCATATAGACTTTAACGCTGACTATTATACTTTGTTAATCTACTTTGAACGAGTGATTATTCACATGTTCACATTTGTAGGACCTTCAGTCTGACCTGAGTGAAGTGCTCGCTCCAGTCGCTCCTTCAGACGTCCTGAGCCGCAGACGCCCCCTGTTTGCCTTGAGAGGGGTGCGTCTTGTTGTTTTTATAAAAACAATGCAAAGAAAAAATAAACCAAGACAAAGAGCATCAACAATAATAACCTTATATTAGGCATTTTTATAATAAGAAGTTGTGACCAATAAAAATAGAAAATAGTTTTTTAAATTTCAATCCTGACGATTCCGCCACATGAGTCTCAGAGTGAACAGCAGAGGGCAGTATAAGAACACATCTAGCTGTCATCTGGGTTCTGTCTTTTTTTTTTTTTCTTTCTTTTTTTTTTTTTTTTTTCTCAGTTTAAATTGTCTCTAAAGTAAAATCTGCATTTCGACATTTTTTGTGGGAAACGTAGGCGACAGAAAACAGAGCAGAAGGAGGTCATGAATGTGTGCTTTTTAGAGCTCATTTTGGCCAATTTTATGTCCAAAAACCATTATTACTCTATATTTATTGGTTAATTTCTGCAAGTTGCTAAAAGTGAAAACTGAAATGGGAACACAAGCACCCAGTGGGTCAAAAGGTCAGAGTAAAGCTGGAGGAGGCTCTGACTGACACATTTGGACATTTGTTGGGTTTAGACAATTTCTCTTTAAATGAGATTTAGTAATAAAGTAAAACGTCCTCACAGCAAAAAATGGAAATCTAGACAATCTTAAAATGACTTGAATTTATTATTTGTATCTGAATTTGAGTAGTTTTGACTCAGTGAGATGTAAGCGCTGATGTGATGCAGAATATTTCACTGTTGTTGTTTGGTTTTTTTTGACTGATTATTCAATAATTTAGGTTAAAATAAGAAAATGAATTTGCCAGTGGAGTTAGTAAAATTATCTTAACCCATTGGCAGATAATTTGACTTGAAGTAAGAAATTGTGTTGAAACAAGTCAGAAACAAGTCAAATAATCTATTCATTCATGTTCTACCACTTATATCCCAGTGACTTTGGGCCTTAGGCGGGGCACACCCTGGACAGAGGCAGCTGACACAGACAACAGTTCACTCTCACATTCATTAGGGGCAATTTAGAGAGAAGAACCCACTGTAACACAGGGAGGACATGCAGACTCCGCCCAGAGGTCGTGGGTGTGGTCTGGTCCACGAACCCCGTCAATAATCCAAAAGTGTCTGGCTGCAGACCTTAATCCAGAGTCGCCAGCCCCGCAGACCTTAACCAAGAGGCGCCTTAACCCACAGGTCCGGAAGTACGTTGCACGGACGAAAATAATAATTTTAAAAAAGGTTACATCAGACATTACTTTTTACTAACCTGAGTAAGAGGTTAGTAAAACTATGTTTAAAAACACTCAGAAAACATTCAAACTGAATGAAAGATTGACAGTTTATGGAAATATTGAAAGCACTGCAAAATATTGAACATTATAATCAGAAAGAAAAAAAAAACTGTATTGAAAAAATTAAAAACTTGAAAGAAAGATTACATGCATTACTCATTTATCTCATTACATTCATAAAAACAAAGCCCCTCCCTCCACCACTTCTTCATAAAATGTCCGCGTCTTCCACACAAACAAATACGATTTTAAAAAGCTCCAACTCCTCCTCGTGTTCTTCATTGTCAGATTCCAGTCTCATCTTTATTGACGCAGTGACCCAGAGCACTCTGCGATTTTGTGAAGAGAGAGAGAGTAAAAGGCGTGGACCGACACGGAGCCATGAGGCCCAGCCTCAGGTGGGACTTTTCTTGGAACTGTCTGGAGGATGTGGACAGGGAGCGCATGGAAAAGGCGCTGAGGCGGGCTTGAATGACTCGCCGATTGCACCAGCACCGCGCACGGAGCGGACGAGCCCCGCGCACGGAGCGGACGAGCCCCGCGCACGGAGCACGGAGCGGACGAGCCCCGCGCACGGAGCACGGAGCGGACGAGCCCCGCGCACGGAGCGCGGACGAGCCCCGCGCACGGAGCTCATCAGCCACGCTCTCGGAGCGCTGAGTCCCGCTCATCATAAAGTGCAATGTAACAGTGCGGACTTTGAATCAGAATTACAATAATTTGGGGAAATAATTTCATTCGGGGCTGGACGTAAAACATCCGGGGCTTAAGCCCCGGTAAAATTGGTCTGGTGACGCCTCTAAACTTCAGACATTTTCCTAAACTCATTTATCAGTGAGAGTTACGTCCGTGCGTCGGCGCTATAGCAACGTACAGCCCGCATTATATAAACGCTCCACGGAGACACTCTCTCACTTCACTTTGAGCGCTCAGTGGTATCAGTACAATCAGTACATTGTCAGTGACAGATATCTACATTTGTGAGACCGAAACACCTCATCTCTCCGCTACTGTTGGTAAAGTTCACTTTCAACACCAGAACAGTTGCTAAAAATCAGTTTAAAGTGTTTTGAAAGTTTGCACAACTGTGTAACAGTGTGACCCATGGCTCGCCCCGTCCATCGCCCTCCGGACCCAGACGACATGGACCCCTTCCCCGGTGGTGAGATAAATCACTCAAATAACCATGAATGTGGATTAAATAACCTAAACGCTTCATGATATTAACAGCTTAGTTTGTATCTGGCTGTTGCAAATCGGCCAAATGTTTGAGCCAAACGTTTTGTCAAGAGCTAAGTACTTTAGAAAGACGGTCTTTGGTTTTTGACAGCGCTTACTTTGACTTTCTTTTTGCGGCATGCTTAATACCTGCTGAAAACGGCCACAATTTATATAGAAGGGTTCAAATAAAAAAGTATTTCTGCAAATGGGCAGCATTTTAGTTTGTGGGAGTCAAAATTCAGCTGCGTTTCAGGGGCCTGTTTGCAGTAAAGATGGCGCCCAGCTAAAGATGAGACTATAGCTGTGTCCCAATTCAACGGCTGCATCCTCCGAAGGACCCAGCCTCCTCCTCCGTGTGGCCTCCGTGGACCACAAAGGCCGTGCCGAAATGGGACAGGTCTAGCCTGCGGAGCCGCCGGTCGCCCGGCAACCGAGACTCGCTGCTAACGCTAATGCTAACGCTAATGCTAACACCACGCACGCCACGCATATTACATTACGCACATGGACGTATTAAAAACAATACGTACTGGAGATAAAATACTCGGACCTTGAGCTCAAGAGATTGTAATTTTTCTCACCCAAATCTTGTGTCTAAAACAAAGCTGACATTATGTTCAGATCTTGTTACGTTTAACCATTACCAATGAAATACGCAGTCTTAATTCTGGAAGTATCTTTTATAATGACAAGGGACTACATGAAAGGTGAAGGGTGCATTTAAGGATAAAATATGTTTATTGTGCAAATCTGAGAATATTGAACATTAAGCCCATTATATAAACACATTAAAGATCAGTGAAACCAGCTATATGTTCATGTCCATAATAAATTCGTCACAATTTAATACTTAATGTTGTATTATGACATGCTCCATCTTTAGCAAATGTTGATCAAATGAACTCTACACCTTAATTGCAGTGCAACACTACATGTTGTCAGTAATTGACCAAAAACCACAAGATGATTTTCAGATCTCACCATAAACCCAAATTCACCACAGAAACTGTGCCATCTAGGTATCAAAGTTATAAACATATTATGTTTTAGTCTTTTCAATTTCCCCTCACACAATTGAAAATGTTAGAATAAAACTGTAAATGTGTAACTATTTTACTAATACTAATAATAATGTATTTAATTTAGCAAACCATCAAAGCAGATCTTTAGTTTATGAAGTCATTCACAGACAATGGCAATAAAACTTCTGATTCTGATCCGATACAGTTGTTCAGGTGCTCTTCAGTTAAGATCAAAACATTGAGACAGCTGTAGGACATTTTATTTATTAAAAGTTAGGCCTCAGCTGTACAAAAACATGTGCTCGAGCGGACACGGCCACCATACACTGCCCCAGGTCTTCTGTCGTCAGTTGGAGGAGATGGACCTCCACATCTGCAGGAGACTCTGGACCATGTGGTGGACGGTGCAGACAACACGCTCTCAGGTTGATGACTCTCAACCAGAAGACGAGAGTCAAGCTAGGTCCAGCTGAGAAGATTCACACTAAACTCCTGTACAATTGGCCTTGTGTCTGCAGCTGAGTCAAAACCTGTAACAAAATACATAAAAAAGTCCAAATACTATTAATGGCAGACCTGAAAATTAACTCCACAGAGCACATGTCAAATACATCCAGGTGATTTGGCACTTATTAGAAAATTATAAACAGCTAAAGTAACACAAGAAACCTGTGAATTCGACATTTGATTGTTGTTACAAACTTAAGTGGTATTTCAATTTGATGAAGAGGAATCCTGCAGCACTAATTACTTTAGAAGTGTTTCAAACCACAATGCACATGTCCCATACCTTATTGGTCCGTTTCTTTGAAGAGGGTGTCCTCCAGTGCAGTGTCAGGTGCACTTTATTGTCCTCTGCGTTTGACCCATTTTAAGCATCATCTGCATGTTCTTCATTGAACAGTTCTGTGACTCCAGCAGTATTGACTGTCCTCAGACAATAAGCTACATATGAGAAAAGGAGAAGTCTTATTAAACATTTGCAAGTGTAGTGTTCTTATCTAACCCTTTGGTCACAGACTTTGGTCACAGACTTTGGTGCACAAGTGTAAAAGATACAGGTCTCCACAACCATTTTAGCATAAATCTGTTGAATTTAAATACAATAAAAACACAATTTGTCCAATCAGTATTATTTACCTTAATCATCCATTTTCTGGGATTATAAAGAAGGCAATTATTCCATTCCCATCATTTCTAGAATTAAATGCATTAGTTTGTATTTGACTTGTATTACGTGATTTACAAGTAATTATATAATTAAACATAATAAAGCTGTGCTTTTTAAGAATAATACACAAAACAACAGGTGTCATCTTACCTCTAAGATACACTGGCCAAAAGTTTAGCCCCCATGGCCCAAACAACGTGGTCGTTTCCTCCTCGTAGCTTTATTTTTTTAATCCACGGGTTTCTTTTCTCCTAAAAGTGAAAACATGATCAGTGTTTGATGTCAATTTGCCCAAATACGAAAGTTTGACCGGACTTTTCACGGCGTTAGCTGGAGTTTACTAGCCAAACTTTTAGCTCAAATCTCCGCGGCTCACGCAGTAAAAACACACTTATTTTATAGCCTTGGGGGCTTTATCGTCTTATTTTATGACAACAGTCCTGTTCGTAGTAAACTCATTATGTTTCAAGCATGTACTCACGTGTTTTCCTCCGCTTTCGGGACGCGTTGTTTTGCTCCGCTGTTTGCGCACGTCTGACCAGCGCCGCGCAGTGCGTTATGGGATATATGAGGCCGCGAAGGCTGCTCAGATGTGGCCTTCGGTCACGGCCGATCTCCATGGAAACGCGGGCCGCATTTGTCGGCCGCATTCGTGGGCTGCATGAAATGGGACAGCCTTGTCGCGGCGGAAGTGACGCAACCGGCCTTCAAATGTAGCCTTTGGATGACGCAGCAGTTGAATTGGGACACAGCTTCTGTACAGAAATGTACATTTTATATTGATACGGATGGGGCCAAACTGTCAGCAGTTGCATGCACTGTGAACTTGTGAGGAAGAATCTGATCTATTTAAATCTAAAACCTGTTATTGTAGTGAGTTTAATCTAATACAAAAACTTAGAACATGAAGCAAGGAAAACGTACTATGCCTGTAGACTAGCCAGCAGCTCCTTTGTGTGGACAATTCTGTAGACTTGTGCGTCAACGTTTGACTGGCTCCTGCATCTACAAACCAAGAATAGACTTGTATCAGTGAGTTGTTAATGTTGTTTTAAATGTTTCAGCGCTTCTGGACCCGCGGGCCGCTCTGGGACACCCTCCCGTCGCAGTAGACCTAGGTGAGTTGGAGGTAGGTGTCCCTTTTCTTCTCTTGCGTCGTTGGATGGAGCTCGCGCAAGTTGATCAAGAGGAAGAGGAGGAGGACGACTGGGACGACCAGGACTCTGGTTACGGCAGTTTGTCTGAGGAGGCCAGCGATGAAGATGAGGACGACGCAGAAGAAGAAGAGGAGGACAGCGAGGTGGAGGAAGAAGACGACGACCAGCGTTTCCCTCCAGAGGAGTTTTGGGCCGGCTGGAGGCCTCAGCAGCGTGCAGAGAGCCCTCCTCCAGCTCCAGCGCCGAGCCCCGAAGAGGACCACCGTCCACCTTCTCCTGCTGCGTCCCTCCCTGCGCCCTCCCTTGGTGCTCTGGACTTTATTCCACTCGGTGGATCTAAGCGCCACAGGGATGAGGACGAAGAGGAAGAGCCCGACTCCAAGAGGCATCGCTCTGAGGACAGCGGCGACGACAGCCCTGACCCTGACCCCGCCCCCTCCACCTCTGCTGGGACGTCTGACCCCACCCCCTCCACTTCTGCCGGGACGTCCGGGGGCTTCAGCCGCTACTTTCTGTACCCCCACCTGCTCCAAGACCCAGAGTCAGACGATGACTGAGTTCAGTCTCTGAGACCGTGGGCTTGGCAACACTCAGTCGGCAGCATTTAACAACTTCAGCTCCGCCAATTTCATCTCCTGTACATAGTTTTTACGTTTAGGATCCGTTAACTCAGTGGTTCTCAAACTTTTTCAGTCGCGACCCCCAAACACAAAGAATAGTCGACACGCAAAGTAATACATTAGCCTTATATCTAATGTTTGATTTTATTTTGAGAATATAGACCTAGAAACATGACTTTGATTGGACAAATAGGAATCTACATTAATTTTCTCCCATCATCTGGGGACCCCCAGAAATCCTTTCGCGACCCCCCTTGGGGTCCCGACCCCTAGTTTGAGAACCACTGCGTTAACTGAAGAGAAGGTCAAAAGTCGCAAGCCAACATTTGGGGTTAGGCTGTGACTCCCTTCTTCTTTTGTTTATGGGTTTACTTTGGGCATCGGGGGGTTAACTAAAGAGAAGGTCAAGAGTTTAACAAGCAGCATTTGGGGCTGTTTGTGACTCCCTTCTTATGGGTTTACTTTGAGCATCAAGGGGTTAACAAGCAGCATTTGGGGTTGTTTGTGACTCCCTTCTTATGGGTTTACTTTGAGCATCAAGGGGTTAACAAGCAGCATTTGGGGCTGTTTGTGACTCCCTTCTTATGGGTTTACTTTGAGCATCAAGGGGTTAACAAGCAGCATTTGGGGCTGTTTGTGACTCCCTTCTTATGGGTTTACTTTGGGCATCAAGGGGTTAACAAGCAGCATTTGGGGCTGTTTGTGACTCCCTTCTTATGGGTTTACTTTGGGCATCAAGGGGTTAACAAGCAGCATTTGGGGCTGTTTGTGACTCCCTTCTTCTGACATCATATTACCTCATGATTTATATTCTTTGAAATAGTTCACATTTTAGTAAAACTATTAAATCCTTCACTGGAGGACATATTTACTTACTTTAGATTTAGAGTCAAAAAATTCTGGTCGCTCAGAAATCGTATTTATTAACTTTTATAGTAACGATGTTCATATGTAAAATATACAATATTAGCAGATAAAATACATAAGAATCGACTGATGACCACACATTTGTGAAGTAGCACAATACAGAGCACTGCACTGTAATGTAATTACTGTGTCTCTGGAGGTTGTGCTTTTACTTTAAATGTTTTATTTATTCATTTATTTTTACAATACATATTGTAAAACAGATTTGGGTTTGTCCACTGTATCAACGGTCGGTGGGACACTCCCTCTGTCTCTTTTTGTTGTAATTTTGTGTTTATTTCAGAAATATCACCAAGCCTGTCACAATAATTGTTGTATAATGTTTACCTTTTTCTTTTCTGTTGTACAATTAGATTTGAGCTGTAGAGAGTCACATAGTAATTATAATAATTCTGGACTCTAACTAACCGCGTTTGAGCTTTACTCTGCTGCTGTAGAGTTATCGTGTCAGTGACATAAAGTTGACATTTTCTGTTAAAATATACAGCACTTCAAAATATGTGAATGTGACAGGCATGAATGGTAATGTTTAACATGGAAATGTAGAATTAGCACATGATATTTTGAGATAAACACATTTATTTTTCGTCTTTTACCTTGCAATGAAAGATGTAGAGATTTGGGTTTGTTCACTGGCCTATCGGTCGGTGGGACACTCCCCCTGTCTCATTTTGTTGTTGTCTTTGAAATATTGTTTTGTCATTTTGTTTTTTCCATACACGTGTATTTGTACTACAATGTAACTGTGCTCCTATAAACACTCTCTGTGGAAATAATGTCTCCTTTTACTTTGTGATGAATAATGAGATGTAGAGATTTGGGTTTGTTCACCGACCTATCAGTCGGTGGGACACTCCCTCTTGTATGTATGTATTTTTTGTATTTACTGTATTTAGATGTCAGTCAGCACGGATCCATCTCGGTGAGTCAATTTCAATAAGTTCTGAATTCTTTTTCCACTTGACTAATGAATCATTTCCACAGAGAGGTGTGTCTTATGGGGAGCTGTCCATGGTCCATTGTCCACACACTGCAGTGAAGCACCACCAGAGGGAGCCCTGATCCTGAAGTCAGAGTGGGAGTCAACGCAGTCACAAGGCATTCTCACTCTTCTTTGAAGGTAATAGTTTGCATTATGGAATGTTTGTAACATTACAGTTGAGTCTAGTTCAGCCCTTCCATAGTCTTAAGAATCCTCTCCAGTCATGTCCTGAAATCAAACATATGTTAATATTTGTACTTTTCTTTTGTGTTCATTAAAGGAATCCATGTCCAGTTTCCAGATAACTTCCTGCCACTGTCTGGTAGAGAGGAAACGTATCTGCAATCATCACATAGGTATTTGATTTTTCTGCAAGATAAAGCACAGTTTCAAATATTTCATGTTTTTTCTTAAAGTGTATTTGCACATTAACAAAGTATCAATTCATGAATCTGTGAACAATGTTTGCAGATTCTGTCTGCTGCAGTCAGAAGAACACAGATCCGCTGGAACCCGTCGAGTCCGAGGTGTCGTGTTCTGTGATTGTGACCTGTCAATGTTTTCATCCACAGCAGAGGAAGAGTTTTGGTCCAAAGGCAGACTTCACTCATCGCAAGCAGGCCTTCAGTGAGTGGAATATTACTACTAACCCTAACCAACATTAGGACAACACTGGTTTAAAGGCTTACTTTAGTAATAATAATAACATAACCCACTTCTGTAGATCAAGTTCAGTCCCTATCTTTGTGTGAAAAGGTTTAGATAAAATCATTGTGCGTCAAGTAACTCTGGCTCTTCTCTGTTTTCCAGCTGGTGTCGCCCGCTCACCTTCATGACCACACCTGCAGGACGGAGCCAGACTGACTGACCAGCATGACCAGGTGAGCCACACTGACAGTTTAAGAACCGCCGCGCGCTTTACTCTAAACTAACTCAGCTCTGTGTCCCACAGGCCCCGAGCGATGCTCCTGCCGCCGAGCCACCCCGAGTCCCGGGGTCCCGAGTCTAGCACTTACTGTCTGGCTGGCTAAAAGAGCGGAAGAAACATCGTGGACCAGAGCCGCCTTCTTTACCGTCCCCCCAGAGACACGCCCGAACTCCTCCGTCGGGACGGTAAAGAAGGCGACTCTGGTCCACGATGTTTCCTCCGCTCTTTTAGCCAGCCAGACAGTAAGTGCTAGAAAAATGAATCAGAGACAGTTCTAAGTGGACTCTGCCCTGCTCCTGTCCCCTGTCTGTCCGCAGGTTCCCAGCGGTCTGGCACTGGGCCACCGGATCAAGCAGTGGCTGTGGGAGAAGCTCAACCGGCCCCTCGTCACCGAGACGGAGACCAGCGGCGGGCTCCTGCGCTACCATGAGTCAGTAACACAGGGCCCTATGATCCACCTGGACGTGTCCAACGAGCCTCCCCGCCCTAAACCCTCTTCTCTCTTGCAGGAGCGGCCCGCCGCCCGCGCTGGAGCCAGTCCCACTCAGCCGCAGCGCGACCCTCTGAGAGAGCAGGTAAAGAGCGACAAAATGCACTTTAACAGTGGTGAGAAAGTGGTTGTCTCAAATGCCCGTCTTTCCTTCTTCTTCGGTGCAGGCTGCGCTCGTCTGCGTGGAGCCTGCCGTGAGGGGCCGTCCGGGGACGCCCCAGACCAGGTAAGAGTGTATACACAGTTTTTTTTAGAAGCGGCAGTGGAAGAAGTTCTCAAATTTGTACACATACAGGAGCAAAAAAACTACTCAAAAAACAGTGTTCTATCAAAATCTACTGGAGTGAAAATACCGAATTAGTCGTCTCAAAATTTACTTTAGATAAGATAAGATAAGATAAGATAAGAGATCCTTTATTTGTCCCACAATGGGGAAATTCCACTGTTGCAACACACAGTTTAGGACAGGAATGAAAGAAATAGGCGCATGCAATAAAATAGGATAAATAAACATGGTCATAAAAAAATACAATATAAAGTATAAGGTATAAGGTATAAAAAGTAAAAGGTCAAAGCATTTTACACAGATTTTTGCGAGTTGCTAAAGTGGCGCATTTACTGCTCTCCATAAAGAATGGGGCCGATTTTGGGTCAAAGGAAGCGACTCAATCATTCACTTGGTGTATCAATCTAATGTATTTTTATGGATATATTTTGTCAACACCCAGTCGTAAAGTCAGAATACTTTGTCGTCTCTCGGCACGCAATCCGCACAAGACATCGCGAACACAAACAGCAGCAGCCGTAAAAAAAGAAGTACATGAATGAATAAAACGCAAGCTCCTTTCTGTGTCACGCGTGCGTAGACGGTATACATTTTAATGTGTGTTTTTAGAATAGACAAAGTGTGGTTTTAACTGTTTTGTAGATTTTGTAGTATTTATATGTGTGATTATTTGTGTATTTTGTGTCGCTTCGAGTCTCATCTGTGTGTGTTTTGCAGCTCCAAACACCGAGCTGCCCCACCACCGGCCAGCCGACAAATGCCTCCCGAGACAGAGAAATACCATCGTTTCTTCCCGGCGCCCGGTGCCTGGCTACTGCCCCAGTGTCACACCAACATCTCCCGGGGCGAGCCACTCAACCGAAAACATCCAGCTCCTCCTCCACTCGACAAACGTGGCTCCAACATCAGCTGCGTACACCCGCATCCAATGCTGCCCCGCCCTAACATCACCATCTTCAGGGGGGAAAAAAACTCACTTCAAGTTGTCTCCAAACCTCGTCCTCCATCCAGACAACTGCTCCAGCCCCAGCCTACCAGCAACATCTTCAGGGGCAAAAGCCCAGCCTCCACAACTGCCCGGCGTACCATCTTCAGGGACAAGCCATCGTCTGTTTCTCCACCATCAGCCGAGATATCTCCAACTTGCATCCTCCTCCTCCATCCAAACAACTGCTCCGGCCCCAGCCTACCATCAAAATCATCAATGACCAAAAGCCATCTCCATCCTCCTTCTCCTCCGCCCAGTGAGTGTCCCAGACTACCATCACCAGCGACAGGGGCTAGCAGCCGTCCTCATCCTCCTCATCCTCCGCCCAGTCAATGCCCCGGCCTTCCATCAACATCTTCAGGAGCCAACAGCCGTCTCCATCCTCGTCCTCCTACTGCCCCTCTTCTCTGTCAGTGTCAGGGACAAACCATCGTCTGTTGCTCCACCATCAGCCGAGATATCTCCAACTTGCGTCCTCCTCCTCCTCCATCCAAACAACTGCTCTGGCCCCAGCCCATCAACATCTTCAGGGGCCAGCAGCCGTCTCCATCCTCCTTCTCCTCGTCCTCCTGCCCCACTTCCCTGTCAGTGCTCCAGCCCAACATCACCAGCGACAGGGGCCAGCAGCCATCTCCATCCTCATCACCACCCTACCTCTGACCACCCACCAGATCACCCACCTGCTCACTCACCACCAGTGCCACCAAAAGACCACCCACGCACCACCAGCCCCAAAATATACAGGCTTTTTAGCCTCCAATAAACCCCTGTTTGTTTGGATCAAAATGACCTGTTTTTTGTCTTTGGTTCAGTCGGTGGTGCCCTACAGTGCACGCTGATCTATGGACTTTCGTAGTAACAGTGTCATTACTATATTACTAGACTATTGGGGCCGTCTTTATTATGAAGGTGAAAAAAGAAAGTATGTAAAGGCCAAATGTCTTTCTCCTAAAAGGCCTTTTTGTGCTCAGTCATTATTTAATCAAACATATTAGAGTAGCATGTGTACACAGAAATAGGCCTACTTTTATTACCACCTCATAGCTTTTTTTCTTCTCTAAAACAATTCAGTTGGCTGTTTGGTAAATAAGATGCTGTTGAATTGGAAGAGATAAATGTACAAATGTAGCAACAAACAAAACAGAAGGATCACATTTATGAATGTAATTCACAACATCCACTCATTACATGGTGAAGACTAGTCCTGTAAAACACTCATGTACTTGAATTTGTTCCATTCCGTAATATCATTTCAGATGAGGGTCTTAAAGGAAGTGCATGTAAGATTATGATTTCAAATTTGATGGACAAATCTATGTGCCAACAGATACACGAGGCAAACATGTTCAGCTTAAATATATGTAGCCAGGTCAATTATAAAAATAAAACTTTCAAAAGAAGTAGTTGCAATTCTTTGTTTAGCCAGAAGGTGTCACTGTGGTCAAGTGTGATAATACAGTAGCTACTAGAAGTCGCACGTGTGACGTCATCACTCCGCGACAGCTGAGTGCCCCGATAAGAGACTGATAGGAAACGGTGCATATCAGTGGTAAATATAGTTTTAAAAGAGTTTTGTATGTAGTAAATAATCTTTGATATTGTTAGAAAATGATCTAAATTGCATCATATTGTAAGATTATTGATCTAGCTACTCCTCGCCTTGTGAAGCGTGTTTCTGTTCACGTAGGGGAAATCTAGAGCTACGTGACAGCGTGAGTTTGAATGCACATCGGATATAATTGTAACAGATTTCTGTGATTGTGTTTTTGTTTGTTGACCAGTTTTGTATATTTTATGGTCAATGCAGAGGGGAGATAGCACTGTCCAGGGTCCGGTGTGCTGTGCGTGGCCTGGGTAGTCTGTCCGCCATTTTGAAGTGAGTTTAGGTTCAATGTCATACCATGTAAAATTATATTTCAGTGTAATTGTATGTTTATGGTACAAGCAACTGGAATGTTAAGCTGTGTTTATTCTTTGTTTTGTTTTAGGATAAGCCCCCTACTGTTGTCTTTTGTTTTTGTAGTTTATCTACAACTTTTGGTTGATAAAGAGAGACTGAAAATACTGAATCGTGACATAAGATGAATACTGAGGTTCCTGACAATTGTTAAAAGACATTAAAACATTTTTGGAACAGCCAAATCAAAGCAGAATTAATGCTGTTCTCCTGCTGGGTGCAGTCGGGAAATAAAAGACCCACATTATTTTTTAGAGCTGCTGGTGTCGTGTCATTTTACCACCCGGTCACATATACTGACAACACTTTGAATGTTTATGTTGTAATTTGCTGCTTTGGTTCTCAATCCCATTCTCCAGTCAGAAAGCGGTCTCTCATTCGGGTTGCCAGTTTACAAAAGCCAAGCAGCAGCCAATCACCGAACAGCGCCGGTGCAGCCACTTGTATGTGTTCTCTCGCTCTCTCTCGATCTGTGTCTGCAGGTTAAGGGCAACACGGGTTCACTCGAGATTGTAGTTCCTTTTTGAAACCAGTAAGAGACAGAAGGCAATCGAACCCGTCCCTAAACACACACACACTCACATCACTACTATGTGTGGCAGTGTGAGTTTCTGCCATTGTAAATAATGTCCAGTAGGTGGCGCTTTAGACAATAAAAGCCTTTCTCAGGCTTTTCGCCCTTTGACTTGTGCATTTCCGCCTCTGGTTAGGCGTGTTTACGCCGTGCTCTGCTGCTTCAGGTAGCTATCCTTGTTGGTTTTCTACAATATTGACGTTTTCTAGCCACTAATGTCTGTTATTTTAGTGCCGCAGCGTGGCTCAGCCCCGCGAGTCACCGCTTCGTGTGGCCTTGTTGTTCTGTGCTTTGGCGTCTGGCGAGCTGGGGTCCCAACGTGTCGTAGGGTCCAGCCTGTAATCCGTCAGCCGTCAAGGGTGCGCATCAACTGGTGTGTAAAATGAAGTCGGTTCGATCATAACAAGCGCATTTGTGACTGTCTTTCAGTGAGCTAATTATGTTACACCCTCCAGGTAAAAGGGGTTGGTCAAGCCTTGGCCCACCGCTGTCTTGCCTCGATCCTGTTTGGGATTCTGTACATGTTTGTCATGTCGCCTGTCCTTACGGCTTTTATTTTTCTACTGGACTGTTATATGAAGAATTGCAATGAGTGCATCATGTGAATTAGAAAAAGAATGGGAAAATGTGCAGTTGTGAGCAGATGTTTAAGAATCTCAATCAGCCATGGTTATGTTCTTAATAAGTCGACTAAATTGTACTTTGCCTCCTAATGATTGCAACAAACCTGTGTGTCCTTATTTTATTTCCCGGGTTTATACCCGGTGGCGTTGTTGGTTTTTATTTAATTTACTGCTACGGTTAAGTTAAAACCAGTTGTTACTGGTTTCACATCCTGATACCGTCACCGTTGGTCCACCACACAGAAGACACAGGAGGGCAGAGCTCCAGCCAAAGGTCCACAGAATCAGGACTGATGACTCTGCCTCTGATTCTTGTGTTTGACTCCAGCAACAGGATCCAGTCCAGGACCAGGAACATCATCAGTTTATTAGGATTTATTTCATTTTTATTTATTTGAAATGGGACAGTGCACATGAGTCAGATCACATGTAAATATGCCAGATGTAGGCATAAAGGCTAATTGCCATCTGTAGTCCCATGGCAGGTTGATGCTGATGATTTGAGCATCAGTTCAAATCATAAAGTGCTTTATAACATGATAGTTACAGTCATTCATTTCATGTTTTATTTGGACACACATCAGAACAATGATTAATGGGCACAAGGAAAAGAAGTAAAATACTGGTATACTCCTCCCCCTCATTTGTGTAACATTGAGCAAGCAAATCATATCCAGTTCTTGTTCAGTTGTTGTTATAAAGTGCATTTGAGGACATTTGATTGCTTTTGTTTATTTTTGTAAAACATTTTTGTTGACGTTAGCTCTTACTTTCTATCCTAATCCATTAGTGAAATATTGTCAGATGTTAAATTCACTTTTACGTTGAATCATTTCTCAGTATTGTCAGAATTTGAAAGTACATGTTGTCTTTTGCAGTGAACTATATTATTGCAACTCTTCATGTCATCATTTAAGCCAGTGGTTCCTTATCTTTTTTGTCTCGAGTACCCCCTAAGCCTTGTCTCACACTCAGAGTACCCCTTAACTTGAGTTTCAGGCAAATCAATGACTTTACTAGTCACACCTTGTCAATAATTACTATTCTATTTTTGTTTTAATTTTATTTACAACTAAGAACACTTCTTTATTCAGATAAAAGTACGTTTCATCTTATTTTTCAATCCCATGGTCATTGCTCACGTACCCCTGGTTGGAAAATACTGATTTGAGCTATTCCATAAGTCAACTCTGCAGCGTGTTGTACACTTTTCTTTTTTTTTTTTATCATAGTACGACAAGGCTGTTAGTCAAAATTCAGTGTATTCCTTAGATTATCTTTGTCTGCCTTGCCTTTATGTAATATTTGTTGTGTTTTTAGGTGCACTAAGCCGAATTCAAGCAGCCACAGCTTTTGTACTTTGTCAGAGACACACAAGTGATGATCCAGTCTGCTTTCATATTGACAGGAAGCTGCTGCTGCTGAGGTGCATTTGAACCTGGATGGAATAATGACTGGCTTTATCACTCTGGGCCAATTCTCATGACCAATGTCGAGTTCTTTTCCACTTGAAAAATGAATCATTTCCACAGAGAGGTGTGTCCTATGGGGAGCTGTCCATGGTCCATTGTCCACACACTGCAGTGAAGCACCACCAGAGGGAGCCCTGATCCTGAAGTCAGAGTGGGAGTCAACGCAGTCACAAGGCATTCTCACTCTTCTTTGATGGAAATATTTTGCATTATTGAATGTTTGTAACATTACAGTTGAGTCTAGTTCAATTCTTCCATAGTCTGAAGAATAATATTTTTACTTTCCTTTTTCGTTGTTCATTAAAGGAATCCAAGTCCAGTTTCCAGATTACTTCCTGCCACTGTCTGGTAGAGAGGAAACGTATCCACAACCATCACCATCTCTGCCAAGTCCAAACATAGGTATTAGATTTTTCTGCAACGATAAAGTACAGTTTCGAGTAATATTTTTTTCTAAAAAGGTATTTACACATAAAGAATTAAAATTAAAGTATCATTTCATGAATCTGTGAACAATGTTTGCAGATTCTGTCTGCTGCAGTCAGAAGAACACAGATCCGCTGGAACCCGTCGAGTCCGAGGTGTCGTGTTCTGTGATTGTGACCTGTCGATGTTCTCATCCACAGCAGAGGAAGATAAGATAAGATAATCCTTTATTGTTTCCCATGAGAGAAATTTGTCCTGGGACAGGGGACCACATGCTTCAGCTCAGACACAAGACATCACCAACAGTGCAAGCAAAACAATCAGCATCACCATTGAACACAAATTACAACACCAAAAGAAGCCACGAGTGACACGACATCAGGGGCCTGTCAGTCACAACATGATAAAACAATCACAGTCTTAAATACATTTAATGACTCAAGTGCACATACCCTGGGCCTTTTGCACTTTCCCTTAGCCTGTGTGCAATTATTATTTAATTTTTTTGATTGCACATTCCCTAAGCCTATGTGCAAAACACCTGAATAGGAAGAGGTGATCAAGTCTCCAAAAGCAGACTTGACTCATCGCAAGTGAGCAGGCCTTCAGTGAGTGGAATCTGCTGTTGCTCTAAATTCAGTCTAATCACACATTTCTTTTGTTTAGAAAAGAAATCTGAAGCACCACTCCTGATGAAGTTCTCCAGAGGAACCCAGACACACCCACAGGAACAACTGTGGTAAGAGAAAAAGAGGACCCACGAACACGTCATGGAGGGATGAAAAGCTCATCAGAAGACAACACAAAATATTTAGAAAAAAGAGGAATAATGATAGTTTTCCTCATTGTTTTATTTATTATTTAGAACTGAAAAGCAGCAATGTGCCTCTGTTGTAAGTGCAACGTTACTTTTACCCAGCAGAGGGCAGGCAGACACTACTTTTACTGTTACCACGTCTCATTTTAGAAAAGAACATTAACATACGTCAATAAGCCAGAACTCCACCAGGCATCTTATACACGCTCAAATAGCTCCTCCAAGAAAAGTTTTGCATGATAATGGCAACAAATCAGTAATGATAAATAATACATTATATTAGGAATTGAATGGATTAACCCCTTATGTAACCACCCGACCGTGCACGGTGGATTTTCCTTAGTTGAAAAGTCCCGGTTCTATCGTCACTCTCATTTGTCACCAATACCAGCAAACTATACATCATTTAAAGCTTAGTTTCTCTACAAAACAAACATACAATTTATTTTAATTCAACAATCAACCCTAACAAGCAATTACTGATAATGTGTGAGCATATCATACTGTTTATAACGCATTTCTTACCTTTGATCCATCAGTGGCTGCACTCATTCAGTCCGTGAGGGCCCGTCCACAGAAAAACGCGATCAACTTGTATTTTTCCTCAACTAATCCCATTTGGAGAAATAGTCTAGCTTCTCCTGTGAAAAAACTCATAAATGAAGAAGATCCAGTAATTTCTCTGTCCACAGCAAAAGTTTGGCTTCAATTGTGCTCTTGTGTTGGATACCTTTGTTTTTGCCTTACTGTCAGCTATAGAATGAGACATACAACCCTTTGGTTAAAACAAGCGCCTCTGTCGCCGCGGTACTTCTCTACACTTCTCTACAGTGGTAGCGTGCACTGATAGGCAGTGACAAAGTACATTTTGAGCACTCTTGTGCTGGGGAATGTTTATGGTTATAATTCAGACTGTTCAAACACCAACTTACTAAAAGAACTACAAGACATAATTCATATGTTATGCACCAAATACTCATCAGCAAATGTGATTCTAGGAGGAGATTTCAACATGTTTTTTCTAATCAACTGGATAGACATCCATCAAGATGAAGAAATGGAGATAATCATCTTGACTTTTCAAACCACCTGAACCTGGTGGACATATGGAGAATTCACCACCCAAATGAAAGACAATACACTTGGGAGTAACAAAACGTTTACATTTTTATCCAGAATTGATTTTTTGGCTTATCTCAAAGGAAATTGAACAAAATGTATCAAAGGTAAATAACTAACAATTGTTATTAAAAAATGTATTAAACAATACTTATATAATAATGAATTTGGAAAATACTGGGAATTACTTAACTATGAAATCAGAAGATATGTAATCCATTTTATTAAAAGGCTAAATCTAAATAAAAAAGGAACATTTAGAGCAGATTTACAAAATAATTTGAAAGGAATATTTGGTAAATTTGGCTTGGTAATTTGTCAAAGCTTCAAATATTGCTTATCTTTAATAATACAAAATTTTCCTCAAATGAGATGTATGTAATTAATCTAATTATAATTCTAGCAAAATACTATATTCATAAAATGAAGTGGAGTGACAAAATGCCTTTTTTATTTTAAAATGTATTTATCCTTTCTTATGATGAGGCTTTGAAGAAGGTGGAGAGTCAAAGAGAGGAATCAAAAGCTCCAGATATTAATGACAAATCAGAGAGTATATGTATTAGTAAGAAATGTTTTGTGGCCTTTATTGTTATGATTATGAACTGCTCCTTGGAGATTCAAAGTAAAACTGAAAGGATTCATATGATAATGGATGCAGCTAAGCAATTTTTGGATTTTAATATGACTGAGCGAGAGTTAAATTCTGCACTGAGGGAGAGGTTTCCTCAGGGTGGTAAATCGAGTTAATTTAAGACACAAACTGAAGGAAGTTGGGAGCACAATTATGGAATGGGATGAAGAGACACATCAGGTTAGTTTACTCAACACAAGAAGAAGAACTTATTACAACTGCGGGTGGTAATACCCACCTTTAGCAGTGGATGGCAGCAATACGCCTTAGTTGCGTCTAGGCTGCTCTTCTAAAAGAAGAAGTCTTTGCTACCAGATTATTCCGTCACATGTGATAGTGCTCTAGAGCTGTCAGCCCAGGGTTGTTTTCCAGTGCTTATACTTCCCTTGTTCTGTGCCCAGGTCATCCCAGTGCCTCTGCTGCAGCTTGTTTGGACCAGCCTCCCACCAGACAGCCTCCGTCGCCACAGCCTCCAAAAGCCCTACAAATAACCTGTTAAAACTTCTCTTTCTCTGTTTTGGGGTTCATGTTGCAAAAAACATTTGATAACCTTGCTGTTGGCAAGTTTTTGGTGGAGACTCTTTCAGACACTCCTCCTCCAGTGACGACTGCACCTTGGATGCTCCACCCACTTCATGGCCTTAACCTGTCGACCTGTATGCTCCTCAACTGCTGACTTGTGGCTCCACAGACCATCTCTCTCCTTCAATGTGGTGAAAGAGTCAAGGACAGGGGATGCTCTGGGACAGTTATCCATTTGCCAAATTCCTTTGAACATTTGGATAAATTAATAAAATTGAATGAATTAAAGACCAGCACATGCAGCCAATTTTGAATCAGTGCAAGTGTAATTCTGGAGGTTCTGAGCTGAAGCATGGCCTGTGCATAAACTGAGAAGAAGAAGCCCTCTCTCTGCAGGTTAAAGCAGCAGGTTCAGTTGTGATTGTAGTTGCTTTTTAAACCAGAGAGCGAGCGACATGCAATTATAGCTCATACTATTATATTGTTTGTTTTTTATCTCAGGGATACGGCCGGGCAAACCACCACGGAGAAGCTGAAGGAGCGGTATCTCGACTATAAGTGGTCCAATGAAGGATCCTGAGGCCTGGAGGGGACAAACGTCAGTGACCTCACACTTAACAGCACAGCAAGATTGGCTGCTTTACGGAAAAATTGAGATTTTAGTCAGAATAGAACACCAAAACTCAGTAAAAGCAGTCATTTTTGAATAAAATGTGGATGAAAGTATATATCTGAATATATGTCAAGGACTGCGAATCAACAAGGTCTAAGTGACACTCCTGTAATTTCACTGGAAACACAAATAAATACATTCCACTGAAAAATGCTCAGAAGAAACACCAAGCACATTCACAACACCAGCAAGGACCACAACCTCATGCTTGAATGTGGAAAGTTTATTGCAAACAAGAACAACGATATAAGCATGAGAGAAGACGATAAGTGCAGTTTTGGGGCTTCTAGCGATGAGGGCTGCAGGCTCCCGGGCCTCGATACCCCCCGACTAGGAGATGAGACGGAATAATAGGGTGGGAGGGGCACGAAACAACGAACGCTGGTATGTGTGATCGGGAAGCTTAAATAGAGGAGCCACCGGAAGGGGCGTGGATGAGGTGTGGTCCTGCTCCCGAACTTCAGATAACAGACTTATCTCCATTTATTTGTGTTTTGGCAGTTATTAAAGCTCATTGTAATCTCAAACCTTGAATTCAATAGGACTAATCTCATGTCACTTTGTCATTGTAATTCTGAACCCTCGGTTTGATTTTGTCAGTCAGTAACTCTGACTTGTTTTAGAGTCAGTGATCATAAGAACACACCACAGGGCCTGCAGATTTAAAGAGATCGTCACCCAGACATCCAACACAGTTTGAATGAATGGATCGCTAAAATGGCATTTTCATACTCCCAAAGCATCTTCATTTCTTCCTTTTATGTTCACCATCTGATAAAAGAGAACTGCCATATAAAAAGTAGCTGCCCATGTAAAACATACAAAGACAGCTATAACCACATTTATTTTCAGTCAGATCAAGCATTTGGGGATTTATAGACGTTTTGCCTGGACTTTATAAAAACTATCACAAGTTTAATAATATTGGCTTCAGCTTTGAAATGTGAATTGTCGAAACCCAACACTTGCTCAGTGTCTGTCACTCCATCCCTCCATTCAGCAGCGTTCCCCCTCCTTATATTTACCAAATTATATAAGCCTAAGTTTTGACAGGTCTTGACCACTCCGCTGCATTCATGGAAAAGGAGGTCAAATCAGAGTGGGAAACCTTTCAGTCACAGTGCAATGCCCAGGTAGGCCTCTTTCACATCCAGGTCAGGAGTATCTTATCTGTTATGTATGTTTTGGATTGATGTACAAAATCAGAGCAAAAAGAGAACATGGTAACTCTGCAAAAACAGTGAAAGGTGAAAGTGAGGTGAAATTTGAAAAAAAAAAAAAAAACTAAAAAAGGATCTACTTCTCCTGCAGTGTTTTAAAATGCCAAATCTAATGTTTAATAAAGATATTTTCCCAATACTTCTTCTCAATTTTGTACTAATCATGTAGTTTTGTGATGTTTTTTCTCAGTTCAATTTTACTGCATTGTAATCTATTTTTGTTGTAATAAAATGCATTGTGGTGGAGAAAAGTCCTTTACAGACTAAATACAATTATGCATGAGATCTGAAGGCCACTTTAAACAAAAAGGAAAATCATTGCTCACAAGTGTAAAACCTATGATTCTAATTTGCAGTTGGTGTATTTTCTTGCAGTAATAGTCTCTTTTTTGATGTTTGTGAAATTGGTCAGGTAGTTATTGCAAAAACAGTGCTGTATCATAATATAAGCCGGTAGCTACACAAAAGTAAATTTTTTATTGTATGCAGAAACTATAGGTTGTATATTCTAGCAATAAGGAATGAAAAATCACAACTGAATCCAAGAGTGTCTGGCTGCAGACCTTAATCCAGAGTCGCCAGCCCCGCAGACCTTAACCAAGAGGCGCCTTAACCCACAGGTCCGGAAGTACGTTGCACGGACGAAAATAATAATTTTAAAAAAAGGTTACACCGCAATATTACTTTTTACTAACCTGAGTAAGAGGTTAGTAAAACTATGTTTAAAAACACTCAGAAAACATTCAAACTGAATGAAAGATTGACAGTTTATGGAAATATTGAAAGCACTGCAAAATATTGAACATTATAATCAGAAAGAAAAAAAACTATTGAAAAAATTAAAAACTTGAAAGAAAGATTACATGCATTACTCATTTATCTCATTACATTCATAAAAACAAAGCCCCTCCCATCCACCACTTCTTCATAAAATGTCCGCGTCTTCCACACAAACAAATACGATTTTAAAAAGCTCCAGCTCCTCCTCGTGTTCTTCATCGTCAGATTCCAGTCTCATCTTTATTGACGATGGATCTATATCTACAAATTCACATTAAATTTGCGATTAACAGTAAACTTCACCCCTAGTTTTTCAGAACATGTTACTTAAAACTCCACTTCAACTCCACTATATTTAAAAACACTTGCCGTTATAATACAAGTTTGATTCAAACACATACAATTAGAAGCGATAACGTAAAGAGCGTGTGGTGCTGTAATATCTAAATATACACTTCACAGCACGATACAAATTCTAATCATTACATTTTGTTAAGATTAATCAGCGGAGAGCCAAATATTTAATTTAGTTTCTACCTAGTTATAAATTAACAAGAAGAGGAATGATTGATTTAAAAACTTATGGTGCCGTGTTTGTTGATATTGGTTATTTTTGACACATCCGGGCTCTGGTAGGGACCTCTGGGTTAAGGTACAGGTCACATGGGGGCCTCCTGGTTAAGGTCTGCGGAGAGGCGACTCTGGATTAAGGTCTGCAGCCAGACGCCTCTCAAATAATCTCACCTAATCTTAACTTGTCAAAACATCATAAATGTTGATTAATATGCTCAAATCTAGACATTTTAACTCATGTAGACATTCCTTTTTTGCTGTGGAATCAGTCTATAAATCGTATTATTAGGTTTGAATTTGACTGAAAATAACAGGTTACATCAACAAAAAGGAACAAATAAAGAAAAAGTTAAAGGGTCAATGATGAATGAATTGATGAGGTCCTTATATCAGGGGTGTCCAGCCTATGGTCCAGGGGCCAAATGTGGCCTTCAGACAAATATTTCATCATGATGATAAAAAAATAAAATAATAATTTAAAAAAATCTAAACTTTGGACTATGAGTCTAATAAAGCTGCTGCTGCTGATGATTTACTGGCCCTCAAGCTTTCTGTGAGTTTCAGGGTTTCATGACGTCACAGCGTTCTGTCAGACATGAATATTTAATACAAAGGAGGGCAGCTAAAATAAATATGGCTAAAATGATGGTTGAGTCCACGTTTGTTTGTTTGTGCTGACAGAGAAGACGTCCAACTTTGTGCCAGTTTTTGTTTCATGTGGATCCAGGTCCAGTCATTCCACATAAAGCAGCTCG
The DNA here is from genome assembly GCA_019453435.1 of Rhinogobius similis. Classification (NCBI taxonomy): domain Eukaryota; kingdom Metazoa; phylum Chordata; class Actinopteri; order Gobiiformes; family Gobiidae; genus Rhinogobius; species Rhinogobius similis. The sequence goes on along the minus strand of CM033619.1, from coordinate 735,194 downwards.
ACACGTCTGACCTCTGACCTCAGACTGTGGCCCCAAGGATCCACTCAGCCCCAAATCACATCCAAATTGAGGTTCTCCTTTTATCAGGAGTTTTGGAATGTTCTAAAGTCACTGGAGAGCTGCCCCTCTGCTGCACGAGGCTCAGTCTGACGTCATGATTCAGTCTGTGAGCCTCTGCTTTGTTGTTCCAGTCTGATTGTGCTGTGATCACTGACTTTGGAATAATCCCATAGTTCTTTGCACATCATGCCTTACTCGTTGCTTTGACCGCAGCCTTTGGAACTGTTTCCTGTGGCTTCTTATTGTTTTACTAAAAATAGCAACGCAGCGACTGCTGATGGTTATCGAGGAAAACATGAGGAGTGTGTTTCAAGCCCTGGTCCTGGAGCGTGTCCTGAGCAGACGACACGAGGAGAGTCCCTCAGGCCGTGCACTTCTACTGCACATGTGACCTGTGACCTCTGCAGTGCAGTGTGTGCGTTATTTCATTTATTATAATTTAATTATTTCCAAAGAAGACTTCCAAGAAGGTAAATCTTCACACGTCCACATTACATCCATCCAAACACTCATGGATTACACAAAAGAACAAAACAGAAACAATCCTAAATTGCACATTTCAAGAAACAAACAAGGAAAAATAAACAAAAGTAAACATAAGACAACAACATACAGCAGGGCCCAAAGTACATTTAAACCAAACAGGAAACAAAGTGCATCTCAACAGTTTAGACAGCACACATTTCATAATAATATATTCCTGCTGAGCTCAAACAACTTGTTGTTCTTTGTTGCAATTCTTTTTTCACGAGTGTACTGATAATGAATTGTGATTTTAAAAGTTGTAAACATAAATATAATATTGTTTTAGCTTTAAAAATAATTATTTCCCCTGCACAATAATCATATTTATAAAACCACAACATGGCCTAATACTTCTTTTTCTGCAGCTGGTGTTCTTCATTCTCTCCTGGTGTGTTTTACAGACGACAAGTGTGGCTTCTGTCCTGAGGGAGTCTGGCCACGCCCTCTGCCGCCTCCAGCCAAACTCAAACAGAACTGTGCAATCAGAGCAGCTTATTACAATGACACAAGTGAGACAAAGGAGCTCGTTTATCATCTAGAACAGAAAAGAATAGAATAGAATAGAATAGAATAGAATAGCTTTATTGTGTACTGAAGTAGATATTCATCTCAGGGGCCCATGAGAACAGCTCAGGACAACATAAATATAACCTGTCATGTAACACAAGTGTATGATAAAACATCATTTCTGTGGCTCCAACTTTAAAAACAGACTTTGTTGCCAGTGGAACAGCGCCTCCCAGAGCACAGAAGCTCAAACTGCAGCTTCAGAGGATGGGAGGACACTTTATCAGAATCAGAATCAGAAAGCGGTTTATTGCCATTGTCAGTGAAATTCACAAACATAGGAACTTGCTTCGGCGTAGGTGCAACATAAACAATGAATAAAATATAAAAAATATATAAAAAGGCATGCATTGAATTAAGAATAAAATAGACTAAGATAGACTAACACTATATACAGAATGTACAGTTGGCAGTGCAATGTGCAAATGTAGCAGTGCAAATAGATTGTTCTTATATAATATATTGTTAAAGTGGGTACAGACGTACAGGTCCTGGACAGATGGAAGGCTGCAGCCGATCACCTTCTCAGCAGAGGCACAATGCACTGTAGTCTGTGTTTGTCCCTGGCTGTGGCTCCAGCACCACACGGTGATGGAGGAGGTGAGGATGGACTCGATGATGGCCGCGTAGAACTGCACCATCATCTGCTGCAGCTTGGCTTTCCTCAGCTGCAGCAGGAAGTCCATCCTCTGCTGGGCCTGACTGATGATGGAGCTGATGGTCGGCTCCCACTTGTGAAGTCCTGAGTGATTGTGGTGCCGAGGAAGCGGAAAGAGTCCACGGTGGTGATGGGAGAGTCTGTCAGGGCAAGGGGGGGCAGGGGGGCTGAGACTTTCCTGAAGTCCACGATCATCTCCATTGTCTTCTGGGCGTTGAGCTCCAGGTTGTTGTCGCTGCACCAGGACACCAGCCGGTCCACCTCCCTCCTGTAGACAGACTCATCGCCGTCCGAGATGAGTCCGATGGTGGTGTCGTCTGCAAACTTGATCAGTTTTACAGAGTCGTGGCTGGAGTTGCAGCAGTTGGTGCACAGGGAGAAGAGCAGAGGAGAAAGTTCCTGTGTTGATAGTCCGAGTCTCTGAGACATTCTTCCCCAGCCGCACGCACTGCCTCCGGCCTGTCCTCTCCGGAAGTCAGTGATCCACCTGCAGATGGAGTCAGGCACGTGGAGCTGAGAGAGCTTGTCCTGGAGCAGAGCAGGGATGATGGTGTTGAATGCAGAGCTGAAGTCCACAAACAGGACCCTGGCGTAGGTTCCCGGGGAGTCCAGATGCTGCAGGATGAAGTGGAGGGCCAGGTTGATGGCGTCATCTACAGATCTGTTGGCTCTGTAGGCGAACTGCAGTGGGTCCAGGGCGGAGGAGATGAAGGACTTAAGATGGGGCAGGACCAGGCGCTCAAATGACTTCATGACGACAGGCGTCAGCGCCACAGGCCTGAAGTCATTAAGTCCAGTGACCCGGGGCTTCTTGGGAACAGGGACGATGATGGACGACTTGAAGCAGGCTGGGACATGGCATGACTCCAGGGAGGTGTTAAAAATGTCTGTGAAGACAGGAGTCAGCTCGTCCGCACAGTGTCTCAGGGTGGCGGGGGAGACACCGTCTGGCCCAGCAGCTTTCCGGGGGTTGGACTTCCGAAACTGTTTTCTTACAATGTCCCTGTGTAGTGAAAGGCCGGTGGGGGAGGTGGGGGGACCCGGGGTGTGATTGGCAGAAATGTCCATTGTAGTGAGATGGGTGGGGGAGGGGGTTGAGATTTCGAACCGTGAATAGAAGGAGACGAGCTGTTCAGCCAGTTTCTGGTTGTCGGCAGCATGGGGGGCTTTGGGCTTGTAGTTGGTGATCTGCCTAAGTCCCCTCCAAACCGCCGAAGGATTGTTCGCAGAGAAAAACTGCTTTAAGCGAGTGTTGTACACTTCCAGCCCACTTCACCCCCTCAGCCGCTCCTGTCCACGAGGAGGAGCAGCGGCTCTACTCCGAGCTGTGACTCACTATGGACATGTCCTCATTTACTTGTCAGTTGCTACAAAATAAAAACTTGATTCCCAACCAGGGGTACAGGGACCCCAAGGGGTACATGAGGAATTACCAGGGGGCACTTGGAATGGTTTCAGAATTATATATATAGTATATTTGACCATAAATTCAAATAAACATATGTAGATAATAATATATTACCGTTATATAATAGACAAAATGCAACACTAAACCCATTGATTTGCCTGAAGCTCAAGGTGGGTCCTCTGAGTGTGAGACAAAGCTTAAAGGGCACTCCAGACAAACAAGGTTGGGAACCACTGCTTTAAGAGAAGCTATGATGCGGTTAGCATCAGTGAGCTGCAACTGTTATTGTGATTTTGGGCTCTACAAAATTAAATTGAATTAAACTGACTTGAAAGTGATTGTGTTTGGAATCAGAAATGCTGAGAGCGAGTCTGGTGATGATTTAAAGACTTAAAGTGGCAGAAGATTCTCAGATAAGTTACGCATATGATCTGAAAAAAAAACTCCCAGATTGAAGTGGTTCAGCAGGAAGTGTGTTTGACGCTCGGAGGGAGAGGATTTCCTGATGATTCCTCAAACTGGAGTGAATGCAGCTGAATGTCACTCCAGGTATGCTTTTGATGACAGAACATTGTTAGAACATGTTTAAAAGTTCGAAAAAGTCACTGCAGCAGAATTGTGTCCTTTCACAGAAATTGAACCCAAACCAAAGCCTGGACTTTTATGCCGGATGCCCTCCCTGTCGCCACATAAATAAATGATGTGTCTCCTCAGCTGGAGTGGGTGCTCTTCTGTGGAAACGCTCAGCTCATGTTACGTCTAATAGCAGCTGTAAAATGAATAGAACATACATGTTCATGTCGCTGCCTCTGGTCAGCTCCAGCGCCGATGGACACAAGCACCAACAACACACAAAAGGCCCACATTTAATCTAAACCAAAAACCATCAAAACCATATCCCAACAACAGAGTACATCACAGCCACAGAGACAGCCATCAGAAACAACAAATTGAATGATGCCGAGGCAGCAGACCTCAGGATGCGGGTCACCGCCACCCTAAAAAGTGCCAAACCTCCCCCTTCCAACATCACACCAGAAGAGAGGAAGGCACTTTCAGCTTTACAAAAGGACCATACCATAAACATCTTACCAGCTGACAAAGGGCGCTGCACAGTGATCTTGAACACAGCGGACTATGAGTCCAAAGTCAACAGTCTCCTTGAGGACACCTCCACATATGAAAGACTGAAAAGGGACCCCACGAGTAGCTACAAGAAGAAGGTTATAGACTGTCTACAGAAGCTTGAGAAGGAGGAGTTGATTGACAGGCCTCTGTACTACAGACTGTATCCTGGTGAAGCCATTCCATGTATTTATGGCCTCCCCAAAATACACAACGAGAATGTCCCATTGAGACCCATTGTGTGTAGCACGGACTCCATCACGTACAATGTAGCTAAACACTTAACCTCCATCTTGGCTCCATTAGTGGGAAACTCAGAACATCATGTGGAAAACACACAGCACTTTGTGAGCAAAGTGAGACGCCTCCGAATGGACCCAGATGACGTTATGGTCTCGTATGATGTGGTGTCCCTTTTCACTTGTATTCCTACCTCTGAGGCAGTGGCAGCAGTGAGGATGCGACTGCAGGAGGACTCAACCCTACCGGAAAGGACCAAACTCACACCTGAACACATCTGCCAATTATTGGACATCTGCCTTAACACAACTTACTTCCAATTCAGGGGACATTTTTACAGACAGATCCACGGCTGTGCTATGGGCTCTCCGGTCTCGCCGATCGTAGCCAACCTATACATGGAACACTTCGAGAAAAAGGCGCTGACCTCCTTCCTGGGCACACCTCCGAGCCTCTGGCTACGTTACGTGGATGATACCTTTGTGATAATCAAGAAACAAGAGCTGGAAACGTTCTCTGAGCATATCAATGGGTTGGATGTATACATTAAGTTCACCCGAGAAGATGCTAAGGACAACCGGTTGGCGTTTCTTGATTGCTCCACAATCAGAGAGGAGGAAGGCAGCCTTCAGACAGAAGTATACAGGAAACCCACACACACAGACCAGTACTTATTATTCGGTTCTAACCACCCACTGCAGCACAAGTTGGGAGTGATTAGGACATTGCAACATAGAGCCCATGAAGTACCCACCAGCTCTGAGGGGAGAAAGAAGGAGGAAGAACATGTCCAACGTGCCCTCTCAGCTTGTGGATACCCCAACTGGGCCTTTAACAAAGTCAGAAGAGCCAAGAAACAGGACAGAAAGGATAAAGACCCTAGCAGGAGGGGGGTCTCTATCCCTTATGTCTCGGGCCTGTCTGAGAAGTTTCAAAGGATTTTTAGACAACACGACATCCCTGTTCATTTCAAACCTGGCAATACACTTAAACAGAAAACTGGTCCACCCGAAAGACAAGAGGCCGACAGAGAAACAGAGCAATGTAGTTTACTCGATAGAGTGCAGTGAGGACAGTTGTAAAGAACGTTACATAGGAGAAACAAAACAGCCATTGCACAAAAGGCTGTACCAACACAGAAGAGCGGCCTCCACAGGACCGCAGAGTGCAGTCCATCTGCACCTAAAAGCTACAAATCACTCGTTTGAGGACAGTGAGGTGAAGATATTAAGCAGAGAAAAGAACTGGTTTGAAAGAGGAGTAAAGGAGGCCATTTTTGTAAAAAGAGAAAATCCGTCTCTAAACAGGAATGGGGGCTTAAGATTTAATTTAGCCAAAATTTATGACAGCATCCTAACACCTTGGCCCAGATCAATAGACCAGTCAAATGCTAATGAGGTAATCAGCAGTGAGGAGGGAGCAACAGCCAACTATCAATAACAATAGACCTTTAGCCACAGGTGAAACTAGGTGAGGCCAACCATTAATCAACAAGATAGACCAATTAATCTAGTCCCAGGTGACAAACAAACAATTTTGTAACAAAGACAGGACTCAGTGACTCCTCCCTGGGGGCAGGACTCCCAGTACTCAGAGTAGCATATAAGGCCCAGGTTCCCATACCAGCTCTCTGATTGACAATGACTTTTGGATAAAAGTCGAAACGTCTCGATCTTTAAACGGCGTCCGGATGACAACCTCTGAACCCCTTTCTACGACTAACTTCAAATAAATACTAAGAGTGTTTAGCACAAGATCAGCCAAAAGGTCCCAAGCCTGGATAAACATGTACCAGCAGGAAGGGCATGACTTAAACCAGGAGACCTCAAACTGTAGAGAAAGAGACACTGTTGAATGTGATGAACATGAATCGGACGGTTGTAGATTGTCGTGTGGGACTTTAAAGTGCCACAGTCCGGTCTTGTGCCAGCGTCACTGTAACACTCAATCAAGCTGACCTTGAGTCAGGATTTAAGAGTGCGAGTCCTGTGCCCGTCCCATTAAACCACCAGAGCAGGACAAACCTCACATACAGATGAGTGACAGTCTCAGTCTGTGCAGTTTGGCGACACCTGCTGCTCAGTTTAGGCACACTGAATAACCACACTTAATGGAGGAGTATTGTCTTTGCTCTTTGAACCTCAGACAGTCAGTCTGAGGGGGCTGACTTGCAGTTGGTGGTTCAATTCCAGGGCTGTTCCTGAGACACCAAAGGGTTTCAAAGAAATCTCAAATAACAGTGAAACTGATGGAAAAAAGAACCCCATAGGTCAGGGGAATTGGCCTTGCAACCCTGTGGGTCAGTTCAACAGTTCTAACCACTGTGCACCCTGCTGTGAGTGACACCTCAGTCCTGCTCTGGAGCCTCACGTTTGACGGATCCAGCTGCAGCAGAGATAATGATCCGTGTAATTACTCGGCTCCTGTTGGCTCAGAGTGAGACGTGCGCTTTTCCCGGGAGAGGGCGCTCTTCTAACCTCCTCCATCACGCACAGCGGCGCACACCGGGCTCACGTGTGGACACGGAGCGGCACAAAGTGCGCCTCTGTGCTTGGAACGCTGCAATGACGCGTTCAGGGACACGGTTAGTGGTCAATAAGCCCCATGACACACTGCGCGCGAGAACACGATATGACACACACGCACGAGGTCACGTGCACATTCATGCTTCTTTTGTTGTTGTTTTGCGAAACAGGAGCAACAGCCACGGCCTGAGCGCGAGGACCACACCGTGACCTCCGCACTCACTCTCTCTCTCTCGCTCTCTCTCTCACTCTCTCTCTCCAGAGCAGCAGGTGCTTCGTGAGGAGCGTGACATCACCACTGCCTCTCTCTTTCTTTCGTCTATTTCTCCCCCCCTCTCTCTCCCCCTCTCTCTCCCTCTCTCTCCCCCTCCCTCCCTCTCTGTCTCTCTCTCACTCACTCTCTCTCTCCCTCCGTCTCTCTCTCGCACTCTCCCTCCCTGTCTCTCTCTCCCTCCCTCCCTCTCGCACTCTCCCTCCCTCCCTCCCTCCCTCCCTCCCTCACTCCCTCTCTGTCTCGCTCTCCCTCCCTTCCTCCCTCTCTCTTTCTCCCTTCCTGTCTCCCTCTCTCCCTCCCTCCCTCTCTCCCTCCCTCTCTTCCTCCCTCTCTCGCACTCTCCCTCCCTCCCTCTCTCTCTCCCTCCCTCCCTCCCTCCCTCTCTCGCACTCACCTTCTCTCTCTCTCCCTCCCTCTCTCGCACTCTCCCTCCCTCTCTCCCTCCCTCTCTCGCACTCTCCCTCCCTCCCTCTCTCTCTCCCTCCCTCCCTCCCTCCCTCTCTCGCACTCACCTTCTCTCTCTCTCCCTCCCTCCCTCTCTCTCTCTCACTCTCCCCTCCCTCCCTCCCTCCCTCCCTCCCTCCCTCCCTCTCTCTCTCTCTCTCTCTCTCTCCCTCTCTCTCTCTCCCTCCGTCTCTCTCTCGCACTCTCCCTCCCTGTCTCTCTCTCCCTCCCTCTCTCGCACTCTCCCTACCTCCCTCCCTCAATCCCTCTCTGTCTCGCTCTCCCTCCCTTCCTCCCTCTCTCTTTCTCCCTTCCTGTCTCCCTCTCTGTCTCTCTCTCTCTCACTCACTCTCCCTCTCTCTCCCTCCCTCCCTCTCTCCCTCCCTCGCACTCTCCCTCCCTCCCTCCCCTCTCTCTCTCTCTCTCTCTCGCTCTCTCACTTTCAGACAGAGAATGAGCGCACACGCACGAGCCTCTGATCTGAGCATCTTCTGAGCGCGTGTGGCGCTCGCGCCTCACCGCCTGTTGTTTGGAGGGCGGCACCGCGCGCGTCTGAGGCGTGCGCTCAAATGTGGGAGCAGCGCTGACGCTGCCGCGCGTCTGGAGAGAGGCACGAGCCGAGTTCAGTCTGGATCCACTCACCAGCGCGTCCCCACGCGTTTCACACTGCTCCCCACACCACGCGGACACCGCGCACGGACCATGGACCGCGCTCACCGCTTCCGCGCACCGAGCGTCGGCTGAGCTCGAGAGCCGCGGCTGTGCGCGTTTTCTCCCGGAGCGCGCGCGGTGACCGAGTCATGTCGGAGCCGGAGCGATGGGGAAGTTTGACGACAACGAGAGGATAATCCTCAACGTCGGCGGCACGAGACACGAGACGTACAAGAGCACCCTGAAGACGCTGCCGGGCACGCGCCTGGCCCTGCTCGCCTCGGACTCCGACCTGGACTCGGTCCTGGACCAGCTGCAACAAGTCCCGGGCTTCATCGAGTACAACGCGCGCACCAACGAGTACTTCTTTGACCGCCACCCGGGGGTCTTCGCCTACGTGCTCAACTACTACCGCACCGGGAAGCTGCACTGCCCCGCGGACGTGTGCGGCCCGCTGTTCGAGGAGGAGCTGTCCTTCTGGGGCATCGATGAGACGGACGTGGAGCCGTGCTGCTGGATGACGTACCGCCAGCACCGCGACGCGGAAGAGGCGCTGGACGTGTTCGAGCTGAACGTGGATAACGGCGACGAGGACGATGACATCGGGAAACGTCTGGGCATCGAGGACGTGGCGGCGGACGGCAGCGTGAGCCAGTGGCGCAAGTGGCAGCCGGTCATCTGGAACCTGTTCGAGGACCCGTACTCCTCCCGCGCGGCACGGGTAAGTGCGCGGCTCTGACGCGCGGCACGCTCCGGTCATGAGCTGCACTTTAGGACACTTCAGAGAGTCCGAGGCAGCACCTGTTGAGATGGAGCGGCCCGGGTCTCTGTGGGCTCGTGCGCTCTGCGCGCGGCTCAGTGACACAGTGTGGGCTGTGTCCCACTCACACGCGCTCAACTCGCGCTGAGTGGGATTTGACTCTGAATATCCCACTCTCTCGTGCTCTGTGATACTATTAGACTGTGGAGGATCTTGCTGCTCAGTCTCACTGGTGTTTCTCGTGTGTGGGTTTGGTTTAGCTGTGCGTAAAGACGCGGAATGGTTCTGGCTTGTGTTTACGCTGGTGCTGGTGGTTCGTCTTTAGTGGAAAGCAGTGGGTTGAAGGTCAGTTAAATGTTTGTGTCTCATTCTGACGTTTTTACAAACTGATTTGGCTCCATAGTATTCCTAGCATTACCATAATGTGCCATGACCCGAGGCACAGAGGCAGCCGCAGGGCCTGGGACACAGGACAAAGAAACATAGTGGCATTTGTGGATCTAAAACTATATTTTGGTTGTTATGCTATTATTCTACTGTATTTTATTCCGAGTCTTTTCAACGGGAGCTGAGTGTGTGGAGAGTTTGTTTTAGACGCCACCCTGATAATGAGTTAATAGAATTAGTTAGAAACAAAGATCGATTTGATTCAAATCATCCAAACTTAAGGTGGGGCTGTGTTTATGGAGCCTAGAATTATCATTGAGAAAATCTACAAACCTCCTCTTCAGGATTAAGATGGACAAACATGAACGTGATTTACTATTTATTTGTCTGAGGTTTGTAGACTCCTGCAGAGGATTCAGAGGTGGAAATCATTTTTGTTCAAGGAAAATGTACTCAATAACAGTAACCTGAGTATCTTATCAATTAATTACATTCCGCTGCTGTTATTTTTCAAGAGTAAAAGTTGTTGTTTAGTCCACATCTGTATGAAATGGTTGAAGGTGTGCTTCCGTGTCAGTCGTGATCTGCTCGGCCGCCGCGTGGTGGACACCAGCCACTTTGTGACGTTTACTGTGACAAACCTAAAGGGCAGAAGTCAGCGCACTTGTTTCTTTTGTTGACTTGTTTTAGATCAATATCGAAATTTAAAATGTCCCAAATGATATCCACAGGTCACAGGCCACGTTTGGACCGGCCCAGACCTGAACACTGAACACTTTGAGCACTTTAGCGCGTGTTTGACTGTAGGACGTCTCCAAAGCTCAGGGTCTGCTCTGCCACACGAGGCCCATCCCAACCGCTCACAAAGATGTTCAGTAATTCCAAGTTTCAACAAAATACTTCCGGGAGAATACCAGATTTTTCTGCCTTTATGTCCCTTCTCTGCAAAGCCTCTGCACCACGTTTAGCCTCTCTTTATGAAATGCATTGACTCTGGATAATGTTAGATGCTTTATGACCTGGAAATGTCATATTTTGGGTCTTGTCACGAGTGCCATGCGTCGATAAACAAATCATTTATTTCCATTTGCTTTGTCTGTGTTCTCTCTTGTCCAATCGTCTCACTCAAAAGGCCAGAAGTGTGTGACCTCTTTGGATCACTTCAACAGGTCGGGACGGACCATACCATACTTTAGATCACAAAGAACAGACAAAAGCAGTGTTGTTTCTTGAACACATCGTTCTTTTTCAGTTTGAAATCAGGTTTGTAGCTTGTAGTTTGTAGTAAAAGTGTGATTTGCTTCAAGCCCCTGAAAAGATCAAATTCTCTGGCAATACAACTCACTTTCTATTACAAATGAATGTTTTTTTTTCCAGGTTTTAAAAAAGCTGTACTTGAATACAAAATATCAATATCTGTGTTGAAAGTTCAGAGTCACTCGTGAGTTTGTTTGGTTTGATGTTTTGTTCAGTCTCACAGCAGAAGAAGGTATTCTCAAGTGTATTTTTGTGTTCTTTTCCCCCGGCTGCATGTCTGACAAACTAACACTGTATTTGTGACACGTGACAGTCAGCACTGGTTATACACGCAAAGTCATAAACATACGTTTCCATAAAATAGTAAATATTTTCATTCTGCTTTTCAAAAAAGACTCACGTATCATTTGGAATCCACTCCAAAGAAGCGTATCACTTTGAGTAGACTCTGTGTGTTTTTGTACTAAATGTTTGTCCCTCTCGTGTCTCTGTAGTTGGCCGTTGGACTGTGATGGTAAATCTGCACCTTTTGTCATTCATCCATCATTCATAAAAGTGCTTGCTCCCAGCCCTGAACACCGCAACAGCTGAACAGCGCCAAGTGGGAATGGCTTGAGCTCCGAATGAGGGAGGAGTTTTAAAGTTCACTTTCATCTGGCCACGGGTTAGAGCTCCAGATGTTTGGACTTCCATCTGAATGTCATTTTCAATCCGATGGAAATGGTTAGAGCAGTGGCATTTATCCTCCCCTGAGCTCTGATTGGTCCTGTCCAAAGGGGAGGAGTTATAACTGTCCTTGTTTACAGTTTACAGCCAGGGGGGTCCTGTTGAGGTCTGGCTCTCTCCCCCAGAGCTGCCAGGTGCCTCCTGTCTGATTGTGCCGAGGTCTTATGAGGCTGTTGTAGACTGAGAGGAGGTTGTATGTACCATCGATTTAAAGACGGTTCAATGTCTTGTCTGTCAGCAAAAACAAAACATGGTGTAAATAGTATTAACATGTGGTGAAGGACCCTTCTGGTAGTGTACTTTTTACAAATGGATGAACCCAATCCCAAACAAATTATAATAAGGTTCAATATGTGAACTTTCTGATTAACTTCCATCTTCCATAGACAAATGGCAAATGCATTATGATGTAATTATACCCGCCCCATATCCAGTGTATTAAACACATGTCTGAATCTGTACCTAATGTGAGCCAAATGTGGTTCAGGACCCACAAGACTCACAAAGTGATTCAGATCAATGCATCCTGTTACACTGACTGGGTCTGCGCCTGCACAAAGAATCTGCAGTGATCATGTGATCATGTGATCATGTGATCATGTGAACAGTGTGCCGCAGTCAGTGCAGCAGGCCGTCTGCAACTGACCGCTCAAATACACACTGACCCCGCCGTGCATTCAGTCTCAATCCAGCGTTAGTTACTATAGTCACATCAATCTCCTCCAGAGGAGAAAGCCTGACGCATGTGAACGGCTGTTGAAAATGCCATGCACTTTTCCTGCATGTTTGTGCTCAAATGAAGACAAAAAGAACGCTCAGAGCATGTGTCAACAATAGACTGAAACACCGAGGAAACCATCGGAACGACCCGCATGTGGCAAATGTTTAACCTTCAGTGACTGCATCGTGATGAACTCTGCTCATGTTGTTTTAGTTAGACACTTGTTCATTTGGCAAAGAAGTTAGTGTGGGACCTGGACAGGGCCGCCCCTTCAACAGGTGCTGTTTGTGACCTGCCCAGGGACTGCGGATGGAAAGTAGATCTGTGTGTGTGTGTGTGTGTGTGTGTGTGTGCCTTTGTGTGTGTGTGTGTGCGTGTGTGTGTGTGTGTGTGCGTGTGTGTGTGTGTGTGTGTGTGTGTGCGTGTGCCTTTGTGTGTGTGTGTGTGTGTGTGTGCGTGTGTGTGTGCGTGCATGTGCGTGCATGCTTGTGTGTGTGTGTGTGTGTGCGTTTGTGTGTGCGTGTGTGTGTGTGTGTGTGTGTGTGTGTGTGCGTGTGTGTGTGTGCGTGCATGCTTGTGTGTGTGCCTTTGTGTGTGTGTGTGTGTGTGTGCATGTGCGCGTGTGCGTGCATGCTTGTGTGTGTGTGTGTGTGTGTGTGCGTTTGTGTGTGCGTGTGTGTGTGTGTGTGTGTGCCTTTGTGTGTGTGTGTGTGTGTGTGTGTGTGTGTGTGTGTGTGTGTGTGTGTGTGTGTGTGTGTGTGCGTGCGTGTGTGTGTGTTTAGTCTGTCTGTCATTCATGTTAATGCAGTCGCCAATCAACTCTTCACCTGCTGTTTGTACAACACAACTACACACTACACCAGGGAGAGGGAGGGGGGGAGAGAAGAGGGCAAGAGGGGGAGAGAGAGAGAGAGAGAAGAAGGAGGGAGAAGATAGAGAGACAGAGAGTGGGAGAGAGAGAGAAAGAGAGGGATGGAGAGGAGAACAACAAGAGTGGAGAGAGGGAGAATAGAGGGAGTGGGACAAAATAGAGAGAGAGAGAAAAAGAGAAGAGTGAAGGGGCGAAAGGTGAAAGATGGGGGAGAGAGTGGTAGAAGAGGGGGGAAGGAAGAGAGAGAGAGATGAAGAGAGAGTGAAAGAGATGAGAGAGAGAGGAGAGATGGGGACGAGAGAAGAGATGGAGAGAAAGAATGATGGGGAAAGAGAAAGGGATGAGCGAGGGTTATATACATTTGAGGAACACATTTTAGAACATTTAAACACACATTTAACGACATAAAAGAGTTGTGTAAAGACTAAAGACAAGCCCCGCCCATCGATTAATCGGCTAAAAAGGGGGCGTGGCATAAGCTCTCAAGACTATGAAACATCTTTTCTGAACCAAACTGCATCAATAAGACTAAGATAGCGCGGGCGTTCATGCAAAACCACAATTCAAACAGAAAAGTACCGAGGAAACGATGCATTTCTTTGCAAAACGGCACGATTCAGCCCCAAACCCTCAGCAAAACATAAAGTTCTTATTAAAACCTGTGCAACCTGCAGTGTCTCAGTTAAAATAAAACCACTTTGGAGATTTGGAAACGGGCGCTTGAGCTCGCAGTGACTCATGGATCGCAGAGAAAGAGACGAAGGAGGAGGAGGAGAGGGAGAGATGCGTCTGTGTTTAAACCAAACGTGTGAAAGAGGAGAGCGAAAATAGAAAAGTGATCTAATTGTGGGAGGAGTTGGCGAAAAGACACCGGAGCCAATCAGACGCCATTACGGCTCAGAGCGGAGAGAGGACACAAAGGAGGACGAGAGAGGGGGGAGAGGCCGGGACGGGGCGCAGGCGTCGCGGGGATAAGGCGGCGCACTTCCTCGTCCCGTTTTTTTAAAAGCCTCTCGTGCGATTCGCTCCCTGACGGCAGGCTCCTCCTCCCCGACAGGCGCTGGAAAAAGAAGGGCCCAAAACTTTAACTATTCATACACTTACGTAACTCGGAGAGATCACTGGTAGATATTTCGTGCATCCAGGAGAAGTCGATGGTAGAAAAAGGTCCAAATGTAACAGCCTTATCTGACTGCCACCCCAAAGTCATTTTCAATCTGAAGGGAATGGTGCGAGCATCACGGGGACAAGGTTCAGACTCAACTCAACAGGAACATGTCTTTAAACGGATGAGTCGAGGTTTAAAGGGCGTATGACAGGTTTTTAGGATTTTCTAGTTTAGACTTTATTCAGTGTATCAATCATCTCTTGTAAATATAAATGATAGTTTTACACCAACCAGGAGCTGTTTGTGGAGAAAAGCTGAAACATATGGGGAAACTTACAGGAAATAAACCAACTGATGACATCACACTGGGGAGACAACAGTTATGCATCATTTACACAAATTAAACTACTTTCTCGACCCTTTAAACATTGATGGAACAAAGTAAAGGTGTTCACATGTATTTTTCTTTGTCAAATAAAAAAAAAATCTGTGACATTAGAGGAGTTTTGGCCCAGAGTACAGAGTGGTTTCTTGGTCATTTCCTGTTGTGATGTCATCATTTACAACCAGGAAGTAAAATTAAAAACCTAGAGGAGTAGTCCAACCTGTCAGGGGCACTTTAATCATGAGGCAAATGTGAAATGACAGTAAAACAGATCGCAAAAGTGCAGAAATGTCACCTATTATTTTTATGTTTAATCAGCTTTTTGTAGCATTTTCACTACTAGCCATAAACTCGATGTCCAAGTTTTGCTCATCGTCAAAGCATTATTCACAATATTGTCTAAGTGTCGATCTTTTGCCTCCCCTTCCTTGGAGACATGATGCTTTTTCATACACAGTGCATTATTATTTGAATCACTGTTTCGTGCCAGATACTCATGAAACACCATTTTTTTTCACACAAAAAAATGAAACAAAAATAGTCAACACATGGGTGGAAATAGTTAATGGCAACGAACAACAATAAGCTAGAAACGAGAAAGTAGATATAATTTAAGAGGAACTGATCTTTTTGCTAAGCCACAGTTTAGAACAAAACAAAAGGAAAGATGTGTTTCGATTTAAAGGGTCAGTCTGTGGAACAACCTGGAGTGCAAAATTAAAACCTCCAAGTCTATTAATATTTTTAAGAAAAGTTGGAAAAAATTGTTAGTGGGAAGATACAAAAATGTTGTGTTGCAGGACATCCTAAGTCGTCTTTTGTGTATGTAGCAGAAAACCTTTCTTTTTTTGTTTATTTGTTTATTGTTTGTAACGCATCGCACTGGAAGTGTACGATTTCTGTTGATAAGGGGCAGATATCATAAGCTTTTGCTTCTTTCTGTGCCCTTTCATTCATCATCTCTGTAGATGATAGATGTAGTTGTTTTTATTTTGTTGCTATGAATGAAATGAATAAAAAAAAATGAAATGAAAAATGAAATGAGCTACAGGCAAAACCTGTTTTGTTTTTGCTCAGTTTGCTCTCTCAACATTTAGACTTTCATGTGGAAACAACAAATGTGTCCAATCTGCTCCTGAAGATGTTTTATTCTTCCACTGAATCCACTTCATCCATAGATTTCTCTGGGACATGGTAACTTCAAAGGCCTTTTCTCCCTCGGGACATAAAGATCCCACACCAAACTGTACAATCTGGACTCAACGAGCTTTGGTGAAACAAATACAGAAGGGTTTGTTGATATTTAAATCTAAGGCTGAAATTAGAATTAAAAAAATGAAGCAAATTTTTAGCAAATCTGGTTTATTCAAAAACTAAATAAGAAATCTAAAATCACCTCTGTGAAGGTTTTTTAAAATAACTAATTAAACTTAACTAACTTAATAAATTAAACCTGATTGAGTCCATTGTTCCGATTTAAATGTCTTGTGTTTTTATGATCTTATTTCTACATGAAAACATGACATGAGGAAAAACTTGTAATATATTTTTGTCTTACATTTATGTGAGTAAACTACAGGAGAAGTTTACAATTGTACAATATCTTGAAATGTAATTATTTTTGGTAGACCCCATGTTAGGCCTTTGCCTGACACGGTTGTTCTTTAAAGTCTATAGATTGTGCATCTGTTTTATAATTAATTTAAATGACGTGATCTTGATAAAATAGTGAGACGTTGTACTTTAACTAAACTGAAGCAGCTGCACACGACAGGTTCGTTCTCTCAACGAAGAAAACACTCGGAAATCATTGGTGTAACTTCAGTTTGTGGTTCTATTTTTCCACAATCAACATTTCAAAGCAGTCAGCTCTGAAGACAGTGTTTTGCCAACAGCACAGGGTTTATTTCACTTCAAACTACTGTCTCTCACCAAACCAACAGATCAATCAGCAACACACAACCCTGAGAATCACCAACGGTTAAATTATCTCCCAAATAAAACCCCCAAACCAGAAATACACTTGTATCTTCGTCATGTAACGCTTTGTGGTTCATGTAGCCGTTCTTCTTCTGCTCTGGTCCTTTGTTCATCCTGTGTGCAGAAGAATCCACAATCTCTGAAGCTCTGATAAACATTGTTCAGGATCAGTTATTGGTTCTAAGATCAGTTCAGATCCCCTGTTTGGGGATGAGTTTGATGAATATAGTTTGAACTTTTATTCACACTATGCTTTTCTGTTCAGTTCAGTTGAACAATTAATAATGGTCTGAGCGTTTGAGCCCACTTTAATTCTGATTTTATCTTGATTAAAAAAGCTGGATCAGCCCCTTGAACTTATAAAAGTATATGTTTTATTAACTAAAACCCCAGTATGAACGAACAGTTTACATTTTAACTTAACTTATACATGATCCCTAACAGCCTATTTACATATTTACATCATCAGTTTTACAAGTGAAGTGACAAATGCACTTTACAAAGTGTATTTTACAGAGTTCAGCAGTCTGATGGAGACAGCAAGGAATGAAGTTAAAGAAACATTAACATTATTTAGTCAGGACTAGTGTTGTTTTGAGTCATGTTTCAAATGTACTTGATTAATTGTACTTATCCAGACTGTACTGCAACAGCAACAAACGTTCGTTCAGGGTTCAAGGGGTCTTTATTGTCCCGTAAGAGGAAATTAGTTTTGCAGCACAGCTCAACATAAAAGGACAATATAACATACAGATACAAATAGTGCAGACACAGAGCCACACTTCCCTGAAAGTGCAAAATAACGAGTTAAATCAGTAATGTGTAAATGTCCTGTGTGCAGAGTCACAAAGTGCTAAGTGTCATTAAGGTGCTTCACGGCTGTCGGGATAAATGTAGTTCCCAACCTTTTAGTTTTACAACCAGGAACTCTGTAGTGCTGCCCAGAAGGCACAGAGGATGGTCCTGGGAACTAAAAATGGCACCTGCACCTGCCTCATGCACCTGCACCTGCCTCATGCACCTGCACCTGCCTCATGTACAGGTCGTGTCCCTGAGACTTTGCTGGCCACTTTGACCAAACTCACACGTCTGTTTTTACTAGTGAGGGAGAGACTTCCAGCCCATGCAGCCGAGCAAAAAGTTCAAATTGATTCAATGAAAGCTCAACAAAACAAGGTCATCATTTCAGACGAAAAATTAAAAGTGTCCATGCGCCTAAGAGAGTGTTGTTAACAAAGTAAATGCTGTAGGGTTACGGTTAGGGTTAGGGTAGTAGAAGTTGGACTTGGGACTTGCACTGACACCACGTCCAAGTCCAGACCGAACAGGGACTCAATGTGGACCAGGCCAGGACTTCATTTGGACTAAAACTGGACCAAAGCAGCTGTGGTTTGAACACAATGACATTGTCTGTGCGCTCACTGAAGTTTAGAGTGAAAGAAACCCTTCGAAACACTTGCTGTTGGAATGGCAGTGGAATCGGACTAATAACAGTCCAATCAAAGAAGCAGCTGCAGTTGTTTCAGTGTCAGAGGCTTCAGTGCCAGTTCTGTATCGAGCGCTGCATGTGAGAAACTCAAACCTCCCTCTGGATCCGAGTCTCCTCTGCAGCCAGCGCTCCGGAGCCAAACATCTACATTTAAACAGATCATGTTCAAAATAAACTGTCCCTGAGACGGACAGAGGCAGCAGATGCATCCTAACGCGTCCTAAAGTTCACGAGGACCGCGACGATGAATCCACCAGTCGTCCCCGTCGACTGGAAAAAAGAATCGTAGTTGTATTTTGATGATTATAATTGTTATCTGGACTAAACAGACTCTAGAAAACCTACACTGCATGACCAAAAAACACAGAAACAGGTCAGAAAATAAGGTCACGCTCAAAGGTCCGGGTGCCAGATCAGGCCCTCCAAATGATCTGACTGTGTGTTGTTTGGACTTCTCTTCCAGACAACACACGTTTCTTTCACACTGGTTTAATCGTGGGTTTTTACTAGTTTAGACCTGGTTTGGTCTTGGTTAAGGCGAGACACTATAGGTAAAACTTTTTTTTTTTCTTTTTTGGTTGAAAATTTAAACCTGGTTCCGTTCATTTTTCAGGTTTCTATGTCCCAAACATGTGACATTTTGACCGTTTTTACACTTAAAATGCCTCATGACATGATGAAAAACTTGTAACATATGTTTTTCTTACATTTCTTTGAGTAAACTACAGGGGAAGTTTCAAATTGATGTCTTTAAATTGAAGATGTTTTCCTATTCACCTGCAGCGTCCTACCTGCTTTAAAGCTGATCTGCTTTTGGTTCAGTGATGGATCGGCAGTTTTTCTGAGTAATGTTGGTAGGGACTTGTCTTTTATTTTTCCACTAAAATCTAACGGAGCAGTAGTTCTTTTATTCTCGTTGTGGATGTTGTGTCTGAGCCTACATGTTGATGAAGTGGCGGTGCAGCTCCGGCCCAGAGGCCACGAGGACTCTGGAAACATCGCCCTTGGGAAAATTCATTTGAATAGCCCTGGTCTGATATTTGGTTGGAGCCTTTAGCTTTGGTTACAGACACATTCACTGTGCCATTGTTCAAACAAGCCTCTGTGATGTTACAATATGAACTTCATTCCAGTGTTGCATTCACTTTGCTCCAGTGTCTTGATGATGGAGACAGTGACACGGCTTCTCCAAACACTCTCACTGGGGTCAGACCTGGACTCATCTTCACCTCTTCCCCTGGTCCAGAGTCAGGTCGTTATCCTCCCGAGCGGGTATCAGACCATGACGTGACACTGACAGAGCGCATCCAGCCAGCAGATGGCGCCAGTGCTATATTCTATCTAGTGAAGTTAGCGCTGAAAAGACGTCATTGTGTGGATTTGCTGCAGCAGTCATCGTGTCCTGAGTTGTACAGTTGTTTTCCTCCTGTTAGATGTAGACAAATGTTAACGTGATCACAACTGTCCAGTATTTTATTTCGGACCACAAACGATGGTCCCTCTCTTTCCTTCCAGTTTTTGTAGTTTGTGCTTCTCCTTAGTATGGATCAGACGTAGCCCAAAGCAGGATCAGTGACCATAGTTGTTGTTTGACTCAACAGAACTCATACAGAAACACCTTACAATAATAACTAAGACAGTGCTTTTATTAAAACTTAAAGTAAAGTTAATGTTCAAGTTTACTCTTTGGAGCTAATATTAAAAAGACCACTGTAGTCTGTAACATGGACAGTTCAAGTGCCAAACATATAAACATAAACAAGCTTAAAGTGCGTATGACAGGTTTTAACAATTTTCAAATTTTGATTTTATTTGGTGTATTAATACGTATTGTACATAAAAATTCCTGTTTTACACCAGTCAAGGTGTAGTTGGTGGAGAAAAGTGGAAAAATCCTTTTGAAATTACAGGAAGTAAAAAATTGATGACACAATGATGACACGATGATCACACAACAAGGTTATGCATAATTTACACAAAATAAACAACTTAAATTACCAATAAAACATGAATTCAACAAAATAAAGGTGTTCACATGTATTTTAATTGTCGGACAACAAAAATCTGTGACATTAGCTGAGTTTTAGCCCAGTGTGCAGAGTAATTTCCTAGTGTGATGTCATCATTTACAACCAGGAAGTGATATTACAAAACAAAAAAAAAATCAGCTAAAAATGATAAAATGTATAATTATTTTTAGCAAAACTTTGAATATATTTATCTTACCTGTATTTTAGTCACATGAGTGGTCTAACCTGTCATAGGCCCTTTAAGTCCTCAGCTCATTTAGTCGTGGGTTAGTCTTCTACACTTCCACCTGGTTTACTCCAGAGGCCTGTTCTACGACGCCGGCTGAACTGATCCTGGACTCACACAGACCTGAGCGTCTCTGGATCAGTCGTGCTATGAAGAAGGTTCAACAACTCATTCTGTCAACCCAAGATTTTCTGAATGACACCGTGCACGTTCACATAAAGGGGCGGAGTTAGTGCCCACTGGCTAATTAGCCATGAAGAAGGGAAGAGCAGCGTACTTCTCACAGGATCATCCTCAGTAAACATGAGAAAGCTCCATCAATTCAAAAGACACTCTTCACGGGACGATATCAGGGCACAGGAGCCAAGCTGTGTTCGAGTAATAATGAACCTGTCTGCTTTCCTGCAGGTGTAACCCTGTCGCAGTAATAGTGTGTAAGAATGTTGTGCAAAGTGGTATAATGAGGCTATGATAAGCTGCGTAATATCCTCAACAAATGTTTGATTCTGTGGGACGAGAGATGACAACACCACAAATGCATCCAGCAAATCATTTTAGTGACGTCAGCGATGTAAAGCTCTAAAAGCCCACAGAGTATGCTATTCCTTCACGAGAGAAATCGGTTCCTCTCAAAAAGCTAGTGCTCCTCATACAAATCGTGCGCCCAAATCCACAGGATTCTGGAGGGAGTGTGACATCACAGCGATGGGGAGATCTGATTGGTCTCTGCATGTGACAGTTGAGCTGAACTTAACCTGGTCCGGAGCAGGTCAGGAGTGTGTGGCCTGTTGCCGTGGAGATTTACTCTGGAGGAAGTGAACCAGATTTGTAATACACCAGGTTTGACCCCGACGTTCCCTCGCTCACCCTCTGATCCAGCTTCACGGGCCTCTGGTTTAGTCCGGCTTTAGTTCTGGTGGTACTCAGAAGGCCAAATATATTGCGTTGGTTGGTGTTAAAAGTTCCGATGTCCCAAAGCAAGTCTACAGCAGACTTATTCACAGAGTTATTCACAAAACAATCTACCACTGAGGACAGCAGTGAACGCAGCGCAAAAGTGACCAAAAACATCCAAATAAACGCCACTTTCACTATGTTTTTTTTAACTCTTTTCCAACAAACGTGATTTTAAAACGTCTGAAGAGTAAACGCAGTGACGGTAACTGTGTGTGTAACACACAGATCTGTCTTCATACAAAAACAGAGCTTAAAGTTTAATGACAGGTGAGACGACACATTTCACTAAAACGTAGTGAACATGATTATATTTAAGATTTTACTAAACATATTGCCCATTTACCCCAGTTTGGCTATTTTTGTAATGTTTATAATTGTACTTCCTGGTTGGACATGGGCACAATTATGACCATAGAACTATAATTAAACGTGGAAGATGAATCCAAAATGGCGCCTTGTTTTTCCCTATGGACTGAGCTCATTGGCGCATGAACCCAAAAAAATGTCTTATTTCCGCATTTACTTCCTGATGCGGAGGCTGCCATCTTTGCTTTAGGGCGCCACGTGACGTCAATCCCCCATGATGCTTTGAGCGACGTTAGCGACCACGCAGCTGTTTTTGTGTTAGCGTTAGCTTGTGTGATTGTAAATGTATTCTTCATGTTAGACACACGTGAAGCGTCTGAAATGAAATAAAATACAATTTACAGGTGTCACTAGTCGAGCCTTTTCCACGAGCTTCTGTTTGTATCGTCCGACGCTCGTTCACGTGACTCGCACATGTTTGCGGTGACGTCACTTCAGATAAAAACTTTGATTTAATTTCGGTGATTTTAGAAACGGTAGAAAAGAACATTTCCTTCTATTTTATTTAAATACCGATAATAATTCAGTACTGTCTGCAATTATAATGTGCAATTTTAGAAAAAGGCTGGTTCCAAGAGGCTGCAGTACCTCGCACGGCCACAAATCAATCTGGGACCACAGACAGAGGGGGCGTACCTTATCCAGTTCATTTAATACATCCATGATTATGACAAAGGTAGAGGTAATTCTACAGCTGTTACCTAGCAACCATTTTGAAAACAATTGCCAAAATCCATATAAATTGCATAATCGTAATGATTTTACACATAATAATACCCAGTAACAATTTTATTTTGTTGAATGACACTTTAAAGTATCAAAAAGTTGTCAGTTATGTGTACATTTTTTTTTTACACATTTTTATAAATTTTCTTTTATAAATTTCTTTACAAACTGCAACTTCACAGATGCAAAACTATAGTAAATAATTGCCTCAGGTGCCCTCCCACCAAACTAAGCCATAATTAGAACATTTTGAGAACCTGTCGTATAGACTTTAAATGAATGAGCCTTAAAGGTCCCATATTCTGCTCTTTTCCCCTTTACACAGTCTATTCTAAGGGCTTTGTTGATAAAATTTTGCGTTGTGCAATATCCATAACATAACAGTTTCCAAAAAACACCCATTTCTTGGACTGGCCCCCCTCCTTGCAAAAGCAAACGGCTCCCTCTGAGATCTGACCCCCCCGAACAGAGAGCAGGCTGCTCCCCCGCCCAACTCGCGCGCCTCCCCCGCCCAACTCGTGCCGAAGCCTAGAGCGGAGATAGTGCGCATGCGCCGTGTGCTCCGGTAAACAGCGATACACAAACACAGGAATAAACCTTTTATCCGTCCTGACGGTGCGTCGTGCTGAGTCCTACGTCCTGGATCTGACCTGGAGTTTGACGTGCTCCAGGGCCTCGACGACGGACGTTGCCGTTTGGTAAATAACAAGCTAACTCTTCTATCTGTCGTATCCATCGTGTAATTACTGTGTAGCATTAGCATTAGCTGTTTTTATTCTGCGGCTGCGCGCTTCCTGGAGGTGTGGCTTAAACACCGCGTCATCCTTGTGAAGCGCGTCATCCTGGTGAGGAGCCCCCGTCTGCTGCTCAGCCGAGGGGGACGGAAAAGACAGTTCTCTAGCGAAAACATGCGGGAATCAATCAAAAAACCACTTTAGGCACAACATACGAGGCCCAAATAGCACTGGAGGAAGGTTAAAACCTCTGAAAAGTCGATTTTGCATGTTATGGGACCTTTAAGTGATGAACATTCAGAGCCATTGACTTTAAGCACAAGCCAGCGACAGTGAAACCATGTGATTGTGTGTGTTCTGAGAGGCCCAGGCCCAGAGCGGGACCACACGTACCCTCAGTGTGTACTATCACGGGCCAGGGCTCGTGTATGTTTAGGATCCATTGCATTCTGGGCCTTTCATCGCTCATTTATCGACCGAGAGGATTATGTTTCCCTGCTTTAGACCAGGGCCAGACCAGAGACCTGAGCTTCTCCTGGACATGTCTCTTACTCACAGATCACGTCTGCACACCGCCCCGCGCAGGCTTCACACCCCTGTCCTCTACAAATGTCTGTGTCCCATGTTTGATTATGAGAACAGGGAAATGACATCTGGGCATTAGCTGCACAAGCTTAAAGTAGACTCTGTAATATCATTACACTGGTCCAGTTCCTTTATTCTCCTCTCTCTCTGTCGCTCTTCCTCATTCTCTCCTACCTCTCTCTCTCCTGTCACTCGATATCTGTCTCTCTTCCTCTCTCTTTCTCTCTCCCCCTCTCTCTGTCTTTCTCCCTCTGTCTCTCTTTCTCTGTCTGTGTCTCTCCCTTTCTCTCTGTCTCTCCTCCCTCCCTCTCTCTCTCCCTCTCTCTCCTTCTCTCGCTCTCTGCGTCTCTCCCTCTCTCTCATCCCTCTCGCTCTCTCTCACCCCTCTCTCCTACCTCTTGCTCTCTTTCTCTCTCCCTCCCTCTCTCTGTGTCTCTCCCTTTCTCTCTCTCTCCTCCCTCCCTCTCTTTCCTTCTCTCGCTCTCTGCGTCTCTCCCTCTCTCTCATCCCTCTCGCTCTCTCTCGCCCCTCTCTCCTACCTCTTGCTCTCTTTCTCTCTCCCTCTCCCACCTCCCCCTCTCTCTCCCACCTCCCCCCTCTCTCCCCCTCTCTCTCCTACCTTTCGCTCTCTGCCTCTCTCTCTCTCCTACCGCTCTCACTCTCTGTCTCTCTTCTCTCCCTCTCGCTCCTACCTCTCGCTCTCTGTCACTCTCCCTCTCTCTCCTATCATTTGCTCTCTCTCTCTCCTACCCCTCTCTCTCTCTCTCCCTCACCGGTTGCTCTCTGTCTCTTCTCTGTCTGTGTCTGTCTGTCTCTCTCTCCCTCTCTCCTCCATCTCTCTCTCCCCGCTCACTCTCAGTCTCTCCTTCCCCTCTCTCTCTCCCCCTCTCTCTCCTACCTTTCGCTCTCCCCCTCTCTCCCTCACCGCTCGCTCTCAGTCTCTCCTCCCCCTCTCTCCCTCACCGCTCGCTCTCAGTCTCTCCTCCCCCTCTCTCCCTCACCGCTCGCTCTCAGTCTCTCCTCCCCCTCTCTCCCTCACCGCTCGCTCTCAGTCTCTCCTCCCCCTCTCTCCCTCACCGCTCGCTCTCAGTCTCTCCTCCCCCTCTCTCTCTCTCCCCCCCTCTCTCCCCATATTAAAGAGAGGATGACGGTGAATAAAAGGTCGAGGAAAGTTACACAAAGAAGAGTGACAAACAGAGCAGATGATGAAGCCTGTTTATTCGTAGAGTGTTTCTCAGCTGAACTTTGATCCCTCACAGTTGTGTTGACATCACAAATCACATCTTGTATTTATAGAGCGTTTTCATAGCTCGTGTTTCTATTTTTAAAGTCTTTTTGTTGTCATTCTTCAGTAAGAGTGTCTTTGAATGAGACAGATTTGGGCGACTTTTGTTCTCCACAGCGGGACAGCGTCAGCGTCTTGTCAAAAGAGAGAGAGAGAGAGAGAGAGAGAGTGTGAGAGAGAGGATGAATGATGGTGACGATGACTGTGAATGGGGGGAACATTTGTACTTAATGGATCCTGTGGTTAATTTGTCATGTTTACCATGAAATTAGACAAAGCGACGCTGATATTTATAACCCTCGGACGATTATTAAAGCACAGAATTCAGAACTTTAACGGGGAATAATATCAAAATAAACTATAAAATGTACATATTAAAGAAATAAATATGAAAAGGATTTTACTGTTTCACTAAAGTGTACTTATTTAGGGGGTATTACACTTGTGCGGGGTTTAATTGTTAACACATGTGAGCATGTTACCTTTTGTTGGTTTGAAAACGGTACATTTGCGGAAAACAATGTATTAAAATGTTTAATCAGTTTTGTTTTTGTTTTTGACACTCCTCACGCTAAGCCCCTCCCCCTCCCCGGCGTCAGCACAACACAAGCCCCTCCCCAGCACAACAACAGGTACAGCCCCTTTAAGATTTTTTTCTAGACAGGATTTTTTTTCTTTTCAGAAAAAAAATAAGGATTTATTTTTTTATTGTAAGACTTTTTTACTTTCTTGAAATCTTGTTGCAGATCAGCTGATCAACTGTCAGTCACTGATTCAAATGAAGTTTGGTGGGAGGGAGTTAACACTCAACTGACACATTTTTCTGACAGGTTAAACAGTCGACAAAATAAAGGTGTTATCAGGTATTATCATTTGTCAAATCATAACTGTTGTGTAATTTATATGGATTTTGACCCTTGTTTTCAAAATGGTTGCTAGGAAACAGCTGTAGAATTACCTCTGTCTGTCATATTTGTGCTCCAACCAGGAAGTAACATTATACACTTTACAAAACGGTCAAACTGAGGACAAACTGGCAAAATATTTAGTAAAACCTTGAATATAATCAAATGTGTGGTCAAACCTGTCATATGGACTTTAAGTTAGAGTAAACGAGGAGCATGAGGTCAAATAAAAGTACAGCAGACGCTCAACAACACTGTCTAAATGTAGTGTGTATTTAGTGTGTTTTTGGTGTATATCTAGTGTGTATGTAGTGTGTATATAGTGCGTTTCTAGTGTGTGCAGCTCACTGTCAGAGTTGAATGGACAGGTTGGGAGCCCGTCTGAGGTCGTGTGACGTGAACTATTTTGATCTTTGGCGGCAGAAGGAGACTCTCAACAGGAGCAGAGCTCTCTCCATCTGCTCCTATCTCTGTACACACAACACACACACACACACACACACACCCACACACACACACACACACGCGCACACACACACACGCACGCACGCACGCACGCACGCACGCACGCACACACACACACACACACACACACACACATCAACACAAATCATACAAACCTCTCACACACTTTAACTCTATAGTTAAGGTTAAGGTACACTTCCAATTAAATTCTCTGCTTGACTGACCCTTCAGTGCCGCGGGGTAAACCTGTCAGGGGCAGCCCTGTCAGGGGCAGCCCGGTCAGGGGCAGCCCGGTCAGGGGCAGCCCGGTCAGGGGCAGCCCGGTCAGGGGCAGCCCGGTCAGGGGCAGCCCTGTCAGGGGCAGCCCGGTCAGGGGCAGCCCGGTCAGGGGCAGCCCTGTCACGGGCAGCCCTGAGGACCAGGTCCAGATCTTTGTCCAGTCTTGGTCAAGGCTTCAGCTGAGCATTTTGGAGCATGTTTTGGATGACGAGGGAAACCAGAGCCCAGAGGAAACATGTCACAGAGAAACATGCAAATAGCACAGTATTACAGCCATTGTTACATCCTTGTATTTTCCTAACTTTAACTCAAGCTCTGCACTTGTGCTGTTTCTATGGAGATGCTGCAGCTTTACTCAGAATGGCCAGAGCAAACATGGCTATTGTGGCAAGACAAGGCAAGTTTATTTGTAGAGCACAATTTGTACACAAGGCTATTCAAAGTGCTTTACAGAACAAAAAAGAGTGCAGATAGAGCTTTCAGTCGTTTGCACATCTAAACACAACTGTTTTTAGCCTGGATTTAAACATTGTCAGGGTGGAGGCCTGTCTCACATCTTCAGGGAGACTGGTCCAGATTTGAGAACTTTGAAAACTGAAACACTGATTCCCCATGTTTAGTCCTGACTCTAGGCACCAGCAGGAGGCCGGTCCATGTTTAGTCCTGACACTGGCACCAGCAGGAGGGAGGTCCATGTTTAGTCCTGACTCTGGCACCAGCAGGAGGCCGGTCCATGTTTAGTCCTGACTCTGGCACCAGCAGGAGGCCCGTCCATGTTTAGTCCTGACACTGGCACCAGCAGGAGGGAGGTCCATGTTTAGTCCTGACTCTGGCACCAGCAGGAGGCCGGTCCATGTTTAGTCCTGACTCTGACACCAGCAGGAGGCCCGTCCATGTTTAGTCCTGACACTGGCACCAGCAGGAGGGAGGTCCATGTTTAGTCCTGACTCTGGCACCAGCAGGAGGCCGGTCCATGTTTAGTCCTGACTCTGGCACCAGCAGGAGGCCGGTCCATGTTTAGTCCTGACTCTGGCACCAGCAGGAGGCCGGTCCATGTTTAGTCCTGACTCTGGCATCAGCAGGAGGCCGGTCCATGTTTAGTCCTGACTCTGGCACCAGCAGGAGTGCGGTCCATGTTTAGTCCTGACTCTGGCACCAGCAGGAGGGCGGTCCATGTTTAGTCCTGACTCTGGCACCAGCAGGAGGCCGGTCCATGTTTAGTCCTGACTCTGGCACCAGCAGGAGGCCGGTCCATGTTTAGTCCTGACTCTGGCACCAGCAGGAGGCCGGTCCATGTTTAGTCCTGACTCTGGCACCAGCAGGAGGCCGGTCCATCTTTAGTCCTGACTCTGGCACCAGCAGGAGGCCGGTCCATGTTTAGTCCTGACTCTGGCACCAGCAAGAGGTCCGGTCCATGTTTAGTCCTGACTCTGGCACCAGCAGGAGGCCGGTCCATGTTTAGTCCTGACTCTGGCACCAGCAGGAGGCCGGTCCATGTTTAGTCCTGACTCTGGCACCAGCAGGAGGCCGGTCCATGTTTAGTCCTGACTCTGGCACCAGCAGGAGGCCGGTCCATGTTTAGTCCTGACTCTGGCACCAGCAGGAGGCCGGTCCGTTTAGTCCTGACTCTGGCACCAGCAGGAGGCCAGTCCATGTTTAGTTCTAACTCTGGCACCAGCAGGAGGCCGGTCCATGTTTAGTCCTGACTCTGGCACCAGCAGGAGGCCGGTCCATGTTTAGTCCTGACTCTGGCACCAGCAGGAGGCCGGTCCATGTTTAGTCCTGACTCTGGCACCAGCAGGAGGCCGGTCCATGTTTAGTCCTGACTCTGGCACCAGCAGGAGGCCAGTCCATGTTTAGTTCTAACTCTGGCACCAGCAGGAGGCCGGTCCATGTTTAGTCCTGACTCTGGCACCAGCAGGAGGCCGGTCCATGTTTAGTCCTGACTCTGGCACCAGCAGGAGGCCGGTCCATGTTTAGTCCTGACTCTGGCACCAGCAGGAGGCCGGTCCATGTTTAGTCCTGACTCTGGCACCAGCAGGAGGCCGGTCCATGTTTAGTCCTGACTCTGGCACCAGCAGGAGGCCGGTCCATGTTTAGTCCTGACTCTGGCACCAGCAGGAGGCCGGTCCATGTTTAGTCCTGACTCTGGCACCAGCAGGTTCCTAAGGTCCTCAGAGTCTGAGATGGTTCATATGGCACTAACATGTCAGAGATGTACTTTGGTGTACTTTGGTGTACTTTGGTGTACTTTGGTGTACTTTGGTGTACTTTGGTGTACTTTGGTGTACCCTGGTGTACTTTGGTGTACTTTGGTGTACCCTGGTGTACTTTGGTGTACCCTGGTGTACTTTGGTGCTTGGCCGTGGAGAGAAACCTTTAAATTTGTGGTTTTATTCTGCAGAAGATCTTTTCTGTCAAACCTTGGTTTAAAGCTGATCCTCTTTTCTCTTTCTATAATTCAAAATATAAAATACATTTCCTGACACAAATCTGTAGTTTGTTTGTTTTTCATTAGACTTTGACAAGTGACAGCTCTATTTTCGCACACTTTTTCTAAACCTTCTGAAACGCTGCTTCATCCACAAATAGTGTGACTTGTCACTTTGGCCCTCTCCTATTCTCAGACTTAAAAGCAGAAATCTAAAAATACTAATCCCAGTGTTTCTATTCTTACCAGCCTTTTAAAGCTGTTTGCATGTCTTTTCTGTCCTGGTGCTCTTGACCTGGAGGCGCCCCGAGGCCAGCGGTCAGTCTGTGGATCGAAGTGTTTATGAGGCGTCACAGCTTCATTTACTCAAACACAGACCGTGCCCCAAAGTGACTCTGTCCATAACAGGAAGACACACATGAAGTGATAATCAGCTTTAAACTACTTTAAACATGCAGTATGTAACAGAATCTTCCACAGCGCATCCTTGAACTTGTCAATAACTGTATTTTAGTGACCTTTAATGCACAGTTAGCAGTATCACATCACACAACACAAGCATCAGGACGATACATGTTTATACTCGCTTCAGGTGGATTTAGATTTATGTGTACTACAGTTAAAGCTAATTACTTTTTACAGTTTTTAATTCCTTTCCTTTCTAGATGATATAAAGCAAAACAAGAAAGTGACTTGAACAAGGCACAGAGCATGGAAAGGCAAAAAAGAAGATAAAGAGAAGTCCGTAGAAGAAACAAAACGTTTTCTCCGCACACCAACTACCAGCAGAAGTGGTTTTAAAGCCGCTGATGTCAAATTCAAAGCAGGTCGTGTCATACAAACCACATGAAGCACACAGTCAGACCTGAGGCTCATCCTTCTGGGGTGTTTTGTAAATCGCAGTAAGTATAAGAGCTGATGACACATGCCTCTGATCACACTGAACCCTCTGTCCTACACCTGAAAGTGATAACTTGGTCTTTGAATGTCTGGCTAAAGTGTGTTTTGCTCGAGGATCTGTGTCCGGGACAGATCTTTATGGTGTGCACCGGCCGATAAAATCAACTCCTGAAATAGACCTCCTCTTTCTACTATTTTTATTCTTCAATTGATAGACAATCTAAACAGGCCCGACTTTGGACACCTTTAAAAGTCGGCGGGCAAAACCATAAAATCACACAGACTCTCTTCCCTCATCGGCGTGATATCCATTTGGGGTTTGCTGAATAATGGAACAGAACCAGAAGTCCGTCTGGCGCACGTCCCCCTCTGTGTCCCATTTGTCTCAAAGGCGGGCTGTCCTGATGTCCCAAGTTATTTCAGTCCAGTCCTCGACAGTCGGCTCCGTCCCTGGATGTCAGCGTTGTTGCTTTTTTCCTGCTGCCAAAAGTACAACTCACGGGTATCCATCCATCGCTTCCATTGTTGGAGTTTTACATCAGAGATTGTTTTAAAGTCAAATGAAATGTCGGGTTTGAACTTGAAGCAAAGCGGAAACGGATTTAGCCATAAATATCCAAAGCGAATAGAACACTCTCCATCTGGACTGGAGGACACGGGCTCCCTCACCACTCAGGACCATCACCATATCGTGATCATGCGATGATCCGTATATTGCGGATGATAATCTATGATGGATCACTATTTATTTTTTCAATATTTCAGTATTTTGCACACTAGTGGACACGTGATAAACAAAACCGAAAGAAACAAAGCACAAGTCAGATTAAAAACAAAAGATGTGGTAAACTAATAACTTGTTGACTGATGTGTGGCTGAGCTGAAGGTCTGACTGCACTGTGTCGTCCCAGGACGTCCTTGTGATGGACTCAGGTGCAACTATTTATACTGGACTATTCTGGACTCAGAGAGAGAGGGGGGAGAGAAAGAGAGAGGCAGAGAGAGAGGGGAGAGAGGAGAGAAAGAGAGAGAGAGAGGGAAAGAGAGGGGGAGAGACAGCGAGAGAGGGAGAGAGGGGGGGAGAGGAGAGAAAGAGAGAGAGGGAGAGAGAGGGGGGAGAGGAGAGAAAGAGAGGGACAGAGAGAGAGGGGAGAGAGGAGAGAAAGAGAGAGAGAGAGGGAAAGAGAGGGGGAGAGACAGCGAGAGAGGAAGAGGGGGGAGAGGAGAGAAAGAGAGAGAGGGGAGAGAGGAGAGAAAGAGAGAGAGAGAGAGGGAGAGAGAGGGGGGAGAGAGACAGAGAGAGAGGGAGAGAGAGGGGGAGAGACAGCGAGAGAGGGAGAGGGGGGGAGAGGAGAGAAAGAGAGAGACAGAGAGAGAGGGAGAGAGAGGGGGAGAGACAGCGAGAGAGGGAGAGAGGGGGGGAGAGGAGAGAAAGAGAGGGAGAGAGAGGGGGGAGAGAGGAGAGAAAGAGAGGGACAGAGAGAGAGGGAGAGAGAGGGGGAGAGAGGAGAGAAAGAGAGAGAGAGAGGGAAAGAGAGGGGGAGAGACAGCGAGAGAGGGAGAGGGGAGGAGAGGAGAGAAAGAGAGAGAGGGGGAGAGAGGAGAGAAAGAGAGGGAGAGAGAGGGGGGAGAGAGACAGAGAGAGAGGGAGAGAGAGGGGGAGAGAGGAGAGAGAGGGAAAGAGAGGGGGAGAGACAGGGGGGAGAGAGACAGAGAGAGAGAGGTGGAGAGAGGAGAGAGAGAGAGAGGGAAAGAGAGGGGGAGAGACAGGGGGGAGAGAGACAGAGAGAGAGGGAGAGAGTTCTCAGGCGCATGTTTAAAGGCTCACAGCAATACGAAAAATGTGTAATATTTTTCCTTTAAAGCTTCTAAACACACTTTAACACAGTTTAAGAAAAAGTTCTCTGTTTCTACATCAAATGAAGCCAAGACCTTTAAGAGAAAATACTTGGAATGGACTGATAAACTCATGGTGCATATTTAGGCAGAGTGCAGTGTCTCTAATTAAAGTTGACATTAATTAAATAAATGTATTTCCTTTTTTATTAAATGCATACACATTAATTCAACATGACAATATGTTTTTCATGTGGTTCTGCTCGTATTAACACGTTTTAATGGATAAATTATGGCATAATGTCTTTTATTGAGGTCAATATTTCACGTCTGGAGAAGGAGGCTGTCCGCACAGATCATCATTAATAACAAAGTCAACACATCCTCGGCGTCTCTGTCCTTCAGAGTCCCTGTGTTTGTCCTGTTAGTGCCTCCATCAGCTGTGCTCTGTGAACATGGAGGACAGACCTGCCCCGCACTCACCCATAGCCTGGGCAGGACAGGTTACACAGCCCCTGCCTCACACTCAACCACGGCCCGGGCAGGACAGGTCACACAGCCCCTGCCCTAACTCACCCACAGCCCGGGCAGGACAGGTCACACAGCCCCTGCCCCACACTCACCCACAGCCCGGGCAGGACAGGTCACACAGCCCCTGCCCTAACTCACCCACAGCCCGGGCAGGACAGGTCACACAGCCCCTGCCCCACACTCACCCACAGCCCGGGAAGGACAGGTCACACAGCCCCTGCCCCACACTCACCCACAGCCCGGGAAGGACAGGTCACACAGCCCCTGCCCCACACTCACACACAGCCCCTGCCCCACACTCACCCACAGCCCGGGCAGGACAGGTCACACAGCCCCTGCCCCACACTCACCCAAAGCCCGGGCAGGACAGGTCACACAGCCCCTGCCCCACACTCACCCACAGCCCGGGAAGGACTGGTCACACAGCCCCTGCCCCACACTCACCCACAGCCCGGGAAGGACAGGTTACACAGCCCCTGCCCCACACTCACACACAGCCCCTGCCCCACACTCACCCAAAGCCCGGGCAGGACAGGTCACACAGCCCCTGCCCCACACTCACCTACAGCCCGGGAAGGACAGGTCACACAGCCCCTGCCCCACACTCACCCACAGCCCGGGCAGGTCACACAGCCCCTGCCCCACACTCACCCACAGCCCGGGCAGGTCACTTAGCCCCTGCCCCGCACTCACCCACAGCCCGGGCAGGACATACAGCCCCTGCCCCACACTCACCCACAGCCCGGGCAGGCCAGGTCACTGGCCCCTGGTTCACACGCACACAGAGGAGATGATGGAGAGAGGAGTGACCTGCAGTGCTCTGATACAACACCAGGGGGCAGTAATGTGTTCAGGGCAGGGGTCAGAGGGACACTCACTCACAAGCATCAAAGAATTACACTCACGATTAGGACGGATAGAGGACCCGTCCGGCGCCTCAAATCACCTCACTCACAACTATGTGCTTACATTAGCTCGTCCGGCTAGCTTTTGTTTATTTCACCATGGAAATTCCCTCTGCTGTCAGTAGATGGACCACAAATCGTCATGAAGGAACGCCTGACTGAGAGAAAGGCACGTGTGGTTTTCAGTAAACCATAATTTTAAGCTGTAAAACATGAGACAAAGTGAAGCTCCTCGAGATCCAGTTTAAATATCACAAAGAAACACGTGTCCTTTAAGTCACCGCGCACCAGCCAGACCTGTGTACTCATTTGTATTTATTTATTCAAGTGGGAGAACAATGCATATTAATGACCATTTAAACAAACATGCCAGATGTCCATGCGTCCTCAGACCCCCTGCAGATCCACAGAAAGATAAGCCCATCCACTCAGTACAAGAGCCCCTTCCACAGGACGTACACCACGTAACGCCGGCAAAGCTGCTCACAATTATAGAAGCATCAATCTGTACCACAAACCTCAGAGCTGCTCCTGCATCTACACGCCGTTTAAAGGTCCCATATTCTGCTCTTTTCCCCTTTACACAGTCTATTCTAAGGGCTTTGTTGATACATTTTTGCATTGTGTAATATCCATAACATAACAGTTTCCAAAAAACACCCATTTCTTGGACTGGCCCCCCTCCTTGCAAAAGCAAACGGCTCACTCTGAGATCTGACCCCCCCGAACAGAGAGCAGGCTGCCTCCCCCGTGCCTCCCCCGCCCAACTCGTGCCGAAGCCTAGAGCGGAGATGGTGCATGCGCTGTGTGCTCCGGTAAACAGCGATACACAAACACAGGAATAAACATTTTATCCGTCCTGACGGTGCGTCGTGCTGAGTCCTACGTCCTGGATCTGACCTGGAGTTTGACGTGCTCCAGTACCTCGACGACGGACGTTGCCGTTTGGTAAATAACAAGCTAACTCTTCGATCTGTCGTATCCATCGTGTAATTACTGTGTAGCATTAGCATTAGCTGTTTTTATTCTTGCGGCTGCGCGCTTCCCGGAGGCGTGGCTTAAACACCGCGTCATCCTTGTGAAGCGCGTCATCCTGGTGAGGAGCCCCCGTCTGCTGCTCAGCCGAGGGGGACGGAAAAGACAGTTCTCTAGCGAAAACATGCGGGAATCAATCAAAAAACCACTTTGGGCACAACATACGAGGCCCAAATAGCACTGGAGGAAGGTTAAAACCTCTGAAAAGTCGATTTTGCATGTTATGGGACCTTTAAACCCCAAACTGTCTCATATTGCTTTCATTTAAAATACTGGTCGGCCAAATTAGGTGTAAAACTTGAGTTGAGTTGACGCTGAGGACGATGCTTCACACAGAGCAGTAACAAGCTGTGGCTGCTGTGTTTGCATTAAATCTGCTGCTGAGCTTCAAAGTGTCGGCTGTTTCACGCCGCGTCTTCTCCCGTCTTCTTTCTCCTTGTGAAATTGAGCTTTGACGTTGTAAAGGATGTTACGTTTCTCCAGTCTGACGATAAGCTGGTCCTAGAACACCATGAATCACTCTGGAGAGGTTTACGTGAGTCTTGTATTTTGAAAGGACAATGGCAGTTTAGTTTGACTCTACACGCCTCATTCCCGTGTTTCGTTCTAAAAAGCCTCGTTCCGTTCCATTGATGCTGAAAAATCAGAACTTGCTAAGCCTAATTTGAACAGTGCATAGTGTAATTACCCCGTCGGTCGCGCGGATGACACTGCTGTTTTGTCCTGCCGGTTCTTATTAAAAGTGATTCCTGTGCGTTTGCTGTGCTGCTGCTTATGCTGTTGTTTTGGTGTAAACTGGGGTGAGAATCAGCTGTGGACTAAACTTGTGGGTCATCTTTCTTCAAGTATTCTCCCACACGTCTAAGAGCCTTATGACTGTCATTTGTCCTCATCAGGATCTTTCCCTGAGTCGTTTGTTCGGCGTGGGGCACGTTTGAGTGAGTGACTTGCAGATAGTCAGTGCTACGCGCTCAAAAAATGGTCCTTTAAACTTGTTTTTTTATCTTTGCATTGGCCTCTCATGACATACAGCACACTTTGCAGGTTTTCTAGTTGAGGGTCAGTCCTGATTTCCTCAAACATGTTAGCCTTGTGGTGCTGCTGTGTTTGGTTTGATTCTGATTCCAGACCC
Organism: Rhinogobius similis; assembly: GCA_019453435.1. Taxonomy (NCBI): domain Eukaryota; kingdom Metazoa; phylum Chordata; class Actinopteri; order Gobiiformes; family Gobiidae; genus Rhinogobius; species Rhinogobius similis. Next base: position 699,705 of record CM033619.1, on the reverse strand, counting down.
TCCACCTGCAAACTACACTACACTCCTTTACCTTTCAATCCTTCTACACCCCCTCATCTGCATTTGGTGTTAACTCTCCATCTACTGGCAGCAGAGGGAATAACCATGGGGAAATAAACAAAAGCAAGACTGCAACATGTTATTGTTGTTATTTGGTTTTAAATTGAGCCCATTTTAGTCCTGATGTGAACTCCTTGTTTGGTCCAGGTCTTAAAATAAAATAAACTATAGAGTCTACAGTTTGTTTTTAGTACAGGGTGTGTCCAGACTTTTTTCCATTTCTCACTACAGTTTAGAGTTTAATAATGTAACTATATATTTGAATTGAACTTGTTGCTGGTCACATTAGTTTCATGTTTCAGTTTCCAATGTTAATACATGTCTTATAGGCGCTGCAACCTTTAAACATCTTATAAAACAGAACTATTTTTTATTTAATTTACTTAATTTTACACTCTTTGCAACAGTCCGTGTATTGCTCACTTACCTAATGCAGTCGCAGCATTATTATTATTCACTGCGATGAGTTTAAAAGCACTTTTCACAACTCTAGAGGCCAGAGCGAGTTTTGATGTCAGGGTAAAGCTAACAAACATTAGCATCAGGGCTGCCCTTTAGCAACACAAGCGTCTGAAAAACCACCCAAAACCTGCAGAACGTCTGGTGCTGCTTGTATTTTCCTCAGTAGAACGTCCTGCTCCCAGGGGTACACAGACCCGCCCGTCCTCTCACGCTCAAACAGAAGCTCCACTGAGCACGCAGGGCTCCAGATAGGAGGATTTGTCACTGAAATTCAGGACTTTCATTAGGTTTATTCTGAAATGAATACATCTTACATGGCAAATTGCTCTGACAATATTTATGACCTGCCACAGCTCTTAAAAGAGCCGTCCAAATCCACAGAAACGTGGACCTGGCAACACTGATTAGCATAGTAACGGCGCACTTCCTGCTTCAGTATATCTGTACTGAGGCAAATCAGAAACTTTACAACATGAACTTTGAACAGAATCCTTCCATTAAAACATGAACCAAGAATCTAATCACAATTGTAAGCTTGTCTGAAACGTTACACGGTTAGATTTTTACCCCTGAAGTGTTGGGGCCTAGTTTGAACCGCTTTACTCTGGTTATACCTTGTGAATCATTGCTCTTAAAGACATTTGGTGGCGTGTTGAGATTTGACCTGAAAGTTTCTTCTTTTGGAGCGTGACGCGCAAACAGATAAATGACCCGGAGCCGGACACTCGGTTACACTGGGCCTGTTTGGAGTGGGACATCCATTACTGCAGGAACGCCTCGGAGGAAACCACAACGCAGGCCACGGCTTCAGACGCTGCACATCACCTGGAGGAGCATTCAGCTGCATTCATGCTGTTTTCAGGGATGTTTATTAGAAAACCCTCCCCCTCCCAGCGTCAAACACACTTCCTGCTGAACTCCTTAATCTGGGACATATTGTCAGATCGACTACGTCCCTTATCTGAGAATCTGCTGTTTTAAGTCCCTAATGTCTATATGACAGGTTCTTATTTTTTCTCTGATACTGACTCAGTTTGGTGGAAGGGCACATGCGTTATCATAGTTGACATCTGTGAAGTAACAATTTGTGAAGAAAATTTTAAAAATAAAAGTTTAACATTACAGGAAGTAGAGCTGAGTTCTAAAATGGAATACATTTGAAAATAAAAAGACAGTTAACACTCAACCGACACATCTTTCTGACAGTTTAAAGGCTCATTCAACAAAATAAAGGTGTTATCAGGTATTATTATTTGTCAAATCATAACTATTGTGTAATGTATATGGATTTTGGCTCTTGTTTTCAAAATGGTTGCTAGGTAACAGTTGTGGAATTACCTCCAACTATGTCATATTTGCTTCTCATGTCCAACCAGGAAGTAACAATATACACTTTATGAAAATAGTCATATAACTGGGGACAAACAGGAAAGAAGCTTAGTACAATCTTAAATATAATCACCTTCACTACATTTTAGTGAATTGTGACGTCTAACCTGTCACATAGACTTTAAATCATCGTCTTGTTCTGAGCATTTCTTCTGTCTAAACACGATAAGAGCTACTAGCTTGATAATAGCATTTGCTTCAAGAGATACTATAGCTAAGCACGTGGCACCATCTACTGGCTGGAGGCACTAAGTAAGTGTCTTTCCAGACTGCTGAGATTTTTTGTTTTTTGTTTTTCAAAACATGAGATGGAAATTAAAGGCACTCAAGAGCATGTTTAAAGGCTAATGACGATATGAAAAATGCATAATATTTGTCCTTTAAAACATTAGTTAGTTACACCAGTAGGAACGAAATCAACTACTTACTTGAGTTTTTAACCATGTCATTGTTCCCAAATGGAAGGTGCGCTCTGTAACGTTTTTGATGGAGAGTCTGCCACCTGCTTGTCTCCATGGAGATGTTGTTGTCTTGCCTTGAATGCTCCACAGTATGGCATTAAAAATATCTATCAACGGTGGAAGAAGTACTCCGTTTTGTTACTCAAGAAAAAGTAAAAGCATCACATTAAAATAATCTACTTTACATTTAAAAATGTTCTTAAAGAGGCACACTTAAAAGTAATTTACTCAGCTTTTGAGAACAATAAAAGGTCAAATTGATAAAGAATGGTCTAGATTTCTTTCTTTCAACACAAGCATTTATCTTGTCTTGAACGTCCACAGATCGTTAACAGAACAGAAATGTTCAGAACGAGTCTGACGATGATTTAAGGCCTGAATCAGTTCAGCAGGAAGTGTTGTTCACATTCGGAGGGAGAGGATTTTCTAACCAGGATTCAGGAAAATGGTGTGAATGAAGTTAAATCCAACTCCAGGTGTGTTTATGATGAAGAACAAAGTTAGAACATGGTTAAAAGCACAAAAATGTCACTATAGCATTAAATCCCTTTCCCTTTAATTCACATTTAAAGCATAATTCATATTTCTAAATTATATGGGGGGGGGGGGGGAAATTCACCCCAAGAAATGTGATATGTGATACTTCTAAAATATATTAACAGAACATTAGTATGACAAAAGCTGTTGTTCTTTGGGTGATAAAGTCATCTGAGGTCACTGTAGGTCATCTGGAACAAAAAAGGAAATAAGCAAAACAAAGTAACTTCAGAGCTCCCCCTGCAGCTCTCTTGTGAAAGTACACTGCTAGTGAAAAGATGCAAAATCACCTTTTATTTGCTTTTTTATTGAATTAAGGAAGTACAATCACATACAAAAACATTTCACGTTGCCAAATATTTTAATAAGAGCCTAGGTTTCTCAGGAGAGCTGTCTTTGGGTCAATGTCGGCAAATGTTCAAGGCTGGTTTTCCGCGCAGAGACAGCAGGGGGCGACAACGGGATGTAGAAGACGTGTAATATTGTAAAAATGTTGCTTAGTTCTACTTTAACTGTTTAAACCATATCCATATCCACAGTACATGAATACTTACCAGCACATCGTATACTGTAGGTAAGCAATTTTCTCATCAAATCACTTTAAAATCCTCAAGTCCAGCTAAAACAAAAAGGCACAGACATTTGTGTAAAAGTAGTAGAGATTATAAAATGTATTACCTGCAGTAGAGCGAGTTGTTCTGAAGTGGCAGAGGTAAAATAAAGACTACTCCACTATGCACAGCTTTGTCGCTGGGCTCTATAGTTTCAGCGTGACATTAGCTCACTGCTGCTCCTCTGACAGGGGCTAAAAACACGGTTAAATGCGGTTAAAGGGGTCACACATTCGGAGTCCATGACAAGGACAGAGGTGACAGCAGAGACAGAAAGAACAGGTGAAACTGTCCTGAGTCTGGTCCAAACGAGTCCTGAGGCGTTTCCCAGTTTGTCTCAATGACAGAAGCAGTTGTACCTCTGTCTCTCTGTCCTACAGCTGCAAACTTAATCTCACCGTCCTCCTCTCTCGCTTTTCTTTGTCTCATTCTCCACCTCATCCCTCTCTGTCTTTCCGTGTGTTTTGGAATGATTAAAAAGTAGGACAATTCCCATTAGCCATCAACAATTGTCAGAACTTTTGAATGGGAAACGTTTGGTCTGGTTCGCTTTGGGGCGGTCCGTTGAGGGGTCCGAAGGGGGGCCGTGAGAGGTACTAGCTTCCAGAGGTTGGCGGCTTGATTTATACTTAAGTGCTAGATGATTGGACAAGAGAGAAGAAGAGAGAGCGAGGAGGAAAAAAACGTTTATCGACGCACGGCTCCTGCGTTAAGACCCAAAATATGATATTTCCAGTGCATAAAGCATCCAACACAATCCAAACCCATGCATTCCATAAAGAGAGGTTTAAAGTGTTTGCAGAGAAGGGAAATAAATGCAGAAGAAGCTCAGTAGAATCCAGAAGTAGTTTCCTGTTACTTTAGCGATGTCTCACAGTAACTGTTTTTAACAGTTTTTTTCAGCACATCAGAAAAGTGTACAACGAATGTGGACTTAGTTTGGTTTCCATCCAATCTGTTAGTCATCTGGATACAGGAGCTGCCTGCCTGCAGAGGGCGCACTGTGCACAGTCTGCTTGGTTTGACTTTGCTATGGACCCACTTTCTGTGTTTTTCAAATGTTAGCTACAAACTTTTTTGTGACGCCCAAAATTTAGCAGGTTATTAACATTTAGATAATGCTATAAAACACGTTCTACTTCCAAACATCCATCTGAAGCGAGCATTTCAAATGAAGGGTACTAAATTTATTATATATATATATATATATATATATATATATATATATATATATATATATATATATTTATTTAGCATTTTCATCTCCCATTACTCATGTAATACTTCAAAATGCACATTAAAAATAAGCACGTCAAGCACAGTTACAGACACAAACTTGCAATTACTACTCGTCTTTTGTGAATTGCCAAGATTGTTCTGATGATTAAGAAAACCATATAATTCAGCTATGATTTTTATTTTTATTATTAAGAAACCATGAGTTATATTTGAGTGACGTCAGTTGCTCAAACCCTGACCCCTGACCCCTTGCCATGGAAATGCAGACCATCTTTAACACAAGTGGCCCAAGGTCTGAGGGACCAGGGCCAGTGGAAATGTGGCTAAATCGTCGTACATAACCGTGGATACTCTCTCTCGCTTTCATTTTCATGATGATTCCCAAAGCTATTATTTTATTTGTGAAGGGTTTTCTATTTTACAGAAATGCAGTGCCCAGACTGTATTCCATATCTATTCACGATTGTATTTTTGAGAACAAAACATGCAATAGTTCGTTCCTCAGATCAGTGCTGTTCTCATCTTTGAGAAGAAGAAACATAATGGAAAGTTCAAAAGTGAAATTGTCAAAAGACTTTTTAAAATGGCATATTCTGCCTAAAGTCAAAGAGAAGCACTTTAAAATTATATTTTAAATTCACTTTTGCAAAGAATTCTTATTTGACATTGATAATATTTAATGTGTATTTTGCGTATTTAGAAAAAAGATGATTTCATTTGGTGTGTTTTCTTGAGAATATTCGGTGAAACTTTTCTGTATTTGGGCACAACCGATTGGGAAAGGTTTCTTTTTATTTTAAAGAAATCAAACTCTCTCTGTCTCCTTTCCTCACTCCCTATTTCGCTCCCTCTTCACTCTCGTCCCTGAAATAGAAAATCGAACTTGGCGACCTTTAGGACGTGTCTCAGTCTTTTGAGCAGGAGTTTGGTTTCAAATCAAAGACGGCTGGAAATAGACAAACAATGACCAAGCAGAAATGTGGAGAAAGTTTGGGTAAAGTTCTTGGACATCACCGAGCTGTGTTTGGATTTGGTCTGGGGAAAAAACTTCTGCTCCGTCTGACCCTTTGCTCCGTCTCTCACCTATAAACCTAAAGCCTCTTTTTGATTGGTTCTGGTCCGCTTCGTCTTGTTCCACTGTCAAATCACAGCAGTAAGTCAATCAAGTACAATCTCAGAAAGTGGTCAAATCATCCAAAATGCAGGTCCATTTAAGTTCACCCGGAAAGTGTCAATACTGAAAAAGCACTGAAAAAAACAACACTGAAACAAACATAACTCCTTTGTCGCCTTTGTACGCTATAATACAAAGGATTTCAACGTAAAAGTCTCAGAATACAGTACTCTGATTAGACCGAGCAACAGAGTACGTTATGAAACACATTTGAATTCAGGTATTAAGTATTCTCTAACTAAATAGTATTCATCCCAACTCTGCTCATGACTTTCCAGTAGGGCGTTCCCTCCTCAGTGATGGTATTATCACACCATGAAAAACCAAACGCTAGCTTGTGCTGATTAGCTAATACAAACATGCAGAACGTGATTTTAGGGAGAAATGCTCAGAGCGAGTTTACTGAGGGTTTATGGACTTAAAAACAGCACAGCACACCTCCAGATCTTTTTCTGATGTCACAAATATGGAACATTTGAAACCAAGTGTTTTTGTGAGGCTCAGTGAAGGAGCTCATAAACAGGATCAATGAAACAAGTGTGACTGCAACAAAATACAAGCTATATTTTTATTGGTTGAACTGTTATGGCTAATGAAGAATACAATTGCAATCCCACAAGCTAATGTTGACACAAAAACTTGCAAGCTGTGTGATCGCTCCCGTGGCTCAAAGCATCATGGGGGATTGTGGTCACGTGGTGCCCTTAAAGCAAAAATAGCAGCCTCCATATCCGAAAGTAATGTGCAATTAAAAAAATGTTTTTGGGGTCATGCGCCAATGAGCGCACGCCATACGGATAATTTTGCCCAAGAGTTCTGGGAGTTCTGTTTGTTAACATATTACCTGCAGTTGCCTCATGGACTCTGCTTTAAGGTCCTTATTTTTTAAATCCTTATTACAAAACAATGTAAAAAACACTTAAAAACACTCTAACACCACCATTTTTTACGGAACGTTTCTATGTAAACAGATCTGACACAAACTGGGTGCAGCTGTAAAAGAGTGATGACAGCCACAGGAAAACACAGCGACACACACCGCCAAAATAAAAGTCTGTTAAGTCTGGGAGCTGACCACACTGTAAAACTATGTGCCATTTGGCCTGGACCAGAAGAGAGGGACCGAAGCCAAGCACACGGGACAAACGACCTGTGAGAGTTGATTTGCAATGCAAATGCAATTGTCCAAAAGCTTTAGGGAGTTTATGTATTGAAATGTTCACATTGCAATTCATAAAATTGCTAATGCATTTGAGTTGATAAATTACACAAAACATGAAACCTTTAATATGTTGTCATTTATTTTCCATCTGAGTAAACGTACTGTATTGTGTATTCGATTATTAATTGAAAAAGGCAACTTAGAGAGTACATTTCATGCACAAGCAACCCAAAGTGCTTCACAAAGACAATACAACAAGTATTGTCTTTTTATCACACAAGACAATAATAGATAAAACTACAATTAATGCTATTAGATATCTTAAAATGACCAATTAATGTAAATGCTGAGGTAAACAGTAATATTTTTTTTATCCCAGACCTAAAAGCATTCAGCGTTGGGGCCAATTTTTATTGCTGAGGCAGAGAAACTACCATAAAATGCAGGCTATAAGCCACTACTTTTGTCTCATGATTTCAACCCCGCACACATGTAGAACGTTTTAAAATTCCGGGTGTCTATGTACTACTTGGAGAACAAAAATATTAACAACTCAAATTTCTAAAATGACAAAAAAAAAAAAAAATAAAAAAAAAACTGCTGGTAATCCAGTCTGAATTTCTGCCATAACTCCATTTCAACAGACAAGAATACAGTAGAATGATATTTATTATGCTGGTTTATCAGAATATAATTTTGGCACTGGGACTCCAGCCAAAGTATGTTGTACGACGCACGCTGGAGGGACATCGAATAGAGATTATGAAGCTGATTCCCCAAAAAGGAAGGGGCCATGTTCCTAGATGGTAATAATAAAACAGGACATGGAAAAAGGACAGAAATGGAAATAAATGATTATCTGATCTGATGCAGGATCCAGACGTGATGCTGGATTTTGTTTGTTTGTTGTTTTTTCTCTGACTCATCTAGTATTCTCGATTAAATTCTAAGTGAGTCAGCAAAATGTTAAAAATAAGAATTTGGAATTGTGCTTGTAAAGCTTTTCACGGCATGTGACCCTCTCTCATTCACTCTCCTGTTGCTACAACTGTTTAGTCACTTGACTCCATCAGAATTCCAGATGAAATCCTCATTGAGTCAAAGACAAATGGCTGTGTAGAGGTGGTAACATCAAACAATCACAAAGACAAGGTCTCCCACTCTGTCTTTATGAAAGTGATGTGATTACACAGCAACATCGTGCACAGCTCTTCCCTGGATCCGCCTTAGGGCTCCCAGGATCTAGAAGGGCAACGAGAGCCACGCCAGCCAACAGCGCCAAGGATGTAGTTTGCCGCGGACCACACACCGTTCCTGACACGGCTGGACAAGCTTGAGCTCCTCTTGGCTGTTGATCAAACCATTCTCGTTCTCAGAGCTCACTTCTTGGTTGTTGTCCACCAAATCCATATGTTCCAGTTCATTTTCTGTTTTCAATACCTCCTCTTTCAGACCAGGGTCATCTGTGGCGTTCTCTTCTCTCGCAGTGGGCTTGGGCCATTGAGTGCCTCAATCCCTGTGTCTCTGTTGAACTCATGTGGAGTCTTGGACCTCCACTGACCGTTTTCCTGCAGGGTGTAGTACATGTGCGTGTACATACCCTGGTTCAAAAGGTCATTCGGAACATCCCAGCACCTCCATGATGCTCCTCTGATTTTCATAGTGCGTCTGACAGAAGGGGTGGATGCCCAGGTAAAGATCAATAAGAACACAGCCCAAAGACCACATATCTAGAGCTTCAGTCAGAGGCAAACCCAGGCTGACCTCTGGAGCTCTATAGGCCTTTGGCTGGACCTGTCTCATCCGATACCTTTGACAGGCCAGACCAAAGTCAATCAATTTAAGCTTCCAAGGATGCAAGTTTTGATTGACAAGCATTACATTGTCAAGCTTGAGGTCTGTATGAACCACCACTAACTGTTTTAGGCCATCAAAGGCCACCAGAAGCTGCTTTGCAATCAGCCATCCTTTGCATTGGAAAAAGTCATGGCAAAGTCCAATAAAGTTAATAGAGAAAGAGGCTCTTTTGTTCTTCTGAGGTTATGACATCGTCACATTCTAGAACCTACTGGTTTTTGTGTCATAACCTCTGCATTTTAACATTCATTCCAGTTGTCCACCTGGATTAAATATTATTTCTCAACAGCCTTAGAGTTTCTGGTTCTACATTCACACTGCAGGTTTTGAGGCTCAATTCAGATTTTTTCCCAAACCAGATTTGGGAAGTGGGAGTTCACATAAAAAATGCAACTCAAATCAGTTTTCCAGTGTGAATGCTAAACTGTGAAGTGTCTGATGTGGAGAAGAACTGGACAAAACCAGGAGCTGTCACATTATGAGAGACTATAAGGAGGAAGCACCATTGTTAACACAAGCCCAAAGTCATCTTTATTTATTTGTCTTCAGAATTTATATTTTATCTTTATCAGACTTTACAAATTCATTTAGTTTAAATGACTACATGACGTCACAGACAGGGTGTCCCTGGGTCCTGGGCCTTCCCTGTTACTGCATCTACAATTTAGCTCGAGGAGGCTCCTGTTCTGTGTGAACATGAGCGCCAGGGCGCCCTCTATTGCCTGATATCATGTGTGCTTAGGATGGAACATTCCGTCCCTGGCGGGTAATGGTTGAGATGCTAAAGACAGAGATTACCGTCCATGGAGGGCAAAGAGTTAAACAGCCCTTCTGGACCACACCAATCTGCTCCAAAGAGAACCAGTTCAAACACTGCTTGGAAGTGTTATTTCTCAGTGGTTGCTGTTGAAGCTTGTTTGGAGAGTTCTTGAAAGGGAGGATTTAGGGCAGTGTTTATTTCTGTCCTGGGTTGTCCTGACTCTGGTAGATCACCCACAGCACAGGTCATTCATAAAACCTTGAATTATGGAGTCAGGAGGGAAGGCAGGGAGCTAGAGAGAGGGAGAGAATGATGAAGTCTTATTTTTGGTTTGGTTTGAGAAAAGCCCTAGACTCCCAGGAGGCTGCTGCTCCGGCCCAGTCTGCCCTGAATCCTCCACAGGTGCAGAACATCAGGGCAGCAGTCGTTAAAGCTGCTTTCTGTCACATTCTCTGTGGCACAGCAGCAGCTCAGAGCAAGTCACACTTTAGAAATCGATGATTCAATAATCTCTGATGGAGGGCAGGCACATTTTGATTGGTTCATTTTGGACCCCGTTTGAGGGGTCCCAGAAAGAGGTAGTAGCTCTCAGAGGGCACTGGCTTGCTTTCTGCTAATAGAATTCTTATGAACGACATGATCGGAGAAGAAAGAAAAAGAAATGGAACGCATACACAGGTGAGAATGAAAATAAAACATAATCATAAAAGCAGGATTCAGAAGCATATCATGAGTAGATGATGTTAACTTATTCACCCAACCACGAAATTGGAAAGCCTTTTGGGACACTAAACGCAGTCGAAGGATAGAAGTCAGTGCGGAGTCGGACAATGAGAGAAAACAGAGAACTGCCTTCAATGCGACACGGACCCAAAAAGTCGCATGTCAGGTCAGACGGGAGAGAAAAAGCAGAGGGCGCAAGAGTGGAAAACACAGAGGAAAAATGTGGCACTGAGCGACGGCAACACATCAACAAGCAAGAGAAAACCAGCATGGAAAAGACGCCCTTCTAAATATGTTGGCCTGTGAAAAATATCAGTGTTTTTAGGTACGTCAACTCACACCCTGGAACACACTGACACACACTGACACACACTGACACACACTACACACTAGCACACACTGGAACACACTGACACACACTGGCACACACTGGCACACACTGACACACACTGGCACACACTGGCACACACTGGAACACACTGACACACACTGGTACACACTGGCACACACTGGCACATGCTGGAACAGGCTGAAACATGCTGGCACACACTTGTACACACTGACACACACTGGCACACACTGACACACACTGGCACACACTGGTACACACTGACACACACTGGCACACACTGACACACACTGACACACACTGGTACACACTGACACACACTGGCACACACTGACACACACTGACACACACTGACACACACTGGCACACACTGACACACACTGACACACACTGACACACTCGTGGCCACATCAGTGCAACAGTCACATATATTCGGAGTTGAATAAATGCACCGCTGTCTGAGGTTATGGTGAACACGTGGACCTTTGTGCCAATTTTTGTTTCATGTGTAAAGATTTTTTTTCTACATTTTTAGCTTGTTACTCCTTACAATGAAGGTTAAATCAAAGGGATATTATATTCTGACTGCTATTAACCTTCCCCAAAGCATTCATGACAAGACTGAAGCCTGCTCTATTAGTTATCCTCTGTCCATAGCCACGTTTCCACTGGCCCAGAGCAGACAAGACACTTCACCCAGCTCGTCCAGTGTTAATGTGGTGAGCGCTCTTTACATGTTTAAGATTGTATATCATCAGAAATTGTAGAATTTAAGTTAATATCAGTCTTTTCCTGTTCTGTCCTAAATGTTTTGGAGAGCTTTCGTGCCAACGGTGCAGCGGAAATAATAATAATAAAGTCCAGTGACAGGAAATATCTGCGAGCGGCTTCAAAACTCCTGTCGCCGTCCTTAGGTGTTGTTCAGTATCGAGGGAAACAACAAATCAGTGCCGTCGTCAATAATCGAGTTTTTTATTCAGAGGGACCAGGCCGCGGATCATTTGCTCACATGGGACAAACGGACCTGGCTCCTTTCCGTGCTTGGGTGTGGTTCAGATGGCCCAGTGTGAGGGAGTGTGCAGAGGCAGCTTTGCTTCTGTTAGTCCACCCCAGAGCAGCAGCTGTTTACATGTTCTGAAATGTGCGGGGCCCTCTTTTAATGCAAATGCTTCTGAAACTATCTCAAAGGTCATATTATGCAAAATGTACTTTTTTTTAACGTTTTAATGTTCAGGGGTTGGAATGGAAAGCCTGGAAAATATCTGGCCCCTTTTCCAGACATGGGGAAACTATGGATAATGAGAAAAAAGACTGTCCTGGAGAATATATAATTATTCCTTGAAAGTGTCTCTACCCTTTGCTTCACTGGATTATTGAATATCACATTAATAGCGACTACTACTGCCATCATCAACGTTAAAAAGCAGTTGTCGTTAACTTACCAAATGAAACAATCTGCACCAATCTCTTTATCTTACTGCTGTCTTCCAAAGTGCAACATCAGATGCACAGTATTGTTCAAATGACTAGAATGTGTGTTCAGTCCTAAATGAGTCGATGTGTGTGTGTGTGTGTGTGTTCTCTTACTCTCTATATTTTATTTTTTGCTGATATAACTAAATTTAGTGTATATTGCCTTGCTGTGTAATTTGCAATCATCTTTATTAAGCTGCCTGACCAAAAATAGTCACTACAGAAAAAAGCAAGTCACAAGCTCTAATATTTAATTTTAGAACTTTAATATTTAGCTTTGATTAGAGCACACATCTGCTGTGCCTTTGTTTCAATAAGCTTCTCCAGTGTCAAAAGATTCATTTCATTCTATTCATTTCAAATCTTTTATAGATGATGGAAATGTGTGATCACTGCCAAAGCTTCTCCAGCACATCCCAAAGATTCTTGTCCTCATGAATCCTGGCATTGTCATCTTAGAATCAGGATGGTTCAGGATGTTCAGGTTCAGTTGATCTCAGTCTCTGGGCACAAAGTGGTGCTGAACCTTGACCTGACCAACTGCAGCCTCCCAGATCCAGGTCTTACTTATTTTGGTCGAGCGGTGTGTAAACACTGTATAAAAAGGTGGTTTGTAGACGTCGTGATTACAAAACTAAAAATGTCCTGGAAAAGTCCTTTAAATTCATTTCCAGCTAAATATAAGAATCCTGACGTTGTTCCCTCATCAAAAACAAACCTGCAGTTGTATTTATTGTATTTTTTTTTTTTAGATGGGAGAGTACTTCCTAAACAGGATTACTCTATCACACTTATCCTGTTAGATAAGTCCTGAGCCTCAAAAAACACTGAATTTTCCAGGGTTCATTGTGCGCTGTCTTAAGTCCTGTAATATTGTGTTTATTTCCCTATTGTTATTCCTTCTCCTGCCAGTAGATGGACTGCTAACACCAAATCCTGATGAGGGAACGCCAAGAACATGTTTAAAAGCTGATAACAACATATACAAGGCATAAAATGTGCTCTGAGTCTTGAGTCCATCAAAAGCGTGTCATGGTTGCAGCAGACTAGCATTAGCGCTGTGGCATGAACAGAGTGTTTGGGGGCTCCAGGTCTGTGTGACAAACGACCAGCGTCTGACCTCCTGTGGCAGCCATTTTGTGCCTAAACTCCATTCATTAATGTTCTATAAATAGCATGGCTCAGACATGTGCAGACGGTGGAGAAGAGGGGGACACGCTGCACCGGCTCTGAAGGACAAACACCGGTAAAGGGCACCCACAGGAGACACACAGGACGTCAGCTGTCATTTTAAAGAATACATACTTTGCTGTTTGGTGCAGAGATAAATTATGTTTATATTTATTTTATAACACTTAGGCACTATTTTAAAATGAATATTGTGACGTTATGGCATTTTAAAGATTATAAACTGTCTGTGTGTGTGTGTGTGTGTGTGTGTGTGTGTGTGTGTGTGTGCGTGTGTGTGTGTGTGTGTGTGTGTGTGTGTGTGTGTGTGTGTGTGTGTGTGTAGGTGTGTAGGTGTGTGTGTGTTTGGATGGGTGCAGATTAGCAGCTTCACTCTCGTGGATCTGCCCAAGCACAAATTATGTATCAATGTATGCAATAAAATACAGTAATATGTTTCAGTGTGTAGTACTGTATTCAGTGCTGTGTTCATGTGGACCTCGAGTGCTCGGGTTTCTGAGATGAGAACATTCATGTGTTTTTCTCTCGGAAATCAACAATAATGAAATATTAAACGTTATTTCTTTTGAAAAAAAGTTGATTGTTTTTGCTTTAGTGAGCTAGCATTACATCTGCTATTGTTTAAACAATAGTGTCGGGTCCTTCTTGCAGAGGTGGGACCAAGTCCTTGAGTTGAGTTTCAAGTCCTTTCAAATCATTGCACCAAATTACAGAAAATGGCTCGTCTTCATGCAGTTTATTTGGTGAATGGTTCTCGTTTTAAAAAGTCCTGGACACACCTAAATGTCAACTGTAAAGAGAAAATGGTTTTGAAAACACATTTATTTATTTATTTTGAGGCGAAGCATCAAGTCATCTCAAGTCACGTCCAAGTCAAGTCCTGAGTCATTGGCCTTCAGTCCAACTGAGTCCCAGGTCATCAAAGAAACCCTGGAAAGTCTTACTCCAGTCCGAGTCATGACTTGTGAGACCACAGCTCTATTTGTTTTACAGATCTGTCTCCTGTTTTCAGACCTCTGACAGTAAACCCCTGAATGTAGTCATGTTACAAATGAAGAAATCAGCTGTGTTTGTGTCTACACACAGCAGAGACATCAGGAGTGGAAGCCAACCAGTAGCTTTTGACCCGAGTTCCCAATTCCTTTTCCCGACTTGCGAGCATTCATGTGCAGTTTCTCTAAGCAACATTTTCTGAGTTCCCGAGGACCACATGAGCACAGCTATAGCACTCCTTAATGTCTTTTACTTCAAACAAATAAAATACCAGTTATTTTGGGGTTTCACTCGTTTAACGTTTTCTGTTCTATACTCATTTTTAGGACTATTGACCATTCAAAAGATAAAATATTTAGTTTCAATTGTCATCTGGCTTTCACTGTCACATTCTGAATTCCTCTCTCAGTCCTGAGGCGTGACAGAAAATGCTGCGTCTTTACTTTGGAACAAGCTGTTTATTCTTTGGACGATAGTTGGATTTACAGACATGTTTTGCCGTGTACAGAAGGCGCCTAGATTAGGGGACCACACTGTAACCTGGCTCTCCATCTGGGCCCGCTCCTCCTTCATCTGTGCATGCTCTCCCTCAGGCCCTGTCCGCTCGATATAGGAACATAAATATATCCTGTACTTGGTTCCGCTCCAGGCGCTGTCCGTGCGGTGGGGAGGGATTTAGACGGTACACGCCGTCATGTGTGTGAGGTGGGGAGGGATTTAGAGGGTGCGCGCCGTCATGTGTGTGAGGTGGGGAGGGATTTAGAGGGTGCGCGCCGTCATGTGTGTGAGGTGGGGAGGGATTTAGAGGGTGCGCGCCGTCATGTGTGTGAGGTGGGGAGGGATTTAGAGGGTGCGCGCCGTCATGTGTGTGAGGCATAGAACTATAATAAAACCTGGAAGATGAATCCAAGATGGCCGTCCTGTTTATCCCTATGGAGAGTGCTCATTGGCGCATGACCCCAAAAAAGTTTCTTACTTCCGCATTTACTTCCTGATACGGCGGCTGACATCTTTGTTTTACTTCCTGAAAGCGATGGCTGCCATCTTTGTTTACTTCCTGAAAGCGGAGGCTGCCATCTTTGTTTTTAGGGCGCCATGTGACGACAATCCCCACTTCATATAAGCAGTAATTTCGGTGATTTTAGAAACGGTAGAAAAGAACATTTCCTTCTATTTTATTTAAATACCGATAATAATTCAGTCCTGTCTGCAATTATAATGAGCAATTTTAGAAAAAGGCTGGTTCCAAGAGGCTGCAGTACCTCGCACGGCCACAAATCAATCTGGGACCACAGACAGAGGGGGCGTACCTTATCCAGTTCATTTAATACATCCATGGTGTGAGGTGGGGAGGGATTTAGAGGGCGCGCGCCGTCCCTTAGCTGCACAAACGAGCCTCGGGCACAAGTATAACACAAAAGTGGTTATTTTTGTCAGCCATTTGCAGGTGTCCCCTGGTGTCTGAGCTGATGGATGGAAATGCCTTGGGGCTCTCCTGTTTTTAGGAAGTTTTTTCATACAATGGTAGTGTTTAAAAGTTGCAGTCACTTGCACACACTTGTGCACTTGCACGCACTTCAAATGTCAAATGTGTGTCCACAACAGGCCGCTGAAGTGTGCATTGTCCCACTTCTTTAGACTTTGATTCGCACTTCACCGCAGCCTTCTTTCTGCACTTCCAGCAACTGTGGAGTGATGTAGACTTCAGGCAAGTACATCCCCCACAATGCATTTCCCTGAAATGTTTTTAAACATGGGTCTAGCATCTTCGCAGCGAGCGCTAACAATGGAAAGGAATGTCTTCACAGTTAAACTGATAATATTTTAAATAAAAAATCCCATAATATCACTGTGATAACATTAAAGGGGCTGTAACTGATTTTTACTGTTTTAAAACGTGAA
The DNA here is from genome assembly GCA_019453435.1 of Rhinogobius similis. Taxonomy (NCBI): domain Eukaryota; kingdom Metazoa; phylum Chordata; class Actinopteri; order Gobiiformes; family Gobiidae; genus Rhinogobius; species Rhinogobius similis. The sequence goes on along the minus strand of CM033619.1, from coordinate 683,365 downwards.
AAACAGAATTAGTTTGTTTTGAAGTCTTTCCATCAGTCACATGTATCGCTCATTTTCCTAATGCAGCCCCAGCATCCTAAATATTCACCTCCATGATTTTATAAACGCTTTTCACAGTTTTGCCGTTCCTGGTGAAGCCAACAAACATTAACATGCTAACAGCGCACTTCCTGCTTCTCGTAGCGCTGTGGTCTCATAGATGCTTTTACAATATATCTTTACTTGGACAAAACAGATTTTACTTTATTACATGCAAGAAATTGGGTACATGGACTAGTTTTCAGGTTTCAAAACAGTAAAACTCAGGTACAGCCCCTTTAAGCACTGTTGTCATTTGTTTGAGGCAAATTCAGCAAATCATGAAAACGAAACTGGGCTGTGACTTTGTGATTCAGTTACTGCAGTTTAACAAACGACAGCTGTTTTACTTCACATTCACAACAAATGCAGACAGTTCTCTGACCCCCTGTGCACACGGTGTGGGGTGTGGAGTGCGTGCTGGGACGGGCCTCAGCAGGAGGATGAGTGGTAGTTGATGAATTAGTTGTTTCTTTGGTCAGGACAGAGTATGTGAATGAGCATACATGATATACTTGCTGTAAACACGTCGGATTGTAGCCAATATCCATCTAGTGCATATTTGAACAGTGGTAGAAACATGGATGAAGTGTCTTGCCCACGGGCACAGCCACAGTTTGCACTACAGCGTGGCACCTCACATTCCCAGGCGTCTCCCATCCAAGTGCTACCCAGACTTAAACCTGCTTAGCTCAGAGATCTGACGAGATGAGAGTACGACCAAGACCGGTTGTCGAAAAGTTGTCTCTTTAACGTATTACTAGCCAAGCCAAGAGAAAAAAAACAAAAGCTAGCTTTCCCCGACAATGTTAGCACACAGGTGTCGAGAACTATTCTGCTCATGATGTAATGACTTATAAACGGCACGGGAAACCTCTGGATCTCTACTTTTGATGTCACAAATCTGGAAAATGAGTTTTTTCGTGAAGCTCAGAGAAGGAGCAGAGAAGACGAGCTCATAAACAGGATTAATGAAACAAGTGTGAATGAAACCAAATCAAACTGTAGCTATGTTTGTTTAAAAGCTCAATAAAAGTGAATTTAGCATTCTGTCATGTGAAATACACATGACACACCCACTTGATCTACATGGGGGGTGGAGCTCTGTATCTTGTAAAAATGCCATGGTTTTCTTGGTCAAATGTTGTGCAGCTGAAGATCTGTGGCAGCAGATCCTCTCAACCGTTCAAACATGAAGTGGAAGTAGTAGTTGTGGTGATATAAATACTTCAAGGGCGATATGTCAAGGATTTCAAACATGTACAGTATCAAAATCAATCCACAAAGCCCTCGGAGGCAGAACAGTGAGTGTTACGACCTCAGGATGGAAAAGTCTGTGTAATTGCTGTGTAAAAGTGTGAGATGTGGCTGTAGTAGACAGTGGTGTGTTTTTGGAGGAGGTGATGGTGCATGGGAGGCTGGGTTGGCATAGCGATCAGTTTCTATGGTAACCGCATTCAGAAACCCAAAGATGCTCTGCGTGCGTCCGCTGGGTCAAAGGGAGGATGACAGGCTCTAATGGGGCTGCCTTTAGAGTCGCAGGAAAAGAGGAATTCATGTTTTGAAATGATCCGCTAAAGACTCCCGACGTTGTGTGGATTTATTTGGGCTGTGACCGACTGAAGGAATTCTCGGTCGACCAAAGATGTTCTGTGAATCGGCTGGTCGTGTATCGAAAGGAGGCGACACATTGTGCTGGTGAAAGACCTCGGAACAGTGAAGTAACTCGATGATCAGACCAAAGTGCACTGGCAGGACCATGGGATTACAGGGGATGGTGTAATTACAAATACAGTGCAGAGAAAATCCAGTAAACAGGGTCTTTATCTGTAAAAAAGCAGATTAAACTCACAATTCACTCCCAAATCTGAATGTAACTCACTCCAAGTCTCCTCAAATCAGCTGTTGTCCATAAATCTAAATGACCCCGGTGAAATAATTTGTCAACTGATAAAACTTTAGTCGAATAAATGCTGGAATAGTTGGTCTTAAAGGACAAATATTATGCATTTTTTCATATTGTTATTAGCCTTCAAACACGCTCTTGAGTGTCTTAAATTTGGCATTTCATGTTTTAGAACAAACACATTTAAAAAACAAAATGAACATCTGTCTTTCCCACAGCACTCACTGAGTTTTGGCACCATCTACTGGCTGGATAATGCTTACACAAGTTAAGAATAAACCACTCGAGAGTTTGTGGAGAAATCCTAATAGCAAGAGAGTGATCCTGTTTAGAGCTGCCACAGTGACTTTTTTCAGCTTTAAACCATGTTCTAACAATGTTCCGTCATCAAAAACACACCTGGAGTAGCATTCAGCTGCATTCACACTGTTTTGAGGAATGTCCATTGGAAAATCCTCCCCCTCCCACCGTGAAAAACACGTCCTGCTGAACTTCCTGGTTCTGGGATGTAGTTTCAGACTTCATACATCACTTATCCAAGAATCTTCTGCTGTCTTTAGTCCTTAAATCATCACAGACTCTCACTGAACATTTCTGCCTCTAAACACGATCACTGCTGCTGCTAGCCTGCAGCGTAATGTTGGTTGATGGCTAACTTAACTAGATTGTGTGAGTGCTAGGCGCCATCTAGTGGCTGGATGTACTCTGCATCTCTGTATCTTTTGGCTGTCACTGAAAGAATAAAAAACATTAGATTTGTTTCAAAACATAAGATGGCAAATTTAAGCTACTCAACAGCATGTTTAAAAGCTAATGACAAAAATAAAACTGCAGAATATTTTTCCTTTAAGGACTTAAAACAGCAGAAGATTCTCAGATAAGTGATGTCTAAAATCGGAAAAGACAGCAATCAAGGAAGTTCAGCAGGAAGTGTTTTTGACGCTTGGAGGAAGAGCTCAAAATTGCACGAATGCAGCTGAATGCTACTCCAGGTATGTTTGATGAGGAATTGTTAGAACGTGGTTAAAAGCTCGAAATCACTGTAGCGGAATATGTGTCCTTTAAGACTCAGTTTGAAATGATTTATAAATATGAGACAAAAAGTGCAGACCACAGACTTGAGGAGATTTATATACAATATTAACTCCTGATCCTGAGGTCACCAGACACAGAGTGTCGTGTTTGCTGAGTGTCACTTGAAGAGTCAAATGCTATTGGACATGGACGGTTACAAGAGTATGATGAGTAATGAGGAATCATTGTGCTTTTTGCCATTTCCCATGTTTGTATTTCGACGTGTTGATCACTCCGTGTGCTCCTGGCGCTCCATGTGCTCCTGGCCCTCCGTGTGCTCCTGGCTCTCCGTGTGCTCCTGGCTCTCCTGGCCCTCCGTGTGCTCCTGGCTCCGTTGGATTGGCTGGTGGTGATGGTTTATGTTAAGGAGTTATTGATCACAGTCATGGAGAGTGAGGGGATAGAGTAGGCTTTGACTTCTTTTACTTCGAGTTGTAGTCTTTCCTGTTTAACCGTTTCTCTGTCCTCTGTTATTTTTGCTTTTTACCCGAAAGCTTTCATGACTGTTTTGACACAAGTGGATCACGTGCCTGTCAATCTCACTGGTGGGAATTCATGGAGACGTGACGTGGTTCTAGGCTTCTTTGTAAAGCAGAGTCCCAGGAAACATTTGGACAATTCACTGTTTTCTGTTTTCTTTTTATAAAAACAGCACCAAACATTCAGTGAAACAAAAAAGACAAAATTATGGCACAAAGAAATCAACATACAAGTCCCATTTAGTCTATTAAAAAGGTCCATTAATGTTTGAATCGTCGTTGAATCTCTTGGTGATGACTTTCTTTCCTGCCGCTAAGAGTACGCTCCACAAATATCCATTTCTCGTGTTCATGGCAGGGGTTTTGAGGCCCTGGAGGTGCCAAAAACAGTCTGGAGCGCTTTGTTCATCTCTGTCCAATAATTGTGAGCCACAGCACAAAACCCCTGGTAATGATGGGCCACCTGGTAAACACAGTGTCCCCTAGAACGAAAAAAGCATGACACATTCTTCCAACAGAACTCCCTCCCACCGTGTGATTTTGTTGTCCTCCATTTCGAAGTACAAATATTGTCCCATTCATCATCTGTCAAGGCAAAACGACCTTCTATTCCCACTCAATTTGAATATATTTTGCTATTCAGATTTTTTTACTTGACAAAAAAAAAAAAAAAATATCTGTCAACTTCTTTATTTTGTTGAAGTAATGTTTAAAGGGTCAAAACAGTAGTTCATTTTAATTTTCGTAAAGTATGCTGTTACCTTTGTCTCCCCAGTGTGATGTCATCAATCCGTTCACTTGTCATTTTCAACAGATTTTTCAACTTTTCCCCACAAACAGATACCAGATGGGTGTAAAACTATAATTTATGTTCACAACGCATATTAATACATCAAATAAAGTCAAAATTGGAAAAATGTACAAATCTGTCATACGCACTTTAAATGGGCTCACGAGTCTGCCGTAATAACCTGCCCATCGAACTTCAATTTGATCCGCTTTAAACTTTTATTAAATGTGTACGAAATATTTCAATTGCTAAGATAACACAGTACATTCCGTGAGTTTCAGCTCTGATTGCGTTGGAGAGAGAAAAGGCGCTAGTCTGAAGTGTCCCTCATGTGTCACTAAAGGGGGAGACTAAGACGAGAGGGCGATCGAAAAGCCCGTTCACCTGCTGCCCTCCCTCACTGCCTCCCGTCTTCTCTCCCCCGCTCTCTGTATTTCCTCTTTCTCATTCAGCCCCCTCTCCCCTCAGTATTTCTCTCACTTACTCTCTCCTCATTCTCTCCCTTTCTTCTCTCCCTCTCTTCTCGTCAGTCTTCCTCTCTTTATCGTTCGCTCTCTCTCTAACGTGCCACTCCCTGTCTTCCATCCCCCTCTGCCCCTTTGTCTCCTTCTCTTTCCCTCCTTCTTTCTCTCTTATTCCTTTCTCCCTTCTTTCCCCACCACTGTCCCCCTGTTGCTTACTCCCTTCTCTTCTCCCTCTCTCCTCTTCCTCTCCTCTTTTCCCTCTCCCCTCTTCCTCTCTCTGATCCATGTTCTGTTGCTCAATCTCTCTCTCACCCTTTCTCTCTTCTCTCCCGTCTTTCTTTCTTCCTTCTACCTCTGTTCTCGCTCTTCTCCTCTCTCTCCCCTCTCTTTCTTTCCCTCCTCTCCCGTCTTCTCTTTCTCCCACTCGTCTCACTGTCTGTCTACCTCCCTCTCCTCTCTCTCCTCCCCCCTCTCTTTCTGCCCCTCCCTCGCTTTCTCCCTCCCTCTTTTCCTCCTGCCTTCTCTCGCTCTTCTCTCTCACACCCTCTCTCTTTCTCCCTCTCTCCCCCCCCCCTCCCTCCCTACCCCTATTTCTGCCTCCTTCTCCTCTTTCTTCCTCTCTCTCTTTCTCCCCCTCCCCTTACCCACTCTCTCTCCACTTCCCTCTCTTTTCTCCCCTTCTCTCTCTCTTTGTTCTTTCATCCTCTCTCTTCCCCCCCTCTCTTCCTCCCCCTTCTTTCACTCTTCTCTCACTTTCTCTTCCTTCCTTTCTCTCTCTCTCTCTCTCTCTCTCTCTCTTCTCTCTTGCTTTCCTCCCCCTCTCTCTCACTTCTCTCTCCCTTCTCTCTATCTCTCACTCCACACCCTCTCTCCCCTCTCCTCTCTCTCTCCCTTTCTCTTTCTTTCCTCTCTCCCCTCACCCTCTCTCCCCTCTCCTCTCTCTCACTTTCTCTTTCTTTTCTCTCTCCCCTCACCCTCTCTCCTCTCTCTCTCCCTTTCTCTCTCTCTCTCTCTCTCTCCCCCTCGCCCTCTCTCTCCTCTCCTCTCTCTCTCCCTTTCTCTTTCTTTGCTCTCTCCCCTCACCCTCTCTCCCCTCTCCTCTCTCTTTCTTTGCTCTCTCCCCTCTCTCTCTCTCCCCTCTCCCCTCTCTCTCTCTCTCTCCCCTCGCCCTCTCTCTCCTCTCCTCTCTCTCTTCCTTTCTCTTTCTTTGCTCTCTCCCCTCGCCCTCTCTCCCCTCTCCTCTCTCTCTCCCTTTCTCTTTCTTTGCTCTCTCCCCTCACCCTCTCTCCCTTCTCCTCTCTCTTTCTTTGCTCTCTCCCCTCTCCTCTCTCTCCCCCTCTCCCCTCTCTCTCTCTCTCTCTCTCCTCCTCGCCTCCCCCTCTCCCCTCATGTGATTGGGTGAGTGTGATCTGGGGCCGTTGACCTTGAGAGGACACAGATCAGAGCTGCAGCAGAAGGATCACGTCTCACTCACAAACTCTGCACTTTGCTTTTTCAAACAAACATTGGGTCATTTTCAGATTGTTCAGAGTTTCTCAAAGCTTCTGTGTGCACTTCACGCACAAATATTACACCAGATTTTCAAGATGTTCAATAAAAACCCTTGTAATTTAATAAATGCGTGATGTTAATAATCCATACTGCAGTTGTTGAAGACTATGTGAAGGTGGTATGAATGTGGCACTGATCAATACAAGGGAAAGCCATGGATTTTGCTGTTTCTATGACAACACTGCTTTCCTTTCACACATTTACTTCAAGTTAAAATTATGTTTTGTTAAAATGTTCACTGACTTTAAATGTCAAGTTGATTTGCTTTTCTATTACAAAGGATGGACAAAATACAATTTTCTAGCCTTAAAATTGTATTTGATTCAAAAAGGTCTAATTTATGGAGTAGTATCTGATATATCTCTAGATAAAATGAATACATATTGTGTGAGTATTTGTCTCGTAAAACCTACAAATCTGGACTGTTCCTTCATCAAAAATGCAGGGTTAGGGTTAAGAGTTCATCATAATTTCCTCAAACATAATGTACAATACAATAATAAATGTGTTTGAAGCAGCTCTGGTGTCACTCACATGTGTCTGAGGCTTTTACTTTGACAAAACCTCCTGGATTTTTCATACTTTATGATATTCTGAGGTTAATCCCAGTTTCTCCAGTGAAATCATAGTATGTTCCACTTCACTTTTGCCTCCATTTTAGAATTTAGAATGCTTTGGTTACAAACTTTTAGAGGATCTATAGGTGACCCTGGATGTACAACCCCGTTATCGTGGCACCCAGGTAGAGTAGGCGGAGGCTCTTTTGGAAAAGTTAGGGAGCTTGAGTGCACAGTTTGGATGGATTGTGTCAGTGTGAATGGATCATCAGAGAGAAGCTACGAGTGTTTCATCCAGAATTGGATCACGTGGACGTCATTTGCATCAATGAACACACATCGCACAGGTCGGGAAAGAACTCCACAAGTCAAAAGAAACTATTCGACTTCAAGACCCGGATGAACATTATGATTTAGTCCAATGAGGTTCCTTTGGTCTTCTGATAATTAGATATTTTTAAGCTTCATATTTTAGACCAGTTTTTGTTTCTTTTCCCTGACGGTTTTGACTGCGAGGGTGTGTGCTCGAGCAACGAAACACAAAGCAGAACAAGAGCAACTCAAATCAGCAATTTCTGATCAAGAGAGAACCGCATTATGGACTGGGATGGAGCAAACTGAAACACGGAAACCTGCCCAGGAGGACTGTGAACCGGGACGAGGGGGCCTTTTTACTCTCACACTACTGTCAGAAAGAAGTCGGGCTGCAGATGGCGCTGTTGTCCTACCTCTACTGGGAGGAAAACCTGTAGATCAGCTAACATGGAGTGACACTGAAGAAGACTGTGAGTGAGCCGTCCAAACTGTCAGGTAAAACAAACAAACACTGGTCTGAAATAAGAAAATATACAAAATATTTAACATTATGATTTGTAAATTTGAGCTCATATTTTACTACATTTATGGGTTTCACGTGAGTTAAAGCTGTCCTTTTGCTCATTCTTTATAAAGCGTCCCTGGTGTTTAGAAAGGTGCTATAAATAAAATGTATTATACTTTTATTTGTCCATATCAAGACCCATATTTGATTGTTTTTGACATTAAAATCCCAGCTTGCTGAGACAAAAACTCACAAGCTCAAACTAGTCAGAACCCAGACTTCTCGTTTCCGAAACCCGAGCACCCACAGAAGGCACCGGTCCAGCCACACGCCGGCCCTCTCTCTCTCTTCTGTGGAGACCAATCGTTTCATGTTAACACACATCAGTCTCAGCTCCGTATCTCCCCCTTCGCTCGCTCTCTGCTTATCTCACCTTCAGGGAAAACAAATGATGTCTGCACAAGCCTCTTCTCTGTCGCTGAATCTGATTTAGTGTCGGGGTTATTCTGTGATGATCTCCAGGGAGCAGATAAACAGCCGACTTCAAACCAAATCAATTAAAAAACAAACAGCCGGTGCCATGTGGAGAATATTTTTGAACAATAAATTAAAAGTAATGACACGTAACTTAATAGACCCTTCCAGAACGGATATAAACATTCGATCTCATTCATTTTGAGGAGGAAGCTAAATGTAGTCATCTGGACTTAATACTGCCCCGAGCTGAGCCTCGTTGGGTCGTTTCTATCTTAATCTGTGCCTTGCTTTTGTTTACCTGTTGGCCTTGTTGGGTTGTTCTATTGTGATATGTGCCTGCCTTTGTTTGTCGGCTGGTATCATTGGGTAATTCTAGTGTGGCATGTCCCCTGCCTTTGTTTACATGTCGGACTTGCTGGTATCGTTCTATTGCGGTCAATGTCAAATCTTTGTTTACCGTTTGGTATCATCGGGTCACCGTTCTATTGTGATTAATACACTGTCTTTGTTTATCGGTTGGTATCATTGGGTCATTCTATTGTGATCAGTGCCCTGCCTTTGTTTACTCTATTCTCGTTGGTGCCGTTCTATTGTGATTAATACACTGTCTTTGTTTATCGGTTGGTGTCATTGGGTCATTCTATTGTGATCAGTGCCCTGCCTTTGTTTACACTATCTAGTTGGTACCGTTCTATTGTGATCACTGTCTTTGTTTATCGGTTGGTATCATTGGGTCATTCTATTGTGATCAGTGCCCTGCTTTTGTTTACTTGATCTCGTTGGTGCCGTTCTATTGTGATTAATACACTGTCTTTGTTTATCGGTTGGTGTCATTGGGTCATTCTATTGCGATCAGTGCCCTGCCTTTGTTTACACTATCTAGTTGGTACCGTTCTATTGTGATCGCTGTCTTTGTTTATCGGTTGGTATCATTGGGTCATTCTATTGCGATCAGTGCCCTGCCTTTGTTTACTTGATCTCGTTGGTGCCGTTCTATTGTGATTAATACACTGTCTTTGTTTATCGGTTGGTATCATTGGGCCGTTCTAGTGTGATCCATGGCCTGCCTTTGTTTACCCGTCAGCCTCGTTGGGACGTTCTATTGTGCTCTGTCTGACTCTTTCCCAGCTGTTAAGCACATGTTTAGCATTTGACTAGCTTCTTTCATCATTCAACTGAACTGCTGTAAACAGAAGGTAGATTGTACCTTTAACCTCTTTTTCTTGTCACGTCTTCAGTTCTTTTGTCAGGGTCAGTCTGGTCACTCTTTCTGTCGTGCCTGAAGGCAAACTCAAACAGAACTGTGCAATCAGATTTGTTTATTTCAGGGACATGAATGAGTTCATCGTTATCTATAATTTAGAACAGGGCCATTCAACCCAAGGCCCGGGGGCCAAATCAGGCCGTCCAAGGGATATGATCTGGCCCTCGACCCATCTTCAAAAAGATAGAACATATTTCATCTCTTCTTAGAGGTTTAGTCCTGGTTTAGATCTGGTTTAGTCATGGTTTAGATCTAGTTTAGTTGTAGTTTAGACCTGTTTCAGACCTGGTTTAGTCCTGGTTTAGTCCTGCTTTAGTCCCGCTTTAGTCCTGGTTTAGTCCTGGTTCAGTCCTGGTCCAGTTCTGGTTTAGTCCTGGTTCAGTGCTGCAGATGTTGTTATGGTCTTAATAATATAAGAATACACATTAATAATGACCCAAACATCCTCTTTTACATGTTACAGGTGGAGACCAGATCAATGACATAAATATCATGACAGAAACATTGAATATGGGGCTTGTGCCTCACTGTTCAAGTGTTCAACCAGACCAGACTGATATTGACCAAAAATACTGCTATCATTGTGTATTTTCCAGGCGTTTGGTGCCCTGCCAGTGAGCTGGACAGTCGTGTTTCTTGAGGTATTGACAGGTGCCTTCAAACATGTCCAACTGAGTTAAAAGATTCACATGGATTTAACTGAATAACTGTAATTCTGTAATGTCCTGAGAAAACGTCTGCACCAAAAAAAAGAAGCTAAATTCTCACCATTACAGAACCACAGCGGCACAGACATTATTCACCACATTATACCTCATTAAATCACTTTTGTCCTCTGATTTGGTGATGTTTTGGAAGTTCCCATCTGTCTTTTATAACTGTGTCTTCAAGTGTGTGACTGTGGTTCAGGGCAGTATGAACTCTTTGTCAGACCAGTCCCTTCAGATTGAATATTTTTGTTTTATTAACCTTTATTAATGGGTAAGAACCCATTTAGATGGAAACCTCTTTTAGAAGGCTGACCTGGGGCAAAGTGAAAAACATAACAGCAACACAAAGTACAAAAACAGAATTACATTTTAAGAGAAATCTAACAAATTAAGACTAAAATGTACGTTCAAAGGCACCGACAATTTTTTAAAGATTCACACTCTTTGTTTTTCAACATTGTGTGAAAACACCTGACTGAGACCAGTTCGTGGAATCTCCACTCTGACTGGAGGGACTTCCAGGCTGTGGGAGCAGCATAAGAAAAAGCCCTCTTTCTCCAGTCAGTTCTTACACGTGGGACAGACGAGCTAAACATGACGTGAGCACAGGGTGTACTGGCTCTCCGCTCTCTGCACCACTTTATTCACTACCAGCATCCAATGACTGAGCCTCCTGCACCCACAGCAGGCCACCCAGCCCTGGCACCGAGCTCACAGTGGAGGGTGCACCTGCCACAACCTGACAAGACCTCAAAGCTCCGTGATCTACTGGGATTTAAGAGACGTTACTGTTGCATTAATGTACAGTGTATCGTAAAAATGACTTCTGGATTGCAGTCGATTCCAAAAACAGTGTCCAAATGAAAACTTTTGTAATCTCTTCTACCATTCGAATGAGAAATTACACAAACAGATATTCAACGAGCCCCACGTTTTGGAGCGCACCCGTCATGGCCACCACATTTGCGAACAAACCCATCATGTCTGGTTCACACGCCTCTCCCGCCCTTAAATGACTCTATTATTCCAGACTAATGATTGTTGGAGTGCCCGCTAAGTGGCCTCATAATCTCCTCTCTCTGGTGTGTGGCCCCTGAAGGCTCCATCTGGAACTCCATCTCCCAGAATGCTTTGTGCTGGCATATCTCCCTCCCTGGAGCCTTTCAGACAGTTTAATGAGCGGTGGGTGTGCCGCCGTAAACGCGCGCCCTCCAAGCACCAAAATCTGGGTCAACGTTGACACAAAAAATATATTTTTAATGAATCGGGTGGGAGAAGAGAACCGACAATAATCTGGTTTATGCTCATGCGTCTTTAGCGCAGAAATTGACGTTAATGTGCGTTCATTAAACCGGGGAAATGACCGAGAGGCATGTGCTAAATTACTAACTTTTTTCGCCACAAATATAGCTTTCTGGGACTAAATGTGCGAGAATAAAGGCACAGATTTGACGGGTTGTAAATGTCAGGCGGCGCTGGGTTCAGAGCGCACGGTTCAGTGAGCGTAATGTAAACGTGAGGTCCCACCGTGATCCACCCGGAGCCACGGCAGGAACGGGACACTCCACTGGGCCGGCACTCACAAACCAAACCATGACCTCACTGCAAACGGTTGACCTCTGCTGTGCTTTCTCTTCTCCCTCTCCCCTTTCTCCTTTCCCTCTCTCAGCAGTGCTATTCTTTTTCTCTCTCCTCGTTCCTTTTCTCTCTCTCATTTCCGTCTCTTTCTCCCTCTCTTTCTTCTTCCCTTCTCTGTCTTTCTCCTCCCTCAGTCTTGTTCTCTTCCCTCTCTCACCTACAAACTTCTCAACTCTCTCTCTTTTCTCTTTCTCTTCCTCCCTCCCTCATTACCTTCTTTTGTCCTCCCATATCTCTCTCATCAACAAAAGGTGTGCCCTTTGTTTTCTATGTCTTTCTTATCATCCTCTCTTTTTTTCCTTCCCTTTTCTCTCACTCCCACTCTCTTTCCTCTCTCTTTCTCTCACTCTCTATTTCCTTTCTCTGTTTCTCTCACTCTCTATTACCCCTCTCTCTCTGCTCTTTCTTTCTCTCTCTCATTCCTCTATCTATTTCTTTCTTTCTTTTTGTTCCCTCCCCCTCCTTTCTTTCTCTCTCTATCAGTCTCTCTCTCCCCCTCCTCTCTCTCATTCCTCCATCTTCTCTTTCTCAATCTCTCTTTCTTTCTCTCGCGCTCTCCCTCATCTCTATCTTTGTCACTCTCTCTCTCCCCTCTCTCTCATTTCTTTTTCTTTCTCCAACTTAATCTCTCTCCCTTTTCCCCCTGTCTGTCTCTCTTCATTCCTTCTCCCTCTTTCTCCTTCCTGTCTAGTTCTTTTCGCTCTCTCTTTCCAACTTCTCCTCTCTCTCTTTTCTTTCTCCGCCCTCCTTCCATCATTACCTTCTTGTTTCTTCTCATCTCTCTCCCTTTCTATCTTTCTTCGTCTTCTCCTATTTTCTCTTTCTCTTCCCCACCTCTCTGTTCTCTCTCCCATTTTTCCCCTCTCTCTCTCTATCCCTTTATTTTCTCTCTCTCTCTCTCTCACTCATGTTTTAACCATAATGGAATCTCTCTCTCTTTTGCTCTCTCTCTATATTTCCTCACCCTCCCCTCTCTTTCCCTCTTTCTCTTGTGTCTTTAATAATCCAACCATGATAGAATCTGTCTCTCTCTTTCTCCTCTCTCTCTCTCTCTCTCGCTCCCATCTTCAATAATCCACCTGTGAAAGAATCTCTCTCTCCTCTCTCTCTCTGTCTCGTCTTTAATAATCCAGCTGTGACATAATCTCTCTCTTTCTCTCGCTTTAGTAATGCAGCTGTCATAGAATCTCTCTCTCTCTATCGTCTTTAATAATCCAGCTGTGATAGAATCTCTCTCTCTCTCTCTCTCTCTCTCTCTCTCTATTATCTTTAATAATCCAGCTGTGATGGAATCTCTCTCTCTCTGTCTCGTCTTTAATAATCCATCTGTGATAGAATCTCTCTCTCTCTCTCGACTTTAATAATCCATCTGTGACATAATCTCTCTCTTTCTCTCGCTTTAGTAATGCAGCTGTCATAGAATCTCTCTCTCTCTATCGTCTTTAATAATCCATCTGTGATAGAATATCTCTCTCTCTCTCTCTCTCTCTCTCTATTATCTTTAATAATCCAGCTGTGATAGAATCTCTCTCTCTCTGTCTCGTCTTTAATAATCCATCTGTGATAGAATCTCTCTCTCTCTCTCTCGTCTTTAATAATCCAGCTGTGATAGAATCTCTCTCTCTCTGTCTCGTCTTTAATAATCCATCTGTGATAGAATCTCTCTCTCTCTCTCTCTCTTGTCTTTAATAATCCATCTGTGTTAGAATCTCTCTCTCTCCTCTTATCTCTACTCTCTCTCTCATTTTTAATAATCCAGCTGTGATAGAATCTCTCTCTCCTCTCTCATCTTTAATAATCCAGCTGTGATAGAATCTCTCTCTCTCTCTCGTCTTTAATAATCCAACTGTGACAGAATCTCTCTCTCTCCTCTCTCTCGTCTTTAATAATCCAGCTGTGATAGAATATCTCTCTCTCTCTCTCTCTCTATCATCTTTAATAATCCAGCTGTGATAGAATCTCTCTCTCAATCTCTCTCTCTCTCTCTCTCGTTTTTAATAATCCAGCTGTAATAGAATCTCTCTCTCTTTCTCTCACTTTAATAATTCATCTCTGATAGAATCTCTCTCTCTCTCGCTTTAATAATCCAGCTGTGATAGAATCTCTCTCTCTCTCCTCTCTCTCTCTCTCGTCTTTAATAATCCAGCTGTGATAGAATCTCTCTCTCTCTCTCTCTCTCTCTCTCTCATCTTTAATAATCCAGCTGTGATAGAATCTCTCTCTCCTCTCTCTCTCTCTCTCAAATCTTAAATAATCCATCTTTTATATAATCTCTCTCTCTCCTCTCTCATCTTTAATAATCCAGCTGTGATAGAATTTCTCTCTCCTCTCTCTCTCTCTCTCTCATCTTTAATAATCCAGCTGTGATAGAATCTCTCTCTCCTCTCTCTCTCTCTCTCTCTCATCTTTAATAATCCAGCTGTGATAGAATCTCTCTCTCTCTCTCTCTCTCTCTCGTCTTTAATAATCCAGCTGTGATAGAATCTCTCTCTCTCTCTCTCTCTCGCGTTCATCCTTTTAGCCAAATCGAGAGCTATTGTAGAAAAAGACACACTTCTGAATCATTCATGCAGCGCTTCCATTACTATCACAGGCAGTTTGAAAAATGGTGTCTGCCGAGGCTCCGATTTCCCTCTTGCACAGACTCTCCGGACCAAACGTGTTTCATACATAAAATACCACCAACACATGGTTTGAGCTGGTGACAGGGTTAAAACTGAGCTGAATGACCTCAGCGATTATTTATAATAGCTTCAAAAAGTGTTGTAATTATTCATTCACAAAAATGTGATTGTTGTCAGCTGAAAGAAAACTTGGTAAGAAAAAGAAACAAACGGTGAGCTGAAAAGCATTGGACCTGCTCAGTTTAAATTCAAATCCTCAGGGAATCATGTATCCATTTCTTTATTGTCCAACATGTGCAGTAAACCGTATACAGACAAACTTGATCACGAGAGGGAGGTCAGTTATTTCCCACAGACTTCACGAGTTCTAACTCTAGAGCATCCCACAATAGCATTTAAGGCAAGAAACTACAGGCATTTTTAACATTTTTGTTTTTTTGGTCAGTTTGCTCTCTCAACATAAAGACTTTCATGTGGAAACAACAAACTTATCCAATCTGCCCTTTAAGATGTTTTATTCTGCCAATGAACCACTTCATCCATAGATTTCTCTGGGACACTGTAACTTCAAAGGCTGTTTTCTTAAAATGCATTTTTACTCCTACAACAAACTGTTCAATCTGACAAGATTTTGACAAAACGTACAGGAGGATTTGTTGATATCTACCTCTAAAACTGATTTATTGGGTTTTTTTTTTTATGAGGTGAAATTTGGATCTTTAGGACAATATTCAGTCCAATCTAGTTTACTTAAAAACTAAATAAAAAATCCAAAATCCCTTCTGTACATTTTTTGTCAATTTTTCAGGTTTATATGTCCCAAATATGTATAGTTTGGGACATTTTTACACATAAAATGCCTTATTTCTACATGAAAACATGACATGATGAAAGATTTGTGTGAGTAAACTACAGGAGAAGTTTACAATTTATATATTTAATGCTAATTTTTTTCATATTCACCTGCAGTGTCTCACCTTAAGCAAAGCCAAATGTTCAGGAATCACAAACTTTGTGGCTCTTTTGGCTAAAATGTTAGTTTGCAGCAACTGTTCTATAAATGTAAGTGTTTACTTTCTGCAGTGTCTACATTAAAATGGAATAATTCAAATCAGCATTCACACCACATTTGTCTTCCACACTTCTTTCCTTGTCAAACGGCTGTGTCTCTTTGCCTCAGACTGATACATAATGCATTTGTGCTCATTACCTCGCTCTCCTCTGCAGAGCCTGCACTGTGTATTTGACCAGGGGCCCGGAGTGTAACCAGGGGCCCCCGACCCGCACAACCCCATCCCCCTCCATCGAAACATATCCATGAAGCCACATCCTTCAAAAACTACAACTCCCTGCTGTGTTAGACTACAACTCCCAGAAGCACGAGTCAAAGTGTCTGTGTCACTCAGTGCAACAGACACACACCTAAGCCGACAACATCGACGGCTTTTAACAGGAATTAGAATGTAAAAAAGAAGTAGAGTAAAGTAAAAGTAAGAGTTAGAGCTAATCATTTTCCTTAAAATGTGAAGTTTGAAATTGAAGTATAATAAACCCGTTACAAATAGGACTAACTGACAAAAAAACTGTAAAAAAAAGTACATCTAATATTACAAAGAAAAGTAAAAGACGGTCATATGGTCATGAGCTCTGGGTAATGACCGACAGGACGAGATCGCGGATACAAGCGTTGAAATCCGCCGGGTGGCTGGGCGCTCCCTTAGAGATAGGGTGAGGAGCTCAGTCACACGGGAGGAGCTCAGAGTAGAGCCACTGCTCCTCCACGTCGAGAGGAGCAGCTGAGGTGGCTCGGGCATCTGTTCCGGAGCCTCCTGGACGCCTCCCTCAGGAGGTGTTCTGGGCATGTCCCACCGGGAGGCGGCCCCGGGGCAGACCCAGGACACGCTGGAGGGACTATGTCTCTGTGGCCTGGGAACGCCTCGGGATCCCCCCAGAGGAGCTGGAGGAAGTGTCTGGGTGAGGGAAGTCTGGGAGTCCCTGCTCAGACTGCTGCCCCCGCGACCCGGCCCCGGATAAGAGGAAGAAGATGGATGGATGGATGGATGGAGTAAAAGATTAAACATGTCATTTTTCACTCATTCACTCACATTCCTTTTTGCAGCGTCTGAACTACAAATCCCAGTGGAGTTGGACTACATTTCCCAGCAGCAGCAGAGGTCAGAGGTCAAAGCAGCTGTGGACGTATTAAACTCTTCTTCATGTTTTACAAGCGCGGGGCACATTCAGCTCTGAGTCAGATTTGTCATAATGAGTTTAATGAATTCTAACAGAAATGTGTTGTTTGTTTAATAAAGCTGCAGGCGGAATAGGAAGTCGAAGGTCTAACTTAATGGACGTGTTTGCGGTAATTTGTCCCAAGACAACAACATTTACAAACTAAAAGGATGGAAAAGTAGGTTAACACTCGCTGGTTTCACATAATAACAGCAGCTGTAAAATTTTAAATGAAGAAAATCACCACAGAGGATTAACAGTGCAGTGATTGATTTAAATACAAGACCAGAAGCTCTGGGTGTTTAGGCCCAGTGTAGACCTGCAGAGGAGGGATCAGGTCAACTCCCATGTCAATGGTCCAAACGTTACAGTAAAGTCCTAAGACTAGATTTTAGTTTCAAGTCCTTTCTTTGGACATAAATGAGGTCATATTTAACATTTTATGATTACAAAAATTGTCCTCAGATCTCTTTTATGAAACTTATGTGGAATTCTTACTAAAAGTCTTTGTACGGACAAAGCTAAACTCTCATCTCTCTGAGCCCAGATGGTCTGTTGTCCCGTCTCATGCAAAATTCAATGTTTTTGAACTGGAACTCTATCTTTTATGGATCACAAACCTCTCACAAACATCAAAAGTCATGAATGCTACATGTGTACATACGAACGCTTTAACACCCGGGTCACAAATAGAGAAGTGGTGAAGGACACATGCAGTTTATTCTTGTAAAATGAACTAAGACTAAATCTAACTATCAACTATCAACGTTTATTTTGTTCATCCCAGGGCTAAGTCTGAGTCTAAACTGTAGTTCATTTTATCCAGGTGTTCATTTTACATTGTGTTCATTTCAAACATAATGAGAGAAGCGGGTCCATTAACTTCTGGTTCTTCCATTAACTTCAGGTCCACAAACATCTTCACAACAGAATCATTAGAACAGCTTAAATGCTTTTAAACGTTGATTTAGCAGAATATGTCCCTTAAACAAATGTTGCTTTTGTTGTGCAAGTTCCCAGAATCCACTTGGCCCGGTTGCAGATTAGCATCAGCACAGACTGTCGCTGCAGTTTCACAGCTGTTAGCGGCTAATGGGTGTTAGCTTGACCGCTGTTTGCCAACTCTACCATCTGCTTCATCTGCTTCATGTGTTTCATCCGAGAAAACCCAGGCAAACTGAGCAACTTTTCACATGTGTTCACTTGTGCTCAGAGAGAAGGCGTTAAAGAAGTGACACGACACGACAAAAACATGACATGGAGTCCAGTCACCAATGTAAATACAGCTGAAGACCAGAGGAATAAATGGCAAAAGATGAGATGAGATGAGATGAGATAAGATAAGATCAATCAGCATCACCATTGAACACAAAATACAACACCAACAGAAGCTACGAGTGACACGACATCAGGCGCCTGTCAGTCACATCATCATAAAACAATCACAGTCTTGCACGTTTTGTGATTGCACATTCCCTAACCCTATGTGCATTTTTTTTAATTACACATTCCCTAACACCTGAATTGCCGCTCTTCTATATTGGTTCATTTATTTTTGACTGCACTCTCCGAATTCAGCAAATTGATTGCTAATGGTATAAATGAATACTCAAACCTGTTGCAGTTTGGGACTCTAGACCTTCTCCCTGATGGCATCATCTCAAATTGATTGTAAAGAATGTGAGGTTGGGTCATTGACCACCTTCCTGCCTGTGAAACAAGAAATGGAAGTGAAACAAAAAGAAAAGTGTGATGGAACATTTGATTGAAAACAACAATTAAACTGAAATAGTCTGTTCTGCAGCTGATCAGAAATGTAGGACACACCTCAAAAAACAACCCCAAGCCCCCTCAACACACAAATCAAAGTCTCAAACATGAACTCAGTGATGAGCTCTACTTTGAACCTTGTTAAGATCCAACCATGAAAATGGGACTTTGTCATTTATTCAACTGGTCTTAAACTTTTGATCGTGAATGTTTTACTCAAATATCAGAACGATCTCCATCTTTACTGACGTGACGAGAACTCCGTTAAAGCTAATGACGAACGAGGGAAAAGTCTTGCCGCTAAAATGTTACATAAAGTGGGTTGATTTGTGTAAAATGTTTAATGAACACGAGCAACAACAAGTCAACAACGCAACGATTTCCTGGTCAGCCTGAAAACGGCTTTTTAGTCAGTGTAGAACTTATTTCTGTTGAGCTCGTCTGCTCCGTGTGAACTACAACGGAAACAAGACGGCGGTGCGTAAGGCAACTTCCGAAATAAGGGGAATAGGTCACTCGAATAGGTTGGGAGCAGCAAGACTAGCCCTTTTGAATCCGGTACTTATATTTTCCGTCTAGAATGCAGGGAACATGTGTACATAACCTCATTTCAGACATAGCCTCACTCAGTGCAATGAAGCCAACCTTAAAGTGCCTTTTACAGGTTAGACTACGCTTCATTTTACTAATGAACTTGATTTTATTTAACTTTTTACGTAAATAAATATTTCTTTTCGCCATTTTGGTTAGGTTTATGTTGGTTAACCTGTACTTTGTGGTTTGGACAGGATCCACCTGGGGAAAATGTTTTGGCACATTAAAGCTCGCACAAGTCGGAAAAACAACTCGGGAAGAAGCCCGACTTCTCCACGCGACACCTGCTGTGGAGACGGATGGACATCAGCCAGTGGATTTACTGTCATAAGAGCAACACATTTAGCAATAAAGACCCACTGTTTAATTAACTGCCGATGCTAAAGTAGACATGATGTGATGTGTAGCTTTTGAGCAGGCTAACCACAGCAAAGCTCACTGTTAGCTCCTTTAAACACTGTCAAAAGAGTCGGTAATTTTATTATTGGTGACATCGAGGTCCTGATGTTCGGAGATAAAAGCACATGAATGAACTCAAGTCAGACCCCGACATCACAACTGTCACCCGCCTCTAAACACGGGCCTAACTCCATAAAGTGCGTATATATAATGTTTTATTGCTATGTGCCCTCGTCACGTCGGTGTTGTTTGGTCCAAATGTCATTACAGTGTGACACTTGACAATGGCATCACTTTTTACTCACTCACAAATGTTCGTCTGAGACTTGATCCAAAAAAAGGGGGTTTTGGGTTCTGGGATCTGAAAGGGCTGGAGGTACACACTAATGAAAAATAATGATGAGGAAAAGGTTGCAAAATAATTAAGTAGGGTGGGGCTGTTTTCCCAACTATCAAATATGGAGGTCCAAGTTTAGAAAGTGAGGGGGAATTAGTTGGAAGAATGAAAACAATCCATTAAGTTTCAGTCAGGATCATAAAATAGTCCAAATTCTGGTATTTTCAAAAATTTGACCAAACAACAACATATTCACCTTATTCTGGAAGTTGCCTTACGTGCTGCCGTATTGTTTCCGTTGTAGTTTACATGAAGCAGACGAGCTCAACAGAAAATAAGTTCTACATGGACTAAAAAGCCGTTTTCAGACTGACCAGGAAATCGATGCGTTGTGACTTGTTGTTGTTCGTGTTCATTAAACATTTTACACAAATCAATCTACTTTATGTAACATTTTGGCGGCAAGACTTTTACCTCGTTCGTCATTAGCTTTAACGGAGTTCTCGTCAAACGGAAGTGCGTTTACAACAAAAGTGCCTATCTGTGGCAAAAAAACTGCGAAAGTGGGCGGGGCGGAATAAGGTGAATAGTCAGCATACAATCTTTATCACTTGCTGACAGTGGTAACTTTGTAACTTCTGCTTCAAAATGGTCCTGTTTCTCAAGTAGAGGTAACAGTTTGTAGTGACGCAGTGCTGTTGAACTGCTCTGAAGTTCCTCCTGCAGAGCGAGAGACTGTCGTTGTGTTTAGAGCGGCTGCAGGTCTGAAACACAAAAGAGTGAGCGCATCTTTGACTTTGGTCCAAGGCTGAATTTAGATCGAGGTCTGGAGCAAAAACAACAAACTCCTCCAACAAAACAGATCATCTCCCAACAAACTCAGTGACTTCTGTGTAAAGGAGACGACACACTGTGCTTTTCCTGCAGTTTAGTGACCATTATTTTATGTTTTGTTCATGGATCGTAATAGTTTAGAGCAACGAGCAGCATTTTTGTCAGTAGATATTGTTGTAAGTGCACATTAAACGATAAAGACTATTGGGTATAATCTGTATTACATCACATTGTTTCCTCATCAAAAACATACCTAGATTTATGTTTTGTGATTTTTCTTTCACTCCTGTTTGTGATTGGGTCGGGTTAGGGTCTTTCAAAACTCAAAAAAGCTCAAATACTCTTTTTAAAAAGATGGAAATAAGGCCTAGCTGTGTTTCCTTTATATCCAGGCTAACTAAAATGAGCCCCATTTGAACCCTTCTGAACCCTTTGGAGAACAAACAAATGGCTGGACTTTTTGAGACTGTGGCGTCTGATTTACTCTTTTTGACAAACTGACCCTTGTTTCATCTTAGAATGCTTCATCTGACTTGGTTAAAGCGTTCTTTTTATGTTCACACGCCCAGCAGCTGATAGTTCCCTTTTATCAGATGGTGGACCAAAAAATATATGAATATTTGATGCTAATCGTGTTATGATAAGATGAGACACATTCTTTACTTGGGCTTCCAAATTGCTTTTTGAAAAACTCTTCTTTAGCTTACTGATCTGAAGAGCGCTTTTCATTTCTGTTCTACCACCTCTGCTCACTCTAATTCACTTTGAGTCTATCTGGAACTCAGTCTTGGCCGTCAGTCCCAGCAGTTTTCCTTTCTTTGGACTGTCTTGTCCGGACACTCTTCTCCAGACTCTTCTCCTCAACACTCTCTTTTCCAGACAGTCTTTTCCAGATTGTTTTCTATGGACACTCTTCTCTGGACACTCTTCTCTGGACACTCTCCCCTGGACACTCTCCTCCGGACTCTCTTCTCCTCACACTCTCCTCCGGACACTCTCTTCTGTACACTCTCCTCTGGACACTCTCCTCTGTACACTCTCTTCTGTACACTCTCCTCTGGACACTCTCCTCGGTTCACTCTCCTCTGGACACTCTGCTCTTTACACTCTCCTCTGTTCACTCTCTTCTGTACACTCTTCTCTGTTCACTCTCCTCTGGACACTCTCCTCTGGACACTCTCCCTGGACAATCTTCTCTGGACACTCTCTTCTGTTCACTCTCCTCTGGACACTCTCCCCTGTTCTCTCTCCTCTGGACACTCTGCTCTGGGCAATCTCCTCTGGACAATCTCCTCTGGACACTCTCCTCTGGACACTCTCCTCTGGACTCTCTCCTCTGGACACTCTTCTCTGGACACTCTCCTCTGGACACTCTTCTCTGGACACTCTCCTCTGGACACTCTCCTCTGTTCTCTCTCCTCTGGACACTCTGCTCTTTACACTCTCCTCTGTTCACTCTCTTCTGACAGACAGTCAGACAGTCTTTTCCAGATTGTTTTCTATGGACACTCTTCTCTGGACACTCTTCTCTGGACACTCTCCCCTGGACACTCTCCTCCGGACTCTCTTCTCCTCACACTCTCCTCCGGACACTCTCTTCTGTACACTCTCCTCTGGACACTCTCCTCTGTACACTCTCTTCTGTACACTCTCCTCTGGACACTCTCCTCGGTTCACTCTCCTCTGGACACTCTGCTCTTTACACTCTCCTCTGTTCACTCTCTTCTGTACACTCTTCTCTGTTCACTCTCCTCTGGACACTCTCCTCTGTTCACTCTCCCTGGACACTCTGCTCTGTACACTCTCTTCTGTACACTCTCCTCTGGACACTCTCCTCTGTTCACTCTCTTCTGTACACTCTGCTCTGTTCACTCTCCTCTGGACACTCTCCTCTGTTCCCTCTCCTCTGGACACTCTGCACTGTACTCTCTCCTCTAGACAATCTCCTCTGGACACTCTCCTCTGGAGACTCTTCTCTGGACACTCTCCTCTGGACACTCTTCTCTGGACACTCTTCTCTGGACACTCTCCTCTGTACACTCTCCTCTGTTCTCTCTCCTCTGGACACTCTTCTCTGGACACTCTTCTCTGGACACTCTCCTCTGTTCTCTCTCCTCTGGACACTCTCCCTGGACACTCTTCTCTGGACACTCTCTTCTGTTCACTCTCCTCTGGACACTCTGCTCTGGACACTCTGCTCTGTACACTCTCCTCTGGACACTCTGCTCTGTACACTCTCCTCTGGACACTCTTCTCTGGACACTCTCCTCTGGACACTCTCCCTGGACAATCTTCTCTGGACACTCTCTTCTGTTCACTCTCCTCTGGACACTCTCCCCTGTTCTCTCTCCTCTGGACACTCTGCTCTGGGCAATCTCCTCTGGACAATCTCCTCTGGACACTCTCCTCTGGACACTCTCCTCTGGACACTCTCCTCTGGACTCTCTCCTCTGGACACTCTTCTCTGGACACTCTCCTCTGGACACTCTTCTCTGGACACTCTTCTCTGGACACTCTCCTCTGGACACTCTCCTCTGTTCTCTCTCCTCTGGACACTCTTCTCTGGACACTCTTCTCTGGACACTCTCCTCTGTTCTCTCTCCTCTGGACACTCTCCCTGGACACTCTTCTCTAGACACTCTCTTCTGTTCACTCTCCTCTGGACACTCTCCCCTGTTCTCTCTCCTCTGGACACTCTGCTCTGTACACTCTCCTCTGGACACTCTGCTCTGTACACTCTCCTCTGGACACTCTTCTCTGGACACTCTCCTCTGGACACTCTCCCTGGACACTCTTCTCTGGACACTCTCTTCTGTTCACTCTCCTCTGGACACTCTCCCCTGTTCTCTCTCCTCTGGACACTCTGCTCTGGACACTCTGCTCTGTACACTCTCCTCTGGACACTCTGCTCTGTACACTCTCCTCTGGACACTCTTCTCTGGACACTCTCCTCTGGACACTCTCCTCTGGACACTCCTCTCTGGACACTCTCCTCTGGACACTCTCCTCTGGACACTCTCCTCTGGACTCTCTCCTCTGGACACTCTTCTCTGGACACTCTCCTCTGGACACTCTTCTCTGGACACTCTTCTCTGGACACTCTCCTCTGGACACTCTTCTCTGGACACTCTTCTCTGGACACTCTCCTCTGTACACTCTCCTCTGTTCTCTCTCCTCTGGACACTCTTCTCTGGACACTCTTCTCTGGACACTCTTCTCTGGACACTCTCCTCTGGACACTCTTCTCTGGACACTCTTCTCTGGCTCTGTCTCTCTCTTCTGGACACTCTGGACACTCTCTTCTGACACTCTCCTCTGGACACTCTGGGACACTCTGGACACTCTCCTCTGGACACTCTCCTCTGCTCTGACACTCTCCTCTGGACACTCTGCTCTGCTCTTCTCTGAGGACACTCTTCTCTGCTGACACTCTCCTCTGGACACTCTCCCTCTGGACACTCTTCTTCTGACACTCTCTCTACGACACTCTACACTCTGGACACTCTTCTCTGACTCTCTCTCTGGACACTCTCCTCTGACACTCTGCTCTCTCTCCCTCTGGACACTCTGCCTGTACACTTCCCTCTGGACACTCTGCTCTGCTGGACACTCTTCTCTGACACACTCTCCCTCTGGACACTCTCTCTCTGACACTCTCCTCTGGACACTCTCTGGACACTCTCCTCTGGACACTCTGGACACTCTGCTCTGGACACTCTGCTCTGTACACTCTCCTCTGACACTCCTCTGTACACTCTCCTGGACACTCTCTTCTCTGGACACTCTCCTCTGACACTCTCCTCTGGACACTCCTCTCTGGACACTCTCCTCTGGACACTCTCCTCTGGACACTCTTCTCTGGACACTCTCCTCTGGACCAGCTTCTCTGGACACTCTCCTCTGGACACTCTACTCTGGACACTCTTCTGACACTCTCTCTGGACACTCTGGACACTCTTCTGGACACTCTCTCCTCTGGACACTCTCCTGGACACTCTCTCTGGACACTCTTCTCTGCTCTTCTGGACACTCTTCTCTGGACACTCTTCTCTGGACACTCTCCTCTGGACACTCTTCTCTGGACACTCTTCTCTGGACACTCTCCTCTCTGGACACTCTCTTCTCTCTCTCTTCTGGACACTCTTCTCTGGACACTCTCCTCTGGACACTCTCCTGTTCTCTCTCTGGACACTCTTCACTCTGGACACTCTTCTCTGGACACTCTTCTCTGGACACTCTTCTCTGGACACTCTGCTCTGGACACTCTTCTCTGGACACTCTCCTCTGGACACTCTGCTCTGGACCAACTGATCTGGACACTCTCCTCTGTACACTCTCCTCTGTTCTCTCCTCTGGACACTCTTCTCTGGACACTCTTCTCTGGACACTCTTCTCTGGACACTCTCCTCTGGACACTCTTCTCTGGACACTCTTCTCTGGACACTCTCCTCTGGACACTCTTCTCTGGACACTCTTCTCTGGACACTCTGCTCTGGACACTCTGCTCTGTACACTCTCCTCTGGACACTCTGCTCTGTACACTCTCCTCTGGACACTCTGCTCTGTACACTCTCCTCTGGACACTCTTCTCTGGAGACTCTCCTCTGGACACTCTCCTCTGGACTCTCTCCTCTGGACACTCTTCTCTGGACACTCTCCTCTGGACACTCTTCTCTGGACACTCTTCTCTGGACACTCTCCTCTGGACACTCCTCTCTGGACACTCCTCTCTGGACACTCTCCTCTGTACACTCTCCTCTGTTCTCTCTCCTCTGGACACTCTTCTCTGGACACTCTTCTCTGGACACTCTCCTCTGTTCTCTCTCTTCTGGACACTCTCCCTGGACACTCTTCTCTGGACACTCTCCTCTGGACACTCTGCTCTGTACACTCTCCTCTGGACACTCTTCTCTGGAGACTCTCCTCTGGACACTCTCCTCTGGACACTCTCCTCTGGACTCTCTCCTCTGGACACTCTTCTCTGGACACTCTCCTCTGGACACTCTTCTCTGGACACTCTTCTCTGGACACTCTCCCTGGACACTCTTCTCTGGACACTCTGCTCTGTACACTCTCCTCTGGACACTCTTCTCTGGACACTCTCCTCTGGACACTCTTCTCTGGACACTCTGCTCTGTACACTCTCCTCTGGACACTCTTCTCTGGACACTCTCCTCTGGACACTCTCCCTGGACACTCTTCTCTGGACACTCTCTTCTGTTCACTCTCCTCTGGACACTCTCCCCTGTTCTCTCTCCTCTGGACACTCTGCTCTGGACACTCTGCTCTGTACACTCTCCTCTGGACACTCTGCTCTGTACACTCTCCTCTGGACACTCTTCTCTGGACACTGTCCTCTGGACACTCTCCTCTGGACACTCTTCTCTGGACACTCTCCTCTGGACACTCTTCTCTGGACACTCTTCTCTGGACACTCTCCTCTGGACACTCTCCTCTGTTCTCTCTCCTCTGGATACTCTTCTCTGGACACTCTGCTCTGTACACTCTCCTCTGGACAATCTCCTCTGGACACTCTCCTCTGGACACTCTCCTCTGGACTCTCTCCTCTGGACACTCTTCTCTGGACACTCTCCTCTGGACACTCTTCTCTGGACACTCTTCTCTGGACACTCTCCTCTGTACACTCTCCTCTGTTCTCTCTCCTCTGGACACTCTTCTCTGGACACTCTTCTCTGGACACTCTCCTCTGTTCTCTCTCCTCTGGACACTCTCCCTGGACACTCTTCTCTGGACACTCTCTTCTGTTCACTCTCCTCTGGACACTCTCCCCTGTTCTCTCTCCTCTGGACACTCTTCTCTGGACACTCTGCTCTGTACACTCTCCTCTGGACATTCTGCTCTGTACACTCTCCTCTGGACACTCTTCTCTGGACACTCTCCTCTGGACACTCTCCCTGGACACTCTTCTCTGGACACTCTCTTCTGTTCACTCTCCTCTGGACACTCTCCCCTGTTCTCTCTCCTCTGGACACTCTGCTCTGGACACTCTGCTCTGTACACTCTCCTCTGGACACTCTTCTCTGGACACTCTCCTCTGGACACTCTCCTCTGGACACTCTCCTCTGGACTCTCTCCTCTGGACACTCTTCTCTGGACACTCTCCTCTGGACACTCTTCTCTGGACACTCTCTTCTGTTCACTCTCCTCTGGACACTCTCCTCTGTTCTCTCTCCTCTGGACACTCTTCTCTGGACACTCTCCTCTGGACACTCTCCTCTGGACACTCTCCTCTGGACTCTCTCCTCTGGACACTCTTCTCTGGACACTCTCCTCTGGACACTCTTCTCTGGACACTCTTCTCTGGACACTCTTCTCTGGACACTCTTCTCTGGACACTCTCCTCTGTACACTCTCCTCTGTTCTCTCTCCCTCTGGACACTCTTCTCTGGACACTCTTCTCTGGACACTCTTCTCTGGACACTCTCCTCTGGACACTCTTCTCTGGACACTCTTCTCTGGACACTCTCCTCTGGACACTCTTCTCTGGACACTCTTCTCTGGACACTCTCCTCTGGACACTCTCCCCTGTTCTCTCTCCTCTGGACACTCTGCTCTGGACACTCTGCTCTGTACACTCTCCTCTGGACACTCTGCTCTGTACACTCTCCTCTGGACACTCTGCTCTGTACACTCTCCTCTGGACACTCTTCTCTGGAGACTCTCCTCTGGACACTCTCCTCTGGACTCTCTCCTCTGGACACTCTTCTCTGGACACTCTCCTCTGGACACTCTTCTCTGGACACTCCTCTCTGGACACTCTCCTCTGTACACTCTCCTCTGTTCTCTCTCCTCTGGACACTCTTCTCTGGACACTCTTCTCTGGACACTCTCCTCTGTTCTCTCTCCTCTGGACACTCTCCCTGGACACTCTTCTCTGGACACTCTCCTCTGGACACTCTTCTCTGGACACTCTTCTCTGGACACTCTCCTCTGTACACTCTCCTCTGTTCTCTCTCCTCTGGACACTCTTCTCTGGACACTCTTCTCTGGACACTCTCCTCTGTTCTCTCTCCTCTGGACACTCTCCCTGGACACTCTTCTCTGGACACTCTCTTCTGTTCACTCTCCTCTGGACACTCTCCTCTGTTCTCTCTCCTCTGGACACTCTTCTCTGGACACTCTGCTCTGTACACTCTCCTCTGGACATTCTGCTCTGTACACTCTCCTCTGGACACTCTTCTCTGGACACTCTCCTCTGGACACTCTCCCTGGACACTCTTCTCTGGACACTCTCTTCTGTTCACTCTCCTCTGGACACTCTCCACTGTTCTCTCTCCTCTGGACACTCTGCTCTGGACACTCTGCTCTGTACACTCTCCTCTGGACACTCTTCTCTGGACACTCTCCTCTGGACACTCTCCTCTGGACACTCTCCTCTGGACTCTCTCCTCTGGACACTCTTCTCTGGACACTCTCCTCTGGACACTCTTCTCTGGACACTCTCTTCTGTTCACTCTCCTCTGGACACTCTCCCCTGTTCTCTCTCCTCTGGACACTCTTCTCTGGACACTCTCCTCTGGACACTCTCCTCTGGACACTCTCCTCTGGACTCTCTCCTCTGGACACTCTTCTCTGGACACTCTCCTCTGGACACTCTTCTCTGGACACTCTTCTCTGGACACTCTCCTCTGGACACTCTTCTCTGGACACTCTTCTCTGGACACTCTCCTCTGTACACTCTCCTCTATTCTCTCTCCTCTGGACACTCTTCTCTGGACACTCTTCTCTGGACACTCTTCTCTGGACACTCTCCTCTGGACACTCTTCTCTGGACACTCTTCTCTGGACACTCTCCTCTGGACACTCTTCTCTGGACACTCTTCTCTGGACACTCTCCTCTGGACACTCTCCCCTGTTCTCTCTCCTCTGGACACTCTGCTCTGGACACTCTGCTCTGTACACTCTCCTCTGGACACTCTGCTCTGTACACTCTCCTCTGGACACTCTGCTCTGTACACTCT
Organism: Rhinogobius similis; assembly: GCA_019453435.1. Classification (NCBI taxonomy): domain Eukaryota; kingdom Metazoa; phylum Chordata; class Actinopteri; order Gobiiformes; family Gobiidae; genus Rhinogobius; species Rhinogobius similis. Next base: position 654,785 of record CM033619.1, on the reverse strand, counting down.
CCTCTGGACACTCTTCTCTGGAGACTCTCCTCTGGACACTCTCCTCTGGACTCTCTCCTCTGGACACTCTTCTCTGGACACTCTCCTCTGGACACTCTTCTCTGGACACTCCTCTCTGGACACTCTCCTCTGTACACTCTCCTCTGTTCTCTCTCCTCTGGACACTCTTCTCTGGACACTCTTCTCTGGACACTCTCCTCTGTTCTCTCTCCTCTGGACACTCTCCCTGGACACTCTTCTCTGGACACTCTCCTCTGGACACTCTGCTCTGTACACTCTCCTCTGGACACTCTTCTCTGGACACTCTCCTCTGGACACTCTCCCTGGACACTCTTCTCTGGACACTCTCTTCTTTTCACTCTCCTCTGGACACTCTCCCCTGTTCTCTCTCCTCTGGACACTCTGCTCTGGACACTCTGCTCTGTACACTCTCCTCTGGACACTCTGCTCTGTACACTCTCCTCTGGACACTCTTCTCTGGACACTGTCCTCTGGACACTCTCCTCTGGACACTCTTCTCTGGACACTCTCCTCTGGACACTCTTCTCTGGACACTCTTCTCTGGACACTCTCCTCTGGACACTCTCCTCTGTTCTCTCTCCTCTGGATACTCTTCTCTGGACACTCTGCTCTGTACACTCTCCTCTGGACAATCTCCTCTGGACACTCTCCTCTGGACACTCTCCTCTGGACTCTCTCCTCTGGACACTCTTCTCTGGACACTCTCCTCTGGACACTCTTCTCTGGACACTCTTCTCTGGACACTCTCCTCTGTACACTCTCCTCTGTTCTCTCTCCTCTGGACAGTCTTCTCTGGACACTCTTCTCTGGACACTCTCCTCTGTTCTCTCTCCTCTGGACACTCTCCCTGGACACTCTTCTCTGGACACTCTCTTCTGTTCACTCTCCTCTGGACACTCTCCCCTGTTCTCTCTCCTCTGGACACTCTTCTCTGGACACTCTGCTCTGTACACTCTCCTCTGGACACTCTGCTCTGTACACTCTCCTCTGGACACTCTTCTCTGGACACTCTCCTCTGGACACTCTCCCTGGACACTCTTCTCTGGACACTCTCTTCTGTTCACTCTCCTCTGGACACTCTCCCCTGTTCTCTCTCCTCTGGACACTCTGCTCTGGACACTCTGCTCTGTACACTCTCCTCTGGACACTCTTCTCTGGACACTCTCCTCTGGACACTCTCCTCTGGACACTCTCCTCTGGACTCTCTCCTCTGGACACTCTTCTCTGGACACTCTCCTCTGGACACTCTTCTCTGGACACTCCCCTCTGGACACTCTTCTCTGGACACTCTTCTCTGGACACTCTCCTCTGTACACTCTCCTCTGTTTTCTCTCCTCTGGACACTCTTCTCTGGACACTCTGCTCTGGACACTCTGCTCTGTACACTCTCCTCTGGACACTCTGCTCTGTACACTCTCCTCTGGACACTCTTCTCTGGACACTCTCCTCTGGACACTCTCCTCTGGACACTCTTCTCTGGACACTCTCCTCTGGACACTCTCCTCTGGACACTCTCCTCTGGACTCTCTCCTCTGGACACTCTTCTCTGGACACTCTCCTCTGGACACTCTCCTCTGTTCTCTCTCCTCTGGATACTCTTCTCTGGACACTCTGCTCTGTACACTCTCCTCTGGACAATCTCCTCTGGACACTCTCCTCTGGACACTCTCCTCTGGACTCTCTCCTCTGGACACTCTTCTCTGGACACTCTCCTCTGGACACTCTTCTCTGGACACTCTTCTCTGGACACTCTCCTCTGTACACTCTCCTCTGTTCTCTCTCCTCTGGACACTCTTCTCTGGACACTCTTCTCTGGACACTCTCCTCTGTTCTCTCTCCTCTGGACACTCTCCCTGGACACTCTTCTCTGGACACTCTCCTCTGGACACTCTCCCCTGTTCTCTCTCCTCTGGACACTCTTCTCTGGACACTCTGCTCTGTACACTCTCCTCTGGACACTCTGCTCTGTACACTCTCCTCTGGACACTCTTCTCTGGACACTCTCCTCTGGACACTCTCCCTGGACACTCTTCTCTGGACAATCTCTTCTGTTCACTCTCCTCTCGACACTCTCCCCTGTTCTCTCTCCTCTGGACACTCTGCTCTGGACACTCTGCTCTGTACACTCTCCTCTGGACACTCTTCTCTGGACACTCTCCTCTGGACACTCTCCTCTTGACACTCTCCTCTGGACTCTCTCCTCTGGACACTCTTCTCTGGACACTCTCCTCTGGACACTCTTCTCTGGACACTCTTCTCTGGACACTCACCTCTGGACACTCTTCTCTGGACACTCTTCTCTGGACACTCTCCTCTGTACACTCTCCTCTGTTTTCTCTCCTCTGGACACTCTTCTCTGGACACTCTGCTCTGGACACTCTGCTCTGTACACTCTCCTCTGTACACTCTCCTCTGGACACTCTTCTCTGGACACTCTCCTCTGGACACTCTCCTCTGGACACTCTTCTCTGGACACTCTCCTCTGGACACTCTCCTCTGGACACTCTCCTCTGGACTCTCTCCTCTGGACACTCTTCTCTGGACACTCTCCTCTGGACACTCTTCTCTGGACACTCTTGTCTGGACACTCTCCTCTGGACACTCTCCTCTGGACACTCTTCTCTGGACACTCTTCTCTGGACACTCTCCTCTGTACACTCTCCTCTGTTCTCTCTCCTCTGGACACTCTTCTCTGGACACTCTTCTCTGGACACTCTCCTCTGTTCTCTCTCTTCTGGACACTCTCCCTGGACACTCTTCTCTGGACACTCTCTTCTGTTCACTCTCCTCTTTACACTCTCCTCTGTTCTCTCTCCTCTGGACACTCTGCTCTGGACACTCTTCTCTGGACACTCTCCTCTGGACACTCTCCTCTGGACACTCTCCTCTGGACTCTCTCCTCTGGACACTCTCCTCTGGACACTCTCCTCTGGACACTCTTCTCTGGACACTCTTCTCTGGACACTCTCCTCTGGACACTCTCCTCTGTTCTCTCTCCTCTGGACACTCTCCTCTGGACACTCTGCTCTGGACACTCTCCTCTGGACACTCTTCTCTGGACACTCTCTTCTGTTCACTCTCCTCTGTACACTCTCCTCTGTTCTCTCTCCTCTGGACACTCTCCTCTGGACACTCTGCTCTGTACACTCTCCTCTGGACACTCTCCTCTGGACACTCTCCTCTGGACTCTCTCCTCTGGACACTCTTCTCTGGACACTCTCCTCTGGACACTCTTCTCTGGACACTCTCCTCTGTTCTCTCTCCTCTGGACACTCTCCTCTGGACACTCTCCTCTGTTCACTCTCCTCTGGACACTCTCTTCTGTACACTCTCCTCTGGACTCTTTCCTCTGGACACTCTCCTCTGGACACTTTCTCTGGACACTCTTCTCTGGACACTCTCCTCTGGACACTCTCCCTGGACACTCTCCTCTGGACACTCTCCTCTGGACACTCTCCCTGGACACTCTGCTCTGTTCACTCTCCTCTGGACACTCTTCTCTGGACACTCTTCTCAGGACACTCTCCTGTGTCCATGCTGCGTTCACTGTCCACACGTCCCACAGCGCTGGCTCTGCAGTGACTGCGGTGCGTTCAGGTGTCGCATCACTATTCTGCTCCCTCCGCCTCGGCTTTTGTCAGATCTGGCCTTGTCTTTTGTACAGGATTCTCTCTTTTTTTTCTCGTGATGCTCGTCTCCATAGTAACTGTCTCTACCTCCCTTGTTTGTGAAAGGAACGACAGAGAAGGAAAGAGGGAGGGAAAGAGATAAAGGGAGGGAGGAAGAAAGAGCCAGAGAGAAAAAGACTGGACAAAGGAAAAGGACAAGTAGAGACAGAGGGAAAGAATGGACAGAAGACAGAGAGACAGAGAAACATAGAGAGTGGATGTAATCATCTCTTCTTGTTGAGACACTATTGTGCTGTATGGACTGGACAAAGAGCTGCTGTAGTCGTTTATTCATTCATTGTTGGTGCTGGGCGTCTCTTCCAACCACCACCAAACACACCACGTCATACACAGCACCAAGCGCCCTGGAGTGTCCTGAAAGGCGCAATAGAAATCCAATCATTAATGAATAAATTAATGCTTGATAAAAAATGATGGCCGTTTTAAACTGCTCCCGTTGTCCTTGGGACTCGGAGCCTCCATGTTCCGACTCGTAAATAGTTCTGCACTGCATTCTTTTATTTGCAAAATGCATCAGACTCGGTTCCTGCCAGACATGTGACCTGTGCCACCAGCAGCCATCTTGGTTCTAGTCCTAATATAAACAAATGTAAACTCCAAAGGAAATGTACATAAACTGCTCAAATATGAGATCAGGGCTGGGCTTTACTGTCAGCTGTGGGTCTAACATTTATACAACAAATGACATCATGCAAAAGTACTGCGTTTTAGAACTATAATTTGGCTCTGTTGCAGTAAGTTATGTGTGCTGTAATAGTGCAGCACTGAATATTTAACATATTTTTCAATGATTTTGAGCTTTTGTTTCTTACATTGGTGAACGTCTTTGCTATGGTGACCAGACGTCCTCTTTTTCCTGGACATGTCCTCCTCTTGGACCCCAAAAAATGTCTGGGAGGAATTTCAAACCAAGCTCCAAATGTCTGAAATGTAAGCTCACCAGTCGAGAGATTTGTGTGGGTCGCTTTTTGGCTCGTCTGATCCAGTCACAGCTTATCTCTCCTGCAACGCGGCTTCAACTCCCAAACTCCCAAAAAATACACACCTTTCAGGTCGCATTTATGAACCATTTTTGTGTCTGAAAAGCCCACAGAGTAAACACTGGTCACACTGCATTCTAGTGCATGTAACATATGTTGGCATGAACGATTGTGACTGTTGTTGCCAAATGTATGTCCATGGAGCGATTGTTGTTGTTGGTTGATCTCAAATCAACTTTATTCAGCAAAATGGAAACTGAGAGTAGTTTCTCCGTTTTTTAGCTTATTTGCTAATTGCAATTCTCACAGGAACAACTCAGAATTCGTACTGAGAGAACATTTCAGGGCTGAAGTGAGACAATCAAACGTGGCTGCGTCCTGCGTTTGGCGCTAGATAAACGCCCGACAGCTTCATCAGTGACAGTCCTCGTGTTAGTCCCCTGTAGTTTCTCTTTAGTGCTCCTATGCTAATGCTGCTTCTGTCTGTAAGTCTACAGGACAGCCTCTCATGATCCTGTAATGTCGTCGTTTGGTGGGAGGGCATCTGTGGTAAATGTTTATCACAGTTTTACGTTTGTGAAGTTACAGTTTGTGAAGAAATTTTGAAAATAAGTTTAAAATTACGAGAGCGAGAGTCGAGAGCTGAGTTTCTAAAACAGAATCCATCTGTGACGCACCAAACACAGAGCTGTGTCTGAATGTCCCGCCCAGCCCCTGAGCCTCATTCACCACGTAGTCCTGCAGACTCAGGCGGTTCAGACGCACAGCTCACGACTCTCTCCTCGGCGCGTCACGTGACTCTGGCGTCATTTCTGTCATGAATGTGGGTCAAATCCTAACATCAAACGGACTGGATTGTTCAACTTTTTGCCTGAGATTTGCCATCTATTTACAGACAGTTTAAACGGTCAAATCCTAACTATTGTGTAATTTATGTGGATTTTAGCCCTTGTGGTTGCTAGGTAACAGTTGTAGAATTACCTCTATCTGTCATATTTGCTGCTAATGTCCAACCAGGAAGTAACATTATAAACTTTACAAAAACCTGTCAAACTGAGGACAAACTGGCAAAATGTTAAAATAGAAAAATCTTACTTATAATCATGTTTAGTATATTTTAGTGAAATGTCTTGTGTATGTAATGTATGTAATGTCTGCCCCAAAATAACCATGCAACCAACTCGGGAAGAAAGACCGACCCAAAGAGAGATGAGAGTAACTATAGCAATAATTTTAATCGTCAAAGGATGTTAAATCAGGTTTAATATTGGTTATTTGAATAGTTTATGGTCTTATTAGATCATATTTCACTAAAAGATACTGTTTTTAATTTTAAAAAATAAATAAAATAGAGCCAATACAATGTCATATTTATTAAAATTAGATCTTGAAATCATTTCGCGATCCCCAGCTCATCCCTCACGACCCACTTTGGGAACCGCTCGACATTTGAAGCAGATCGATTAAGGCAGCTATTTAAGGCCGACGGACTTAACTGGACCATATTCATTATTCTGTCATGCATGGTTTTGGTTATTTGTGCCCATTAAGCTTAGGATTATCGGCCCATATGACAATAGTTATTGACTCCAGGAAATGTTTCCCATGTTATGTTTTTCACTGCATTAGTTTTGAAGTTTATTAGTTACGATTCTGGCCGTTTACAGAATGCATCACACCACGCACTACATTTGCTTCTCTCCTCCTCATATTTTGGCCTGATCCCGCCTCTTGTTCCGAGCTTCACGCCCCACGACGTCACTGTTTGCACTGGCACAAAACCTCATCGACACTAGCGCCGTGCCACCACCAGGGGCAAAATACGGCCCAGAGACTTTAACATTTGTCATCATTGAGTCTAAACATGATAGTGCCGCTCTGGTGCAAGCCCAAAATTCTCAAAATTTGCAATCGAGAATCAAGAATAGAATCCCAAAGTCACTATAAAGAAGCGGACATGGCAACTATGTTAGAGCTGCTTATTGTTTTTACAACTTGAACACGAAAACTCAGAGAAAACGTTATTTCGAGTTCAGAAACGCAGCATTCCTTTGTCTTTTCATTCGGAGCACTTAAGTTTAGTACATTTCAAAAGAGTCCGATTTGTTCCTCAAGCCTCCAGGGGACACATTATCTGTAAACTGTGCATGCGCCGAAACAAATTGGTTATATAAATATCACAGAGGAGATCTTAATAATGACCAGAGGCGCATTGATCTGTTCTTTGCTTGGGCCTTGATTCAAGCCACAAGATAAAACCACAAATCATATTATCGTGGTCACACTCCCAAACATCACCGAGGGCCTGTCGTGCGCCAGATGTGGACCCTCCGTAGACTTCCCAGAGTGCTTTTCAGTCTCCATACTTCAGTGATATTATATTGACAATATTAAAGGTGCTGTATCCGATTTTTATCATCTTAAACACGTGGACAACAGAACTGGTTCATTTTACACTGTTTGCAGCTCACTTCCTAACGCATTCCAAGCATCCTTATTATTCACTAATGAGTTCATAACCTTTTTGCTTCACGGTGATTTAAATGCTTAATCATTTGATGCAGGGTGTCATATTAACCTAAAAGCTGCTTCTACAGTGTATCTGTCTGGGGCAAAACAGAGTGTGTGTGTGTGTGTGTGTGTGTGTGTGTGTGCGTGTGCGTGTGTGTAAAAATACTGTGTCATTGGGCAAGACTCTTTTGCGTGTGTGTTGTTCCTTGAAGGTAGAAAGTGTGCCCTTTACCACTGTGGGGCAGTAGAGCAAACTGACTCCTCCCACATTGCCACATTGAGTGTGGTGAGTGTTGGCGGTGGTGGGAGGGGCCAGTGGAACAGATTTCACCAGACCACGCCCCCATGACATGTTACTGACTGTATCGATTACATTTAGTCTTTCAAATTGTTGTGAATGAATAAATGAATGAATGTTTTTTATTGAAGTGTCATGCACTCAGGCCCCGCCCACATGGGCTTACATTTACAACATTTGTCAAAGGAAGATGTCTGTCATTGACAAAACAGTGTCCAACATAATCACAACTTCATCAAATTATCTCAGGATACAAAGGCTGCCACACAAAACATTTCATTTTCAAATGACCAATACATCATTTCACCTTCAGGTCACCGTCAGGATTTGTCTGTTGGATCATATCATAGAAACACATTCTTAAATTATTATACAGAGGACAATAAAATGGAATTCATCCTCCACCAAACACACTTTACATGACCTGTCCTCCTCTGGGACTCCCCACTTCCACCTCTAGGGGCAGCACTCCTGCTCTGAGCTGAGCACACACAGATCTTGGTCTTCTTTTTAAATTATACTTAATAATGGGTTCAGTAAAGAAACTCTACTACTGCAGCCAAAAAGATCTCAAGGACCTCTTTGGACCAGGGGTGTCCGGGAGCTTTATCCCAGTGAAACCCTTTGGGGTGAGTCTGTGCTCTGGTGAAGGCACGAGGCGGTTCTTTGTTGGTTTTGTGCGTTATTGACTGTTTTGTCCAGACTCTTACTGCAGTGGGTCACTCTCTCTCTGGCGGAGCTTTAAACATCACTTTGCCAAACCACGACCACATCCTCCTCTTTCTGCTGCTCTGCTCGTAATTACACGTTTGTTTCGTTTGAACGACAACGCTGCATTCATGAGTGCAGGGGGTCGGGGCGGGCTCTGCAGATGTGCCACCAAAAGGTTTTTAATCACGACACAAGAAGAGGAAATGTGGCACACAAATCACAGCCTGTCCCGCGTGTCTTGGGCTCAGACGGGACTGTGCGCACAGGAATTATCCGCTTTAAAACGGTGTTTGGAGGAAAAGGTCGAGCTAATCCTCTGTTTGTGAACAGGTAAAGTGACTGGTCCAAAGGAATGAGACAGAGCGGAGCAGGAGCCACAAATGCACCGAAGAGCCGGGAGTGCGGGGCCCTTAGCAGGAACAACAGCACTGTTTAAAACCTGAAGCAAACTGGGATCTCAGAGAAGCATTTACATGTTTGTTTTTATATGACAGGGGGGTCTGGGGTCCTCCTCCAAGAAAAGTTTCATAAATCATGTGTCATTTCTGGTATTCACACATTTGTTTCTTTGTGTGTTTTGGAACGACTCAAAAAAACAACTCATTTGGTATCATGTCACACAAAACTCCAAAAGTTAGCCGGACAAAATTATTGGCACTCCTTCAAAATTGTGGATAAATAACATGTTTAAACCCACCAGGGGCATGTGACAGGTGTGGGCAATATAAAAATCACACCTGAAAGCAAGTCTTTTTGGAAGAAATGTTACATTTTATAGAAAAGAAATGAGGGGTGCAACACGTTCAGCCATGACAGTGTGTAGATTAGACAAAATATGAGCCTAATTGTTTATTCTACCAGGTCTCATGCTGTATTTAAAGATGGGATGAGTTTTAAGAGGCCCCAAAGCCCCAGAGTTTAGACACTGGCCACCTTCATTCTCTGAGGCCTGAGAACCACCATAAACTCTGAATGGGACGTCTGGTGCTCTTTGTATTAGACACTTTGATTTATGAGCTTTGTTTGACACATTGGGGTTATCGGGGGAAATCGTTCAAGACGAGAGTCAAAAGTATTTAAGGAAACTATGTCACTTCAGTCTGGACGTGAAACTGGAGTTACAGTTTGATTTGGAGAATGATTTAACCATCGCCTCATAATGATTCATAATATTTATCAAGATTATGTATTGGCAATTTTATTATTAATTATATTTATTTTATCATCAACTAAGCAGAGAGAGTAGTTTGAAGAAAAGATCACAAATACCTTTTGAAATGTCAGTAGCAGTAAACATTATATGTTCAGGGCGTTATAGTGTAGTGTATTTCTCACAAACATCTCCAGAGGGACATTTTGATGATATGAGACGGTGGAAAGTGAATCAGATGTCCAGATTTGTCAGATTTAGGGCACAGTCTATTCTCTCTAAAAGCGCACATTAACGTGATATGACATGATACTAAAACTCGATTTAATATTAAGACATAGGTAAGTTTGTTTGTAGAGCACAATTCATATGCAAGACAATTCAAAGTGCTTTAAACAACAGAATGAAATGACATTAACACAAAACAGTTTAAGACAAACAAAATCAATATGAAAGTATTTTAAAAGAGGACAGTGCAGATAAATCAAGTTGTGTGTCTTGAAATGGTCCTTTAACCACATTTTTCAGATTTCTTTTTCTGTTTCCACGTTCTTTTTCCTTCCTTTTGCAGCTGCTTTGTCCCACATTTCTAAACGTTCAAAACATTTGTTTGGTTTGCACTGTCTTTTTGGACAGAATTCTTTTTTCAGCACCGTTTATTCTGTTTTGTGTTCGATGCCATCAGACGCTGTCACTCATCCTTCCATTAAATCCCTTCACTTTCCACTCATCAATTTTATTCATAAAAATTACATTTTCTTCACAAAAATCCTTTTCGGGACGATCTTTACTCAACTGGGATCCCATGTTGATTTTCAGATATTTATGATGATTTAAATAGTCTAGACTATTTTCTTGATTCTCGATGCCTGATGCCACCAGGTAATGACAAATGCTCTTTTTAAGGTCAAGATTTGAGATAATCAGTGACATTTTCAACACTAAATAAAAGTCTTTCCTCTATTACACATCGTTGCCTTATACTAGATCTAATACATCTCATTCTAAAACTGTTCACTAAAGGTCACATTTTATTCTGTAAAAGGGATTTTTAAGTATCACGACTTGCTTTAAATGAGTATCTAGCTTCGATACTAGCTTTAGTATTGATTAGTATCAGATTTTTGATACTTTTGACAAGCCGATGCCACATAAGGGTCACTAAAGTGTAGTGTGATTAGTTTGGAAGGTGTACTCTTAAAGCCAGTCACACGTCCTCCCTGCTGTAATGCACTCTCATCACATGGATTTAATCTGGTGGTGCAGGAGCTCTGTGCTCAGATTAAGAGTCTGAATTCAAGTCGTTTTCACTTTTTTGTGGCTGTTGAGCTTCCCTCGTGACAGCCTCCCGTGAATCAGCGTTCACACTGAGGCTCGTCCCGTCCAAACAGTCAAAATAAGGCTCTTACAGTCAGTCAGACGTGTCCCAGCCCCGCGCCCCTCTCCTCGGGGCGGGCCTGTCTCAGGAGCTCTCAGCGTGGGCCGTGCCGTGGTGAAGACGTGAGCAGATGTTTGGGCGTCTGAGGATCAGGGACGACAGAAGGTTCAGATCAAAGTGGGCTCATTTTGGGACCGGATTTACAAAATGTGCTTCTCTGTGAACAACATCGGAGCGGAAGTGGAGGGGGGCGGAGGCTCAGGTGCATTTGTTGTACCCTTTGGCAAGAGTTTTATGAGTGATGCAACTGCAAGAAGTGAATGATAATAATAATAAGTCATAGGCAAAAACAGGCCAACGTGTGTTTTTTATTGAAGGATTTGGTCTGCAGGTTTTCAGGACAGTGCCGTGCAAACTGTCGAAGCCCAAACAGAATCCACACTCCAGAAATAATCAAACTAAATGTAAAGTGTGTTTTGATCCGGCTGTTGATGTCACATTGAGGCGAGATGCAACAGGTGAAAAGTTTACTCACATAAATGTATGTCATGTTTTCATGTAGAAATAAGGCATTTTATGTGTAAAAATGGCAAAAAAAAATTACACATTTGGGACGTTTAAATCTGAAAAATGGACAGAACCAGGTTTAAATTTCTCGGTTCATTTTGTATACAAACATTTACAGAGGGGGTTTTGGATTTCTTCTTTAGTTTTTTAGTGAAGTAGATTGGACTGAAAATTGTCCTAAAAATTCTAATTTTGCCTCATTTTTTCTTACTTCAATTTTACTTCAAACTTCAATACACCAGTTTTAGATTCAGATATCAAATAGTAAAGTTTTTTTGTACAGTTTGGTGTGTAGGAGATACTTTAAGGCTGATCTTTATGTCTCGAGGGAGAAAATGTATTTTAAGAAAATGGCCTTTGAAGTTCCAGTGTCCCAGAGAAATCTATGGAAGTGGATTCAATGGAAAAAATAAAACATCTTTAGGAGCAGATTGGACAAGTTTGTTGTTTCCAAGTCGATATGTTGAGAGAACAAACTGACAAAAAAACAAAAAATAGAAAAAAAAAGAGTTTTGCCCGTACAGGTGAATAGAAAAAATATCAAATATATATCGTAAACGTCTCCTGTCGTTTACTCACATGAATGTAAGACAAACATGTATTACAAGTTTTTCATCATGTAAAATTTTCATGTTAAACTGGTAAAAAAAAAAAAAGGCCAAAATTGCACATACAGAGCGTGTCAAAAAAAAAAGAAAAGGCACCACTTGGATTCAGCTAAGCAAGTATGAAGTATGAGCCTTCTACTGTATAACTGCTACATCTGTGATTGTCTTTCAGCTGCAACACAGCACTTAAACCCAACTGATGCAGTCATTTCTGTAACAAACGTGGAAAGACAAATCCTGTGGTCGTGGAAAAGATGTGAGTGTGTTTGAGAGGAGTCAAATCACTGATATCGAGCAGAGAAAACAACAAAGAGAAGCAGAAACGAGTCAAATTGGGTAAGAACTGTCCAACGCATGATTAAAAAGTGGAAGAAGAAGCAGAGCTGGAGTCAGGGTAAATATCCAATGGTGGTGATCGGGCTCAGGGCTGTGTTTAAAGCATTTCCTCAAGAACAAGGTGAAGGGAACTCAAGGGATTGGGACTGAGAAGCTGTGCGGCATTAAGAAAACCACTGACTAACCACAGTGGCTTCAGTTTGCTCTCAGTTCCGGGTCTAACCCCAGTGAGAGTGTTTGGTGAAGCCGTGTCACTGTCTCCATCATCAAGACACTGGAGCAAAACAAACGCAACACTGGAATGAAGTTCATATTGTAACATCACAGAGGCTTGTTTGAACAATGGCACAGTGAATGTGATTAAAGCTAAAGGCGTGTGACCTTTATTTTCTCTGGTCACTTCTTTGTTGGACGGCAGTGTATTTGAGACATTCAAAGCTGAAAAATGGACTGAACCAGGCTTCAGTTTCTTGGTTTATTTTGTACAAATATTGAAAAATGTAAAGAGGGGATTTTCTTATGTAGTTTGATTAAACCAGATCAGACAAAAAAATTTAAATTTCACCTAATTTTTTTTGACTCAAAACTTTAATAAATCTGGTTTAGCATTAGATCTGAACAAATCTTTCTGTACGTTTTGTCAGAATCTTGTTGAGTCCAGATTGTACAGTTTGGTGTGGGATCTACTTTAAGGCTGATCTTTATGTCTCGAGGGAGAAAAATTTATTTGAAGAAAACGGTCACAATGTCCCAGAGAAATCTATGGTGGATTCAATGGCAAAATCAAACATGTTTAGGAGCAGATTGGAGGATTGAAGTGTGTTGTTCCCACATGAAAGCCCATATGTGAGAGAGAAAACTGACACACACAAAAAGTTGTGCCTTGCTTTAACTTTACTTTATTATTCAGAAAGTTAGATTTGATAAAGCAGCCGACAGACTGGACCCTGTATGTGCGAATGGCAGCTTTTTATTATTTTCAATTTCGACTTTATTTGTTGTATTAACACCTGTTGTAAATAAACATTCTAGTTCTACACCAATCAAGTCGTTTATGGAGAAAAGTTGAAAAATGTGTCCAGCCAGATTTCCTATTGTGATGTCATCATTTACAACCAGGAAGTGAAATCGAAATAACTAAATGTTTATATATGTATTTTTTGATTGTATTTAGTTGTTGTTGTGTTCGTTGTGTTGTTTCTAAAGAAAAACGTAGTCAATTCCAGAGCGGAGGCAAAAGTGAAGTGGAACATAATGTGATTCAACCTCAGAACATCACAATCGCTTCTTAAATCTTCTGCGTGCATATTATCACCCACAGATTCCTCCGTTTATCTACACATTTATGTCAATCGTCGTATTATTTATTCATGTTACTGTGCCCTGGTCCTGTCGAAGCCGTCCAGAGTCCACGTCTTTCTTCATAAACGCGTCGTACTTTTAATCGCCGTCGCCGCCTTCATCTTCCACACGACGCGTCCTTCCTCCGACACAAACAGTCTGAGCTCAAATATTAATACGCACAAGAAAGAAAGGCGGGTATATTTAGACGCGCTCTCCCCACGGACCTGATCGGGAGACTATTTCGGTGGTGGTGGCTTTGAGATATTTTGAGCGATATCAAAACGAGATCAAGCTTGACTGTCGACTTGTTTCCCGTCTTTGAAGAGGGCCGCACCTGACACGTGCACAGAGCGGCAGGAGCGAGCCTGCTGGGCTCCTCTGAAGAAATGAGTGACAAGTTAAAAGGTTACGCAGCAAAGTTCAATTCAATTTATTTTTGTAGCGTCGAAAATCCAAAGCAGATTAAGGCGAGACACTACAGGCAAAACTCTTTTTCTTCTCATTTTTCTTTCTCTGTTTTTTTTGGGGGGGTTTTTGGTCAGTTTGCTCTCTCAACATATCGGCTTTGATCTGGAAACTACAAACTGCCCTTAAAGATGTTTTATTCTTCCATTGAATCCACTTCATCCATAGATTTCTTTGGGACATTGGAACTTCAAAGGACGTTTTATTAAAATGCATTTTTGTCCCTCGAGACATAAAGATCAGCCTTAAAGTAGATCCTACAACAAACTGTACAATCTGGACTCAACCAGATTTTGACGAAACGAACACAAGGATTTTTATTCTAATTCTAAAACTGATTTATTGAAATTTTAAGTTTAAAAGAATGAGGCGAAATCGAATTTTTAGGACAATTTTCAGTCCAGTCCAGTTTACTTAAAAACTAAATAAGAAGAAACAAATACGTTACAAAATGAACCAAGAAATTTAAACCTGGTTCTGTCCATTTTCAGGTTTATATGTCCCAACTATCTGCATTTTTGACCATTTGAACACATAAAATGCCTTATTTCTACATGAAAACATGACCTGATGAAAATCTATCTATCTTAAATGTAAGACTTTTTTCCTACTCACTTGTAGATTCTCACCTTAAATAAACGATGCCCAAGAGAATGGATCAAATGGATCACTGTCCCAGAGCGCCCCCTGTCCCTGACCCTCCATCACGGCAAGAATAAAACTACAAATAAACCCCGTGTTTGACGATCACAGTATGAAGCAAAAATCCCAGCAGTGCAAAGGATAAGTGTGTGGAGTCGTGTTCACCTGCAGAGAAACGCAAAGCACGTTTTTATTCAGAAGAAAATGGAACTGACAGCAGTCTGTGGATTTTAGATCATCAGATAGTATTTTCGTAAGCATTTCACGATCAGGACAGGCATAATTACAGGCTGTCAGTCGATCCCTCATTAGTGTTCCATCACAGAAAAAGTTTCAAAGAGGACAAAGTTTCAAAATCAAGACGTTTCGAGGTGGATCAGAAAAACCAGCGGGTCTGAGAAGTTTTTATCCTGCTCTAAAGTGCTTTAGTCGACTTTTTATGTTATTTAGGGGAAGGATTTGGGGACAACAGCAGAGAGGAGAAGGAGCGGAGTGAGCCAGCTGAGGATTTGGGTGTGAATCATCCCCTTTTTAACATAAATTCACTGTTTCCAAGTATTTTTAGTAACCTTCTTCTTCCGTGTGTTCGCCGTTCCCTTCTCTCCGCTTCCTGCTTCAGGGCGTCAGGTCCTGGTCCAGGTCCTGGTCCAGGTCCAGGTCGGCCGTCCTTGCTGTGGACAGTCCGGCGAGTGTGAGCCTCATGCCGCACCTCTCGGGACAGCGACATCACCGCACATGGCTTCAGCTGCTGTCAGTCCCGTTGTAGCCGTCAGGTTTAAGGACTGTTCCATGCAGACGTGGATGTCGTTTCTCACACGGCAAACAGGGCGAAACTCAGAGTGTTTTTCCTTTTGTTAAAGTCAGAATTCTTTTTAGACCCATCCACCGCTGTCGTCTCCTTCCTTTTATCATTTGAATCGTTTCGTTCCTTGTCGAGTGCATTAAGAGCATTTAAAGGTGCACATCGAAATGAACTGTGAACGTGACCAAATGTGAAAGCAGACATTTGAACCAAAGGAGCTGCCGCAAAGTAAACACTGAACTGAAACTGAAGTGAGTCAAGCCATACATGAAATAAGACCTTTGTAAATCGATGTGATAATGGACCTCATGTCTGCCTCTTCAGTGTTAATCAAATCTGAGTGTCCTTTTCCTTTAGTAATATTTCATTTTGAAGGTAAACCAATGGTTGTTTTTGTTTATTTCATTTCTCTGTTCTCTGTTAAGTCCCAGCGTCCCTGATCAAGCACGGTTTGAGGTTCTTTCCCAGCTACAGAGGCATGCTCTATATTATGTGAAAGCTCATTTCTTTCACAAAATGTCTGTTGCATTCATTTCTTGCCACAGCACAGCCATATCTAACATATTATCACTCAAGGACTCCCTCTCCCCAAAAAAACCCATAAACCTAAGAAACAAACAATTCATGATCATTTGGAGTTTCTATAAAGTATGTGTCTGACAGAGCCATTTGAAATCAAGCATTATTTTTTTATATTAAAAATCCCAAACTTGAATTCCTTTTACAGGTGCGTTAGCTTTGCCTGCACCACTTCCACGGCTTCCATTTATATCACCAGGAACTAGCCTTCTAACCTTTCAGATGGCGTACACGTGCATGTAGAGCAAAGTACTCTTTTAATACTCATTTTAAGGCGAAACACTAGGAAAAAATCTGAAATTTAAAGATATCAATTGTAAACTTCTCCTGTCGTTATAACACATATTAGTTACAAATAAAAAACTAGATCTGACTCACAATTGTCCGAAAAATTTAAATTTGGCCTCATTTTTTTTACTTAAAACTTCGATAAATCAGTTTTAGAATTAGATATAAAAAAAATCCTTCTGTACATTTCATCAAAATCTCGTTGAGTCCAAGACTGTAGAGAAGAGAAAGATGTATTTGAAGAAAACGGCCTTTGAAGTTCCAATGTCTCAGAGAAATCTATGGATGAAGTGGATTCAATGGAAGAATCAAACATTTTTAGGAGCAGATTAGACAAGTTTGTAGTTTCCACATAAAAGTCGATATGTTGAGAACAAACTGACCAAAAAACAAAAAATGGAAAAAAAAAATGAGTTTAGCTTGTCTCAGATTTATGGTCAGATCGTGGAGCTCATTCTCAGATCTCATGCCCCTCTTCAGTCGACTCACTGACTCCAGAGCTGTTTTTGTTGTGCTGCCCACTCTGCCGCTCGTGTGTGGCTGGTGTGTGACAGCTCAAACCTCAGCCGTGTGTCAGGACTCATGTCTGCTCCCTCTGCTCCTCTCACTCCGGTTTAATGTAACAATGTTTTATTCAAATGAGCTCTCCCCCGACACGTTTGGGCAGATATTTTTAGCGGCGGCGTGTGGCGGTGTGTTTGGTGCGCTCGCTCTGGGCTCCGTAATGAGGGCACGAGGCTGAGGCTGAAGGAGACGAACATGGAACACGCCTCAGACATCCACACGCGCGCTGGGCTTCCACACGGGAACCATTATCGGCGGGTTTCGGCTTCTGAACTGTGATGTCATACTCCCAGACACGAGACAGAGCGACCTTTTGATTACATGGTTACACCAGAAAAGTGACATAGTGCATGACGTCATCTGAAACCCTGAAATGATTTGAATGGCTGTTTTGTCCTTATTAGACAAGAGTAAGAAGTGAAGAGACTAGATTTGAATCATTCATAAAGGAATTACACAACTCAACAATTGCCCCGAGTCACATTCATGCAGTACGGGCAATTTAGAGTTGCCAATTAACCTATTGACCTTATTCTGCCCCGCCCACTTTTGCCGTTTTTTGCACTTTTGTTGTAAACGCACTTCCGTTTGACGAGAACTCCGTTAAAGCTAATGACGAACGAGGGAAAAGTCTCGCCGCTAAAATGTTACATAAAGTAGATTAATTTGTGTAAAATGTTTAATGAACACGAGCAACAACAAGTCAACAACGCATCGATTTCCTGGTCAGTCTGAAAACGGCTTTTTAGTCCATGTAGAACTTATTTTCTGTTGAGCTCGTCTGCTCCATGTAAACTAATACAACGGAAACAAGACGGCGGCACGTAAGGCAACTTCCGGAATAAGGTGAATACAGTCATGTCTTTGGATGGTGGGAGGAGCCAGAGAACCCAGAGAGAACATGCAGACTCCACCCAGAGAGATCATGTGATGTTGGTCTGCTCCGGGAATCAAACCCACAATCTCCTTGTTCAGAGGCAGGGGCTCTAGTCGCTCTGACATGGTGCACAGGTGTGTTGTTTTGTCCTTTAAACTAGTGTCAAAAAAAATATATGTACTGAAAACCACACGACTTTGTCTCAGTCAGGCGTTCCCTCAGGATTTGTGTGCACTCCATCTACTGGCAGCAGAGGGAATTACCATGGGAAAATAGACAAAAGCTATAGCTTGCCCCAACATGCTAATGTAAGCACTGAGTCGAGTCAGAAATGCTCAGAACGAGTCTGTGATGATTTGTGGATTTAAAACAGCACAGGACACCTCTGGATCTACCTTCAACGTCACAAACCTGAGAAATAAAAAAAAAAACAACCTTATGCACAAGATTAATGAAACACATGTGAATGAAGCTAAATACAACTTCAGCTATGCTTTTGACAATGGAATAATGTTATAACATGGTTAAAAGCACAAAAAAGTCAATTTAGCAGAATCTGTGTCCTCACTATCATTAACTATAAGAGTGTAACTGATCCATCAGAGACAAGGTCTGAGAGGTTTCATCTGGACCCCATTTTAAAAGTCAGATTTTCATCAAAAAGGAATTTTCAATCTGTGGAAGCTCTTGTCTAAGCCCCGCCCTCTGGGAGGGGTCTCACCTGAAGAACTGCCTTTGTATGAAGTATGTTTCCATTGCCTTAGTATCTCCTGAAACTACTCTGCTTTTGACCAAGACGAGAGGACACTGTTGTAAACGTCAAAGAGGAATGCTCTTTTTTCACAAAAATGTTCTCCTTCACTCTTTCAAACCATCTCTTCTCCTGCTCAAAGTCTTCAGAGCACTGCAGTGAGGAAGAGTGCCATGAGCATTACATAGTGAGACCAAACAGCCTCTGTGCAAAAGACTATCCACACAAGACAGTGTGGATTCTGGATTGTAGTCGACTGTGTATCTCCATCTCAAAGCCACAAACCAGTCGTTTGAAGACATGGACTGAAAGAGGAGTGAAGGTGGACATTTTAACAGTATAAAGTCAATCATTCTGACCAGTTCCGCTGACTGAAAAGGACTTTGGGATGGAAGTCGAAACTTCTTGAGTTTTAAAACAGTGTCCAGATGACCTGGAACCTTGTCTATGATTTAAACTATAATTCTTATGTCAAGCTACATTATTCGGAGAAAGTGGTAAGAAATCTGGATAAAATAACATCTTATTTCCTCTGCAGATTGGTGTTTATTCCTCACATCTCTGGTACAAATGCTGTTTAAAGCAGACAGAGAGCTGCTGTGGAGCTGTGGGTCTAATGCAGCCTGACACAATCTTCTCTCATCACAAATGCAACAGACAGATCAGGGGAAGCCCTTGTGAGACTGACTCAACCACCTCTCACTCTCTTTTACTCTAGTTTTCTTTCTCTGTCTCTGTTTTCGAGTCCATCTTTCTCTCTCTTCTTTTGTCTTCCCCCTCTGTCGTTTCTTTTGCAGCCAAACTGAAGCAAAGGGAGTGCTTGTTTTCTCCTCCCTCTCCCGTCTCTCCCTCTCTCTTCTCATCTGTCGGAGGCGCGGGATGCGGTTGCCATGGCGCCCGCTGATGGGAGGAAAAGGACCAGACCATCGTTCGACTAAATCACGCCTCAATTTAGAGACGCAGAAAGTAGGCCACTGTCTGGGAGAGACGAGAGATAAAAAGGAGAGAGAGGAGAGCAGGGTCGTATAAATGCAATAACAGAGTTATATATTCAGATGTAATAGTTGTCCTTCAACAGCGTTTAAGTTAAGTTAGGTTAAGGTGCATTTTTATTGAAATGTGTCCCCTGCATCAGACCCATCCTTCAGTGTGTCGGGTGTTGAACCTCGAGGGTTAAGGATTCATCTGAATGATCGTGACTAGTCGATTATAACCCTGGTCTTTTTTCCGTTCTCTGAACTTTACAGACACTAAAAACACACAAAAAGATCTTTTATAGCAAAATGTCTTTTTTTTTTTACCATCAATAATTAACTTAATTTGTAAAATATTCATAATTATTTAGAAGCTGTCAAGCACCATATTAAACTATTTGACTCATCGACAAATCAATAAAAATAATTGCTGACTTGTGGCCAACTAAAATATTTGTTAGCTGCAGCCATACAGACATAAAGCCCTGCGATGAGTTGGCGGGCCTCAGGCGGGTGTACCCCGCTCCAGTGTCCCGCGACCCCTAATGGGAACAAGCAGTAGAAAATGAATGAAGACAGCCCACATTTACACTGCAAAGGTTCACACAATCAGTCGAGGCTACGACCAGAGTCTCTCTGCTTCATGTGGGACAGTCACTCAAGTCATACCAGTTAGCTGTGGCTAGCGCTGTATGCTAGTGCTGTTTTTGCACTCGTAAAAGTTACTAACTGAAAGACAATTAGTGAGATGTTTGCATTGTGTTTACTGTTGGTCACATGTTTGTGTTTACTGTTGGTCACATGTTTGTGTTTACTGTCGGTCACATGTTTGTGTTTACTGTTGGTCACATGTTTGTGTTTACTGTTGGTCACATGTTTGTGTTTACTGTTGTCACATGTTTGTGTTTACTGTCGGTCACATGTTTGTGCTTACTGTTGTCACATGTTTGTGTTTACTGTTGGTCACATGTGTGTTTACTGTGGTCACATGTTTGTGTTTACTCCTGGTCACATGTTTATGTTTACTGTCGGTCACATGTTTGTGTTTACTGTTGATCACATGTTTGTGTTTACTGTTGTCACATGTTTGTGTTTACTGAAGGTCACATGTTTGTGTTTACTGTCGGTCACATGTTTGTGTTTACTGTTGGTCACATGTTTATGTTTACTGTTGATCACATGTTTATGTTTACTGTTGGTCACATGTTTATGTTTACTGTCGGTCACATGTTTGTGTTTACTGTCGGTCACATGTTTGTGTTTACTGTTGGTCACATGTTTATGTTTACTGTTGGTCACATGTTTGTGTTTACTGTCGGTCACATGTTTGTGTTTACTCTTGGTCACATGTTTGTGTTTACTCTTGGTCACATGTGTGTTTACTCTTGGTCACATGTTTGTGTTTACTCTTGGTCACATGTTTGTGTTTACTGTCGGTCACATGTTTGTGTTTACTGTTGGTCACATGTGTGTTTACTGTTGGTCACATGTGTGTTTACTGTGGTCACATGTTTGTGTTTACTGTTGGTCACATGTTTGTGTTTACTCTTGGTCACATGTTTGTGTTTACTGTTGGTCACATGTTTGTGTTTACTCTTGGTCACATGTTTGTGTTTACTCTTGGTCACATGTTTGTGTTTACTCTTGATCACATGTTTGTGTTTACTCTTGGTCACATGTTTGTGTTTACTCTTGGTCACATGTTTGTGTTTACTGTTGGTCACATGTTTGTGTTTACTCTTGATCACATGTTTGTGTTTACTGTTGGTCACATGTTTGTGTTTACTGTTGTCACATGTTTGTGTTTACTGTCGGTCACATGTTTGTGTTTACTGTTGTCACATGTTTGTGTTTACTGTTGGTCACATGTTTGTGTTTACTGTTGTCACATGTTTGTGTTTACTCTTGGTCACATGTTTGTGTTTACTGTTGGTCACATGTGTGTTTACTGTTGGTCACATGTGTGTTTACTGTGGTCACATGTTTGTGTTTACTGTTGGTCACATGTTTGTGTTTACTCTTGGTCACATGTTTGTGTTTACTGTTGGTCACATGTTTGTGTTTACTCTTGGTCACATGTTTGTGTTTACTCTTGGTCACATGTTTGTGTTTACTCTTGATCACATGTTTGTGTTTACTCTTGGTCACATGTTTGTGTTTACTCTTGGTCACATGTTTGTGTTTACTGTTGGTCACATGTTTGTGTTTACTTTGATCACATGTTTGTGTTTACTGTTGGTCACATGTTTGTGTTTACTGTTGGTCACATGTTTGTGTTTACTGTCGGTCACATGTTTGTGTTTACTGTTGTCACATGTTTGTGTTTACTGTTGGTCACATGTTTGTGTTTACTCTTGGTCACATGTTTGTGTTTACTGTTGTCACATGTTTGTGTTTACTGTCGGTCACATGTTTGTGTTTACTGTTGTCACATGTTTGTGTTTACTGTTGGTCACATGTTTGTGTTTACTCCTGGTCACATGTTTATGTTTACTGTCGGTCACATGTTTGTGTTTACTGTTGATCACATGTTTGTGTTTACTGTTGTCACATGTTTGTGTTTACTGTTGTCACATGTTTGTGTTTACTGTCGGTCACATGTTTGTGTTTACTGTTGTCACATGTTTGTGTTTACTGTTGGTCACATGTTTGTGTTTACTCCTGGTCACATGTTTATGTTTACTGTCGGTCACATGTTTGTGTTTACTGTTGATCACATGTTTGTGTTTACTGTTGTCACATGTTTGTGTTTACTGAAGGTCACATGTTTGTGTTTACTGTCGGTCACATGTTTGTGTTTACTGTTGGTCACATGTTTATGTTTACTGTTGGTCACATGTTTGTGTTTACTGTCGGTCACATGTTTGTGTTTACTCTTGGTCACATGTTTGTGTTTACTGTTGGTCACATGTTTGTGTTTACTCTTGGTCACATGTTTGTGTTTACTGTCGGTCACAACATGTTTGTGTTTACTCTTGGTCACATGTTTGTGTTTACTCTTGGTCACATGTTTGTGTTTACTGTCGGTCACATGTTTGTGTTTACTCTTGGTCACATGTTTGTGTTTACTCTTGGTCACATGTTTGCATTCACGCCGCATGTTTTTGAGCTGTAAGTCTTCCACCACTGTCAGTCACAAATGTTGGATAAGTACTTGAGGACTGTATTTCAGCTGATACCAACACCATCTGGTTTCAGACGCTGACTACAAAATACTGATAATTGATTGATCTTATCTTTAACCAAGACCTGGGATTAAGCACAACCTTCAGCTGAGCAGGGAGAGTTCTACTGAGCAACAGCTGCAGAGGTTTTTTTACATAAATGTTTTGAGAATATGAGCAGTCATTCTGCGTCTCTCTGCTGTTCCCTGGGCTCATCACACAGGGCTATTTTTATCCCTCTTTGTTTAACGGGATCCAGGCCTGTCTCACAAGGCTACAATACAACCAAGCAATTAGTGCAGCTTTAATTATGTGTGCGGTGACGAGCTTCACCTTAACTAACGCGCGCACTGTGGATTTAAAACGAGAGCCAGCGTGTCTAACAGGCTGAACGATAAAGAGCTGGTGTGTGGACAGGGGAGTGAGACCTGCACCTCTCTGGACCCGTTTGGAGCTGAGCTAATTAAAGATATTAGAATGTTACAAGCTCCTGGCCACTTACGCAGAGATACAGGAGACTGTGGAGGCTGTGTGGAAAGTCAGGGCATGGAAACTGAGCTTTTAGCCATTTTGTTCCGTTGTTCTTTCATCAAAAACATACCTGGAGTTATAGTTGGCTTTTTCACACTTAATCCTGTTTATGAGGTTTTTTTGATGTTGAGCCTCAAAAATATTCTGTTTAAATTTGATCCATATCCGGTGGTGTCCTGTGCTGTTTTTAGGTCCATTAATCACCGGCGGACTCGTTTCTGCCGTCAGATTGCATTTGTTACAAATGCAAGCTTAAATTAGCGGGCTGTGCCACATTGCTAAAATAGCTAGCTTTAGTTTTTGCATGGTATTTCCGGCTGTTGCAAGTTACTATTTTAGAAATACAGATTTTTGATGAATGAGAACATTTGTATTGTCGATTTATGATAACATGAGTCTGCCTCCTAGAACACTTCGTCTTTGAACTTTGGCTTGGTTAGTTTCATCTTTAGAGCCAGCCTCAGCTTTTTCTGCATTTATTTCCTTTCTCTGCAAAACCTCTACACCATGTTTTAACCTCTCTTTATGTAACGCATTAGCTTTGGATAATGTTAGACACGTTTTGACCTGGAAATATCAGATTTTGGGTGTTGCATCAATAAAGCAGGAAAACCTGTTGCTAACATGCTTTTGCTAGCTTGTTCGGCAAAGTGGGCTCAACATGCAGTTTAAGTTAGCATCAGTGGAAATACGACGGTTTATCACAAGATCAAGTCAGCGTTTGGTGAGATATGATTCTTTTCTGTTCCACTGCTTTGTGCGTCTTGTTTTGGCCCGAGTCTGTGTTCACTTTTATCCAATCATCTGCTGTGTGTGGAGCTCCGCCTTATCTACAGCCCACCTTTGGAAGCTGCTGTGGATCGCTAAGACCAGTCAGTACGGTTCGATTAAGACATTTGAGACACTTTGCGAAAGGAACGCAGCTAGCATTCCCATGGCACAGCTGACAGAGCCTCGTATCCACCAGCGGCCACCCTCCGACAGCCCGGAGCGCCACGTGCAGATGTGGCGCGTTATCATCTGTTAACGATTGATTCTTAGCTCCGGGAGACGTGCGAGCGTCGTGTGAGTGATGGAGATCTGAGGCTAATGCGATGCAGAAGATACAGGAGCGCTCCTCAGTCTGATGGGATAATGTGAAGAGTGGGACACACGAGGCGTTTATGGAGAACCGCTCTGTTTTATCTGCGCTCTCGTTCATCACACACAGTTTATCTTGTTAGCCTCGTACACATTTTTTTATCATTTGTACAAGAATATGGCTGTGCTGAAGAATCTCATGATAAACTGAGAAAGCTACAAATCTCTTGCACATTATGGCAGCGGCAGCGTTCATTTTGTCATGGTAATGTTTTTGTTAAAGGAAAGTAATTAAAGCTGCACTGTGTAACTTTTTCTGTTTTAAATTTGCCACATGCTTTTGTCAAGGGATGGTTTCTGATTTGCCAAAGAAGTGCTCCACAGTTTTGCATTAAACCTGTATCTTCATTCAAGTCAGTTACCGGTGATTTTAATGTTTTTATAAAAGCTGTGACTAAGTATGCCTCTCCACAGATCTGACCTAAAGGCATTAAATTTGAATGTCCATGAAAATTGATTAGTGTAGAGGCAGTGTGGGACATTCAGAGCGACGCAATAACCAGAGTGCACCTTTGAAGCTCGTCTTCTCTGAGCCTGAGCCAAATCGCACTGTTTAAAATTTCTCTGGATTGTTGCGTCACAAAAAGTCCAGACTTCACTGCTCAGTTTTAAGTCAATAAACCATCACAGGACAGGTTATGTAGTTTGTAAAGTGGGTCTTTGTTGTAAAATGTGAAATACTAATCCCAATGAGACCAAAAGCCGATTTAAAAGCCAATTAAAGCCACAAGAATGCACCTCAGCTTTGCCATATTTTAGAACTTAAAGGCAAATATTCTGCATTTTTCATATTGCTGTTCGCCTTCAAACATGCTCTTGAGTGCCAACAAAAAAAAGTTTGTGTTATCAATCACTATGAAATGACACTTGACAGCCAGCAGATGGCGCCAGTGCTATATACAATCAAGTTACGTTAGCGCTGAAAAGACGTTATTGTGCGGATTTGCTGCAGCAGTGATCGTGTTTAGAGGAAGAAATGCTCAGAAAGAGTCTGGTAATGATTTAAGGATTTAAAACAACAGATGATTCTCAGATAAGTAACGTATGAAGTTTGAAAATATGTTTGAAAATCCCGGACGTTCAGCAGGACGTGTGTTTGACGCTCAGAGGGAGGAGGATTTTCTAATAAACATTGCTCAAAACAGTGTGAATGCAACTGAATGCTACTTTTTGATGACGGAACATTGTCAGAACATGGTTTAAAGCTCAAAAAAGTCATTGTAGCAGAATAGGTGTCCTTTAAAGTAATCCACTGAAAGCACATATTACTTTAACAGTCAAGCATTCCCTCATCAGGAATTGTGTTACAACTATATCTAGAAATCAAGAGGACTTACTGAAGAGGATTCTTTAAGTCAGAATGAATGAAGCTAAATGTTTTTGATGAGGGAACAATGTTATAACATGGGTATAATATGTCCTCAAATCAAAGGCGGTGATATAACTGTTAATCCTGAGGCCTACACGGGCAAAGGCTCTACTGTAAACGCCTCAAACCAGTGCCCGACTGTGTATTTCTCTCCGGAGGCCTTGGCACTTGTGGAGGTGAAATTCATTATATTCCAATCAGACGTGCTGCTGTTCTGTTGATTGTCAATTTAATGTATTTATGCTTTCCAGTGGCTCCGAATACAACGTCAAGGAGACGGCTTTGCCCTCTGCACCGCCAGTTCACCCGACGAGACCATGACAGTACAATACAGCCACGCACAACGGCTCTGTACAGCAGCAGTTGGTGAACAGCTTCTCACAGCTAATGATAACTTTAATTAAAATGGAAAATATAAAGAAAGAACCAATTCAAATGAAAGAATACCTGGTTGGTTGATTTTGATTTTTGTTTTGATTTATTTTATTTTAATATTTATTATGCTTCAAAATTAGCCTTAGCATTAGCATTGACCCACAAACTGCTCAGAAGTGTCCACCGGGAAAGTATTTATCTCATTTGTAAAGCAGTGGCGGCCGGTCAATGATACTCTCAGCTAATCATAACCATTTTCGCTCAGTACAGTATGTGAAAGTTTAGCTAAGTAGAATGGTTGTCTTTCATGAAGGGGATGACACGAGCTGTTGTAAAGTCTGTATCATGCTGTGAGTGACATCCACCTGCAGCTCACTGTTCACTGCCTGATCTTTAAGGATTTATTCACTTTAGTCTGACTCTGCAAAAACCCCATAGAGATGGAAGTGTCACTGGCTGTACATGATTTTTTTGTCCATGTGATAAAGTGATATTTGTTTCGCTCCAGATGCTCTACAGATATATTGGGTCAGATCTCAGGGTCAAAATGAGACCACTGTGTGCTGTCTGCATCTAATTCTAAAGGCTTTTTCAGCCGCAGACCGGGATATGAGCTGTTGGCATGCTGGATGTTGTTGTTGCTTTAAGGTGATGGTGAAACTCCGCTCTGGCTCTGAAAGCTGTGAAACACACTTTAATAACTCGTTGCGGTGAATAATTAGGAATGTGCCAGGAAAGTGAGGAATACAAGTCGTTTAAAATGAACCATAGCTCTGTTTTTCACGTTTCAGTGTATTGATTTGAGTTTATTTGATGGACTTCATTTAAAGTTTGACTGAAGCAATCATTTGCCAACTGGTTAAATTCAAAGTATTTATGATGTCCTGATTTCAGATGGAACATTTTGTGTCCACAAATTTTCCTAACATTTTCCTGTTCGCCTTTAGGTGTTTAGTCGCATAATGGGTCAAACGGAGTCTTAGTCGACCAAGATTTTAAAAAGATTTGAATGCGTCTATTCCACTTAAATTTCGATGTGTTTTATCTTGCAGCCTTAGTTTTGAGAGCTTTTTCCAGTGCCCTTTAATTAGCCTAATCAATGCACAGAACATTTAGTCGACCAGGAATTTCGTCACTTGACTGTCCTACATATTAAACGATTCATTTTTTTGTGCCATTTTGAAATTATGTGTCTAAATTAAGGCATTTGTTGGGGGTGGCAGTTTCAATAGACAGTCATACTTAATAATTTGATATAAAGATGATTTCTGATTCAGATACGGTTGTGTCGTGTTGAATGCAGACTGACCCAGGTTTGAGCGAGGGCGTCGTTAGCATGCACACACAGCTGTACATGTGCAGACTCTAATCACATGGACGAGCTGCGCCTTTGCATTTTTAATCGCCTCATGAATAACTGTGTATGTCTGTCTGAAAGCATTACAGTGAGGGAGCGGTTACACACTCCAGCCCACAGGGGGAGCTCTGGGCCAGAGGAACAGCAGGATACAACAGGATGTAACTGGTATCGTCGTTTGTTTCATCAGATTTAGATTTATAATTGCACATTTTTTCACTTTTTCACAATTTTTTGACTCTGAAAAAGCATGTTTGAATCGGAATGTGCTTTAACCGCTCAAAGATCAGAACAGTCCTAATCTTTACAGTCAGCGGGGGGTGCGTTCAGGCAATATTTGTGAACCGTTTCGTATAAAAAGGCAAAGTACAAAGAGTAAACACTCGTCACTTCCCGTAGAAACAATATGTCACCATCATTACTGATGTGTGGCGTACGTTAACACGAACTGAATGTTTCATTGCTGCTGCAAAATGTTGTATTTTTATCGCGTTTCTCTTTTTAAAATTTTTTTAAATTCTAAATGCAAAATAAACTTTTTAAATAGTCAATGTTTAGATTTGTATTGTACAGATTCAGTTCAGAATGTAACATTTCACCTTGGAGCACTAACACCGTTTCAGAGTCAGTGCATGCTAGTTTGTTAGCTTGACTATATTTTCATTATTTTATTATCCAGAAATGGTAAAAATGTTATCTGTCAGATATAGCGTATATAAGGTTTGTATTAGATAAAGAAACCAGTCGTAACCACCAAATAAAATACATTTTACACTAAGTCTGGAACCTAGTTTGTCCTAGTTTAGTTCTGGTCTAGTCTTGGTTTAGCCCTGACCTAGTCTAGGGCTACAACTAACAATTCTTTTGTTGTACACTGAGACTTTAAACACAAAAATAAAGGTTGAAATAAGATGACTGAAGGCTTCTATAAAGACTATTTACGAAAGAAGTGTATTCTTGATGAAAATCTGAAATTGTTTGTTCTTTTTTGACATTTCTATTTAATAATGCCACTGTCTTTGTTATAAACAAGTCTTTTATATGTGTTTTAGAGTTTGTAAAGTCCAACTAATAATTATGATTATCAAAACATTATGATTGTCTTTTATTGTTCATTAGTCACAAGTGAATGCATAATCATGAAGCAAAAGGTTGTTTCAGTTCAAACATACTAATAATTCTGAAAGTTTGGTTTCATACACCTGGACTACGCAAAATACATGAATGTTTCAACAACATTTGATGGCTGTTTATGATTCTCACCAGTCTCTTTCTTTCTTTCTCCTTTGCAGTTCATCGCCTTCGCCTCGCTGTTCTTCATCCTGGTCTCCATCACCACCTTCTGCCTGGAGACACACGAAGCCTTCAACACCATCATCAACAAAACCGAGCAGGTCCTTAACACCAGCATCCCCGACTCCGGCCCGCAGTACGAGATCGAGACGGACCCCGCGCTGACGTACGTGGAGGGCGTCTGCGTCTTCTGGTTCACCATCGAGTTCCTGGTCCGCGTGACTTTCTGCCCATGCAAGCTGGAGTTTGTCAAAAACGCCTTGAATATTATCGACTTTGTGGCGATTTTGCCGTTCTACTTGGAGGTAGGATTGAGCGGATTGTCGTCAAAAGCTGCTAAAGACGTCTTGGGTTTCCTCAGGGTGGTACGTTTTGTTCGTATCCTTCGTATCTTCAAGCTAACCCGCCATTTTGTCGGACTTCGGGTTTTGGGGCACACGTTGCGAGCTAGCACAAATGAATTCTTGCTACTTATAATCTTCTTAGCTTTGGGAGTGCTCATTTTTGCCACCATGATCTACTACGCCGAGAGGATCGGCGCGAACCCTAACGACCCCACCGCTAGCGTTCATACGAAATTCAAAAACATCCCAATCGGGTTTTGGTGGGCTGTTGTTACCATGACGACTCTTGGATACGGGGACATGTACCCGGAGACGTGGTCGGGCATGGTCGTGGGCGCGCTGTGTGCCTTGGCGGGCGTGTTGACGATAGCCATGCCCGTCCCGGTCATTGTGAATAATTTTGGGATGTATTATTCTTTGGCGATGGCGAAACAGAAGCTCCCCAAGAAGCGGAAGAAGCACATTCCGCAGGTGCAGGGCGGGTCGCCGTCCTACTGCAAAGCCGAGCTGAACCTGACCTGCAACAGCACCCAGGGAGACCTGTGCCACATGAAGGGCAGCCGCATCCTCGACTGCAACCGCTCAGGTGACACGCTAATGCTTTCATGTGTTATTCAAGCTGTTTGAACCACTTTTGGGCCCCACAGCCACAGCAACAATGAATATCCACTTCAGTTAAATAAGGCTTTATTTCTCAGTTTAGATTATTTGAAAGGCTCTATATTCCCACGGCCCGGTTTTCTCACATTAACTAGAGATTTTTTTTTTTAAAGATGCACAGTAAGGTGTAACGTTTCTGGTTCAAGGCTCTCCATGGAGATCGCTTTGCCTGGAAAGTTCCACAGTGAAGTCATCTTATTTCCATGGAGATAAGCAGCTTAGAGTCGAGTGTCCACGGCATGATTTTTGTGCCATGAAAGCTTTCGGACTGTGGGGAAATTTTGGGTTGCGGCTTTAAAACATGGGTGATGTTTATTTATTTAAGGACAGCCCCTTGAGCTGTTCCATCTCTTTTTCGAGGGGGTCTTAGAGCAGATGGCCGTTACAATGAGGAATATTGCAGTACATCCCACAATATACATTCTACACATAACGATAAACACTTAACGATTGTCCTGCTCTACACATCCCCACCCCTGTCCCCTGAGTACCCTCACCTTTCGGTAGTAGCATAGGTCATTTTGAATTGCATTAACAAAATCTGTCCCATAGAGCATTTTTCATCATTCATACATGTTAACTAAACATAGAGTGCTTCTGGTACTTAGTAGAAATACAAAAGCAGATAGTAGCTATACTGAACATAATTAATGTGGTACATCAGTAGCAAGTACAACAGGAGTGTAAGCAGGTATGTAACAATGATTTGTACATTTGTAATGTTGTAGAACGAAGATGAAGTGGCAGGTTATTTCAGTCTGAAGGAGCTTTAAAACAAAAGGCACTCTTACAGATTTATTTTTTTATCAATGGAACTCAAAAGAAGGGAGATTTCTACATTTCTGAGAGCATGATGAGTTAGATGATACTAAGTAAAGTCACTGGATGCACTTAAAGATTAAAGTTAACCAATGGAACCGTCTCCTTTCGTTTGGCAGTATCCTTTATACAGTGATGAGTGTTGTATTGACATTGACTGAGTTTGTCATTATTTTTCCTAATCATTTTTGTAAAGCTGTTGATTGATCTGTAAGACACGAATAGACTTTATTGGCTACAGTCAGTGTGTGGTTTAAAGGTAAGGTCAACCCACAACCCTAAGTATTTAACAGTTGATATGTTCAAGTTTATTTCCATCTGATGAATTTATAGACATGTTCTGCAGATTTGGACCCAGCGTTTTGAAAAGAGCATACTTAAGGACTTTTTGTTGTTTAAAATCAGACTGCGTTGAGAGAGCCAGGATTGTATTAGTCGTAGAAACGGTTTCAAAGGTCGTCATCTGGACCCTGTTTTGAAAATCAAGACGTTTCAACATCCATCCAGAGTCATTTTCAATCAGTAGAGCTGGTCTGAGCTGTCCTCACAAAGAACGTTACACAGGAGAGACTAAACAGCCACTGCATAAAAGACTGTACCAGCACAGAAGATCAGCCACAGCTGGACCACAAAGTGCAGTCCATCTGCACCTGAAAGCAACAAACCACTCGTTTGAAGACAGTGAGGTGCAGATTTTGAGCAGAAGAACTGGTTTGGAAGGGGAGTAAAGGAAGAAATCTCTTATTTGTGAAAAGAGAGAATCCCTCTCTAAACAAGAATGGGGCTTTAAGATTCAATTTAGCTAAGATTTATGACAGCCTCCAAACCCCCTGGTCCAGGTCTATGGACCAGTCACATGTTAATCAGATACTCAGCAGTGATGAGGGAGCAACATCCAGCTGTCAACAGGACAATAGAACAAAGGCTAACATCCCAAAGATGAATTTCGGGCGACACTAGGCAGGGCAAACTAATAGCTTAACAAAGATAGGCCAGTTATCAGTGACTCCTCCCTGGGGGCGGGGCTTTCACAGATCAGAGTAGAATATAAGCCAGAGTTCTCAGACCAGCTCATTGATTGACAATGACTTCTGCATAGAAGTTGAAACGTCTTGACGTAGTGACTCTCTCTCTCTCTTCTGGCTCAGAATTATTAACTGATTAAGCTGATTTTTGTTGTTATGATTAAGGACTGTATTTAACTTTTCCAGAATGGCCATTTCTACTTTTGGTTTTACAGTCGTTGCGTAGGCGCCTGTAGGCCTCCCAATCCTCAAAGCTATTACTGATGTGGTATTTCTCCCATGAGTCCTTCCCTTAACCCTTTGACCTTTGTACAGGGCATGTTTATCAATCATATTCATCACTTCAGAATAAAAGAAACCCCAAGCGTCATCAATAAGGGACATACTGTTCCAATGGTATATTCAGTAAATCATTTCTAAAGTGGGCTAAATTTAGGTTTTTACATTGTCTAAATTGTATAAATGTAGTGGTGATTTTGGTACTTTAATCTTCCACACACAATATATAATGAGTGGTCACTCATACAGGCTGACATTACCCCTGAAATGGTCATTGGCTCTGGGTTGGTGACCAAGATCCAATCCAAAAGTGATGATGATTGGCTGTCAACTTTGGTTGGCTCATTAATTAACTGAGTTAGATTTACACTTTTAATTCAATTCTTGTCGTTGGTAGAAGAACGATAATTTCTACAGTCACCTAAGATTATTAATACATTTGTGTTCCTTTTATCCCTGTTGTTGTTGAGCGGTAAATTGGGTTTAAGATTGGGAGGGGAAAAAAACAACGTGTAGTGTGCAGAAGGCTAAGTACAGGGATGTGGGCGGGGATAGTGGGTAGGTGAAAACACCCGAGCTGCAGTTACAGAACAATACAGGATCAACTCAACATGCAGAAATCAATCAAAATACAGCTTTTGTTTAAACATTACAGTTGCAGAATATCTCCCCTTTAAATTTCATGTTACATTTTCTTCCAAACACATAATTTATTCTTAAAATCCACTGTGTCCACAGGTGTTTTTGATTGTCCCGTTTCTCACGTGCTGTAGTTTATCTAATGATTCTAGACATCTGATTAAAAATGGCGTTGTTGCAGTGCTGTCCGCAGACTGCAGCGGCGGCAGTGACCTCACCATGTCGTCGGAGGAGCGAGACCCCATGAGGCGCTCCAGTACCCGAGAACAGGAGCTGCGCGGCGGCACGTGCTTCCTGCTCGCTGCCCGGGACTACTGCCCCGCCGACGGAGGCCTGAGGAAAACAGGTAACTCTCACCGCTGCCCCTGAGGACGTGTGCAAATACCAGGCTTTAGGACAGGGCTATTCAACAGCGGCCCAGGGACCAGATCAGGCCCACGACCCAGCCGCCATATGTTCAAAACTGTACTTTCTCTTGTTTGCTGGTTTCATTTTAGTAGTTTACACTTTTTTTGGTCCTGGTTAAGACCCCTTTAATTCTGCTTTAGAGCTGGTTTGATTTTGGTTTAGTTCTGGTTCTGTCTTTGTTTGGAAATTATAGGAAGAAGCATTTTCCACAAAAATCTTAAGAGTCGTTATTTCATCAGTATTGAAACAGACCTAGTGTTGTGTATTTATTTATTCTTTTAATGTATTTTGCGCGACCCCAAAGTGTGTTATAAGTGGTGGCATGGCCCTCCAAAAAATGAAGTTGAATAGCCCTGTTTTAGGACATTCAGGACAGGTGTGCCTTGAAAAAATGTCAGATTTGAGTTAACAAATTCACTCGTGGATTTAACAGAACAATTTTGGGAAAACACATTTCTGCTCCAAAAAGGAAAGCAAAACAATCACAATTAGCACATTTAGAGAACCAGACAGTGGCACAGACATTATTCGTCAAAACACCACCTTTTTACTAAAAGGTCTGATTTGGTTGTTTTTATGTTGTGGCATATTTTCAACCCCAAAAGACCCGGTTAGCTTATAATCTGTTCCTAAACCTAGCTCGAAGCAAGACCGTACACTAATTGGGAACAAAAATGTATTATAAAATTGTAAAGTAGTGGTATGTGGCATAAGTGGGTTAGCACCGCTAAAATAGGTGGGTGGGATGAGCATTTGATGAAGTGTGAGCAAGAAGGAGTTAATCTTTGTAAAAATAAAAAAACTAAAAGTTACTATTAACAGTCTATTAACTGTTTTGGCCTCAAAACGTCCAGAGGGCCGAAACGCTGCTCTGTTAATAAAGTTACTTTTTGCAAGGATTGACAGTGTTTATCTTTAGTTTATTCTTTATCGATATGAGTGAATATCCTCCTCCTTCTTGCTCACACACTTCTTCCCTTTCAGATTCAGAGGTATGATGTTTAGAGAATGAGCCCGTGCGATGAGTTGCTTGTGTTGTAGTGCGCGGGACCCCGGCGTCTGAAGGCGGCAGGCGTTATGTGCACACCTAGAGCTTAAGGTAACGCTCACGACGACACGCAGGGGCCAGAACTGGGCCTCGGCTCAATTTATTCAAGTTTCCTTTTCACTGGAAATGGCTGAATAAATGAAAAGAAGTTTATCACACGTCCTCACGACCGTGATAAACCACAACTGAGTAGAGTAGATACAAATGCATGGATTGGACCAGCTTTTCATAAGCAGTTAGCTGGAGCAAATGTACTGCAGCCGCAGCCGTTTTTGGAATTCAACAGCAATGACTTGTTCTGATGCAGTTTAAGGGGAAAGGATTTTGCGCCTCATGTTTCCGTGAAGATGTAATTGCTTTGTGTGATTCAATGATGCAAAGAAAAATATCATGATAAACAATCATACTCAAACTACTCTATGCCACAGACACAATAACCATAAACAGGATAGTCCCACAAAAATCCTTTTCTAAATGTATGACATTGTTTAAAAGCGCAATAAATAGCGAAATTATGACTCATGGAAGCAGAATAATTATCTGTAGAAGTTACTTATTTGACGCTTTAAGATCACCTCTGTTTGGAAAAAAAAAAAAATCTAAACACTATTCCCACAAATGCAAAGACAATGTCGACACAATTAATACTGAGTCCCAGAAATATTGTTCCAGGCCCAGCTTTCATTTATCAAGTCAATGTAGTCATTCTCGTGCATCAGCCAATGCCATCAGACCAAGCTACAGGTCAAGAAGGAAGAATGATACATAAACACGATTAGGAATGATTAGATATTCACGATTACTTGAAACTTGTGTTTGTTTGTTGTTGTTTTTTCCCTCAAGCAAACATCATTATGCAGTTAAAACCCAAAGAAAAAAGTCAGTATATCAGAATATAGGCGCTTTAGGATCAATTTAAGATAAGTTTGTACAGTGTCTCTCCTTAAAGTGCATATGACAGGTTAAAGTACTCATTTTACTACAACGCAGTTAAGATAATGCTTATATATATGATTTTGCTAAAACAGTAATAATTTTTTTTATCCCAGTTTAGCATTTTTTAGGCTTATTGTCTTTACTTCCTGGTTGTAAATTGTGACATCACAGTAAGAAATTCTGTGTTGTGTTACCCAGCAATCATGCCAAAACTCCTCTAGCGTCACAGAAAATATTAGTGGACAAAAAGAAATAAAAAGTCCTTTATTTGGTCGTATTAATGTTTAAAGGTGCTGTACTTGATTTTTACTGTTTTGAAACGTGAAAAACAGAACTAATTCTTGTACCCGAAAGTAAAATCGGTGTTGCCCCAGCACAGATGGATTGTAAAAGCATCTGCTCGAGTGAAAATGAGACACAGCACTCTCGCTCTGCTTCTATTTATAGTGAGTGTTTTATTCTATGAGAAGCAGGAAGTGCGTCGTTAGCATGTTTGTTAGCTTTACTGTAAATGGCTCTGGGCTCAGAGACAGGTGAAAAGTGCCATTAAACTCATCATTGTGAATGTAAGTAAGTCAGTGATATATGTGACTGATGTAAAGACTTTAAAACAAACTAGTTGTTTTTCACATTTATCTCACTAAATAAAGTCAAAACTTAAAAACAAAATCATAAAAATCGGCCATATGCAAGTGTGTTCCCCGTCTGCTTTGTCACCGTTTCAGTGTTGACAGAGGGAACGGTTATTGTTCCAATAAAACTCTGCACATCTCCACTTGTCTGGTGCTCCTCTGAGGAAGCGTTCGATTAGCGACCGTTCAACCCTGCGACATCTATGCTAATTAAATTCAGACTTCCATTTGTGCTGGAGTGCCACAAACAGTAATTGTAAGTGGTTACTGTGCGATCTGCAAAGTGGGCCTTTAATGGGAAAAGGAAGAGAAAGCATTCTAGTTTGAACAATTGGCGTGTCGTGATTGGAGGATGGGACGCAGCAGAAACACTCGACGTAGATATTCAGCCTTGAAATCACAAGATTTGATCAGAATTTTGGATTTCACATAAATCCAACCTTTGACCTCATGTTGTTATTCAATCTAATGTAATGTGGTTTATCCTCGAGGGGCAACTTAAGCATATTGAGCAGGTAAATGCAATAAGAACAAATGTTTCAGGGCAGTTTGAGGAGAGTAATGGCTCTCTGGACAAAAAACAAGACAAAAAGAGGGCTAATCAGGATTTCAGCTCGGACTAAACCAGGACTTGACCAGGATTAAACCCGGACAAAACCAGTCAACTGTGACTGAATCAGGCCATTCATTCATTTGATCTATGTAGTATTTTATGCTGCATATACATCACAAAAGATATCGATATTGCAACAAACTAAACATATCTCAGTCACACCGTGGTCCTCCATCTGACAGAAATGTACAGTATTTAACCCTTTATGACCTGCCATAGAACCAGTTTTCCTAATCATATCGTAGTTTGGTGGGAGGGTAATATTGTGAAGTTGCAGTTTGAATGATCCAGAATAAACATTATGAAACTTTTTTAACAAACTCTGTTTAACTTTAATGAGTGACGAACTAAGGCCGCAACAGACAGAGAACACTTTTAACCCTTTCAGTCAGGGGAGTAGACGGGGGGGCAAAGGGGTCTGTTGTCTTGGGTCTCAGGGTCTTAGGGGCCCAGAATTGGAGCCTCTTCCTTTGAATTTATATTAGATGGGGCCCCATGTGAGGCTTCTTGCTGCCGGGCCCCCAAATTTTTGGCGTCGACGGGCCTGCTTTCAGTTGTTTTAAATCATAAAAATACTGTCAAGCTAACGACTAGCATGATTGCGTCAAATTCGGCTAATGACTAAAATGGGAATGACCGACCTCTACATATGTCACATGTTCAACCAGGAAGTAACAGTATAAACTTTACAAAAACTTTCAAATGAAGGACAAAGAGGTAAAATATTTAGTAAAATCTTAAATATTCTTATGTTTACTATGTTATGATGAAATGTGTCGTCTCACCTGTCATATGCACTGGAGGTTATAGCTCTGCTTCCCCTCCTCACGTCTATCTCATTAGAGTTTAAGTCGCTCGCGGCTTTAGCGGTAGCAATGAGCCACCATTTCCGTTTCACCTGAGAGGAAAATAAGCAGCAGTGAGCGTGTAATTATATCACAGCATTCCAATTATCATTTATATCACAATATATCACCAACAATATGATTAGGCCCAGCCCTAAGCACAAGGTCAGTATGAAAGCGCTCTCTCCTCAGGGCAGTAGATGCCACTTTAACCACAGGCCTCTGGAGGATGTCTATCATTGTAGTAATGGCTGCATGTGTCCATTAGCTGCTAACATGTACTTTCAGCTGACGCTAATGCAGCTAACCGCTAACCACTGCCTGCTTTACCCACAAGCCTGTTGATTGTTGAGTTTGAGTGTAATGTCCTCACCATAACAGGCTTTTTGTCTCTTCACTCGTCATCATTTTAAACATTGGGTTTTGTTGCCATGTTGAAGAGTGATTTGTCTACATAAAGTTACGGTCCATGCATCCATAGTCTGAAATACTAAGAGTAATGTGCTTGTTTTGTGCCGGTAACTAATGGTTCTGTTCACAGGGGTGTGTGGAGTGAAGCTGCTGTGGAGGAGCATGAACAATTTGGTTCATTATTTTTCAAATTGGCAAAATAATGTTTCACTATAGTTTTTGTCTGTGTTAGATTTTTGCAACTTTGAGGGCCTCATTTATCAATCCAGGTGCTAAACTGTGAGTTTAAACTGAACAATAGCACGTGCTGATTGTGGGAGTGTTGCTCATGATTTATTATTGAAGAATGTGCGTATTATTTCTTCTGCAAAAGTGATGAAGTGATAAATGAGAGTTCAGAGAGAGCAAACATCTGCCTCTGCTCTTGTATTGACTGTCTGTGAGAGTAAAGCCACACAAAAAGTTATAATGACGCACATCGTTTGGATCGAGAAGCGCCTGAAGGGCCCATGAAGACTTTTAGCGCAGGTTCACCAGCGCTGATGAATCGGGGGAAATTCTTATGGCTCTGGGCTGTGGGATGACAGATGGAGCCGCACACATGCACACCAGAGACACCGCCTCATCCAGGGCCATCATACAGGCGACTGGACCTCACTGTCACCGCCTTTTAGGACTTAAAGGACATGACAGACGCGTGAAAGTCCACTGATGGATCACTGCTGTGGGACGTTCCATTTCAGTGGAATACATGTGAGAGGAGGCAGGGCCAGTGTGTGCCAGTTAGAGCAAGTGCTTTTTATTGCCGCTGCTTAGAAAACAACATTTTATTATTTTGTGTTTGTAAGTGGGTCCTTTTAAAGCATTAAAATTCAAAGTCAACTGTCGTATTGGTGCATGAACTGCAGTAGCTGTCATGTGCAAAACGTTTGTACCTTTCTCTCCAACTAACTATATAATCACAGTTTCAGCTCTCATGGCTGTGATAGATCAACCAGTCCCCACAAAACGACTTCTTTGCAGTTCCCCCTGCCTAGAATTGGACTCTTTTGGCAAAAATGCCCTGTTTTGCATGTTCAGTCACTTGAATGGGCAAAAATGGCGCTGTCCTTATTTGCGTCTGTGAGAGAATTGCATCCGGCTTTTGTTTTATTTTGCGCAGTTTAGCTCTTTTACACGTGAGCAAACGCTTGATAAATGAAGCCCTAAGTGTTTGGATGTTAGATCAGCTAATAACAACGAAATAAAAAGATCAGCAAAGACAAGTGAGGCCAGTTTGGATTGAACTTGTTACTTTACAATCTTCAGTCAATCTTCAATCTTTTTTCCTCGTGAAAAGCAATATATAGTTCTACATGAGTCCTTGCTCCACAGCCGCTCCACTTGTTTCTCTGCTCTTAAATGCTCATTCTTGGCTCCTCTCTCATCTCTCTGTGTCTCGCTCTGTTTCTGCCATGCCTGCTCCACCTGCTCCACCTGCTCACCGGACCACCCCACCGTCCGTGTGTCCATGCACCACCTCCACCTGCTCCACCTGCTCACCGGACCACCCCACCGTCCGTGTGTCCATGCACCACCTCCACCTGCTCCACCTGCTCACCGGACCACCCCACCGTCCGTGTGTCCATGCACCACCTCCACCTGCTCCACCTGCTCACCGGACCACCCCACCGTCCGTGTGTCCATGCACCACCTCCACCTGCTCCACCTGCTCACCGGACCACCCCACCGTCCGTGTGTCCATGCACCACCTCCACCTGCTCCACCTGCTCACCGGACCACCCCACCGTCCGTGTGTCCATGCACCACCTCCACCATCTCGCCTCCATCTGAAGACTACGACAAGTCCCTCAGCCTCAACAACATCTCCATAAGCCCCGGTCTGAGCCTGTCCCCCAGGACCTCTCCGTTCGGATCGCCGTGCCAGCTGAGGCGCGCCCGCTCTCCCATCCCATCCATCCTGTGAACTAAAAGGAAAAGAACATAAATAAATGCGCAGAAACCTGGACTGCCGCTGCTGTCCAGATGGCTCCACGATGCCCTGGTTTATTCATAGTGGTTAAGTGCAGGAGTTTGTCGGTGAAATGACTTTTTCTGATCCGAAGTGTAGCAGATGTAGGCACACAGTTTGTAGTTTGCTGTGGCAGTTTGGCGTGGCACCTAAGATGTATGAAATCACCACTTCTAAATATCTCTACATATATACTCTAATTATAATCATCACATGAACGTAAAGCTTTTTATGTCACCTTTTCTGGTGAAACGTCCGCAAACTGTCTTCAAGGAGATGTTTATTGCTTTTCCTGGAATGTTGCATTTATTAAATTGCAGGTGTTTCTATTTATTAAAGGACACATATTCTGCTAAATTGACTCTTTTGAGCTTGTAACCATAACAACATTGTTCATTCACCAAAACCATAGCTGGAGTTGAAGTTAGCTTCATTTACACTTGTTTCATTACCACTCGTCTTCTCGCCTCACATTTATGCTCCGTTTCACATTCAGATTTGTGACGTCAAAAGTAGAGATCCCGAGGTGTCCTGTGCTGCTTTTAAGTCTGACAAAGGCTAGCTTTTGTTTATTTATTTATTTTCATTTTCTACTGCTTGTTCCTGTTAGGGGCCTATCCCAGTAACTTTGGGATATGGGCAGGGTACACCCTGGGGCCAGACAAACTCTCACATTCATTCACTTGGGGCAATTTTTGGCCAAATGACCTTTTTGGACGGTGGGACAACCCACGGTAACACAGGGAGAACATGCAGACTCCACACAGAGAGATCCTGTGGTGCCACCCACGGTAACACAGGGAGAACATGCAGACTCCACACAGAGAGATCCTGTGGAGCCACCCACGGTAACACAGGGAGAACATGCAGACTCCACACAGAGAGATCCTGTGGAGCCACCCACGGTAACACAGGGAGAACATGCAGACTCCACACAGAGAGATCCTGTGGTGCCACCCACGGTAACACAGGGAGAACATGCAGACTCCACACAGAGAGATCCTGTGGTGCCACCCACGGTAACACAGGGAGAACATGCAGACTCCACACAGAGAGATCCTGTGGTGCCACCCACGGTAACACAGGGAGAACATGCAGACTCCACACAGAGAGATCCTGTGGTGCCACCCACGGTAACACAGGGAGAACATGCAGACTCCACACAGAGAGATCGTGGTGGTGCCACCCACGGTAACACAGGGAGAACATGCAGACTCCACACAGAGAGATCCTGTGGTGCCACCCACGGTAACACAGGGAGAACATGCAGACTCCACACAGAGAGATCCTGTGGTGCCACCCACGGTAACACAGGGAGAACATGCAGACTCCACACAGAGAGATCCTGTGGTGCCACCCACGGTAACACAGGGAGAACATGCAGACTCCACACAGAGAGATCCTGTGGTGCCACCCACGGTAACACAGGGAGAACATGCAGACTCCACACAGAGAGATCCTGTGGTGCCACCCACGGTAACACAGGGAGAACATGCAGACTCCACACAGAGAGATCCTGTGGTGCCACCCACGGTAACACAGGGAGAACATGCAGACTCCACACAGAGAGATCCTGTGGTGCCACCGCGCACCTCACTTTTTTCTTTTGTGTTTATTTCCACATGGTAATTCCCTTGGC
Source organism: Rhinogobius similis (assembly GCA_019453435.1). Lineage (NCBI taxonomy): Eukaryota > Metazoa > Chordata > Actinopteri > Gobiiformes > Gobiidae > Rhinogobius > Rhinogobius similis. The sequence continues at coordinate 613,712 of CM033619.1, read as the reverse complement.
TGCCAGTACATGGAGTGACACCACAAATCCTGATGAGGGAATGTCTGAGTGAAAGTCATGTCCATTATTTTAAGTTTTAAAACGTGAGATGCCAAAGTAAAGAAACAAAAACACATTTAAAAGACAAAAACAATGAAAACAGTGCAGTTTATGTGTCCTTTAAAAATACCTCGTAAAACATGCATTTTTACTGTGAGCCTCTCCGTGGATCTGGCCTGGAACTTTTTGCTGATGGCTCTACATGCTTGTCTCCACGGAAATAGTTCCTGTGTGTTTAATGCAATATTGTGGAACATTCCAGGCAAACCACTAACACCTCCATGAAGGACATTGCACATTGTGCAGCTAAACCAGTAAAACACACCTTTTAATGACTAGAATTCAAACTAGTAAATAAAAAGTACATGTTATTATCTGCAAAAAAATGACATTTAACATTAGTTAAAATAACTTGAATTCAGGATATGAATCTTAATTGCAAAAACATGTATTAGTTAAGTTGTATTTATTTGATTATTTTACTTGTTTGAACTACTACTACTACTACTACTGAACTACTTTTTTCAGTAGGTTTCTTATTTCAAACCAAATCAGTTGCCAGTGGGGTACGGTTTTGTCACTTAACTCATGGGCAAACATATATTCTTATTTCAAACTAAATTATTTGCTTAGATTTTGTTACTTACCTTATGGGCAAATGTATATTCTCATTTCAAGGTAAATGACCATGTAATCAGTCAGAAATGTATTGAAAAGAGTGAAATATTTTAGATCGCATTAGCAGTTAACCCTAGCCTGATCAAAACTACTCAAATGAAGATTGAGACTCTGAATTCGGATCATTTCAAACAAGGCTAAAAATTCAATGTATGCAGTGTTGGAACCATTTTCTCAGTTTGCCATGTTTGCCATGAGACTTGAAAACTACGAAACTGATCAGCTTCAGAAGTAGCAGAACAAAGACTGTGCTATATTTAACGCAACACGCTTCCAACAGACTTCACTGGATGGACTATTTTTGGACTGAAATCAAAGAAACGTGACATTTAAAGGATGAGGGGCTCGTTCACAAACACACGTCCAGTCCATCACCGCTGCTTGGACCAATTTGCACCGGTACATTTCAAGACATTTATCCAACGGTGCGTTCAGTCTTTCATTTCATCATCAGCTTTCATACGACTCCACCACAGGGCTGTAAAGAAAGTCAAATCTGTGCACGTAATTCAAAGGGATTAGGCCTGCGTCCACTTCCTGGTTTGGTCTCGGTCTAGTCCCAGTGTGGTTTGACGTGAGTAAATATGAACGTACCTCAACCACACTCAACTAAATTGGTCTAAAATTTGGGAGGCCTTAACGATATCTCTTTTTTTTTTGATTGGTTGAACGTTTTGGAGGTTTTTCAGTTGGGGAAGTTAAAGTTTATACAGTTAAAGCTGATGACACAGTATTCCAGTAAAAATGGGGAGATTCATCGTCTTTGGGGGCTCTATATTCTATTCTGCTTTAACCTTTGAATAACCTACTATTGTTTTTTTCAAGAATAATGTGGAAGTACAATTATTGAAGGCTACATACAAAACACCAGGCTGAACAAATCCAGGCTAGTCTCTGTGCACAGAATTTCAGTCAGCTATTTATTTTTAAGACATAAGATGAGGCAGTGAACAGTGAGCTGCAGGTGGATGTCACTGACAACACGTTAAAGACTTCAAATGAGATGAACACTTCCTGGCGGTAAATCGGGGTGTTTGTGGGTCATTGCTAATGCTAATGCTAATTGAAGCATAGTAAAGATAAAAATAAAACAAATTAAAATAGCACAGAGAAGTAATCTATAAATAAAAACAATCTTCAGTCTTAACTTTGCATTTTAAGTGGTTATTTTTTCATAAATAAAAAAAACAAACATTTAATACAATTATTAAAAGTTCTTTATAGTTTTTTATAGTAAGCTAATTGTAGTTTGTCCTCATACGTGTTGCTGTAGTAAAAGATCAACGTTCACACGCTTGTGCAGAAGGATCTGACATGCGCAGATTTAAATTAGACGCAAACTGTCAAATGACAGGCTCTGTGCTCAAAAGCATCTGGCTAGCCCACTGTTAGCGTCAGTACTTCCTGTCGAATTCTATGGGATTGTTGAGGGTGACGTCACCTCCTTGAGACATATAGGGAAATGAAACTCTGCCAAATTAACTATGAGTTGGTTTAATGGAAAAATGATTTTGTATTTTGATGATGATTTGATTGCTGATGTCTAAAAATAATCTCTAGTTGAAGACCAGACATAACTGATTATATGTGTGCACTTTTAAATTTTAAAACAGCTTTGTTCAGAACCCTGGAGCAGTTTAAAATCATCAAATTATAAGATAAGTAAGAGAGATGACATCATCACAATCTAAGTTCGTTTAAAATGGTTAAATACTGACAGATGAGACAGTGAACAGTGAGTGTGGATGTCTCTAATCAGACAGCCATAGGCAATAACTCCATCGATGCTGCCTCTCCACCAGAAAAGTTACATAATGAACATGTCATTCTCAGCTCAATAGCTCAACCACTTAAACATCCAAAGACTATTATTAAAAAAAACAATAACTTACACATATGAAGTGTAAAACGAGAATCCCAAACACAGTCAACATCACAGGCTGACGTCTCTGAGCACAAAGGAAAGTTGTGCAGAGGACGTTCTATTCATTCCAGCATGTCGTGTGTTAAATGTGAACACTGAGCTAAAAGTGCAGCGTCACTGGGAGAAGAGTAACAGGTGTGGTTCAGACACGTGCCTCGCTCTCACAGAGCAGTGTCGCCTGGCAACTGCAGCCGGCACAAGGACGCACCGAGCACGCACCGACACACACCGACACGCACCGAGCACACACTGAACACACCAACACACACCGAGCACACCGAGGACACACCAGCACACACCAACACACACCAAACATACCAAACACACACCGAGCACACACCAACACACACCAAACATACCAAACACACACCGAACACACCAAACACACACCGAAGACACACCAACACACACCAACACACACCGAACACACCAAACACACACCGAGGACACACCAACACACACCGAACACACCAAACACACACCAACACACACCGAACACACACCGAAGACACACCAACACACACCGAGGACACACCGAGGACACACCAACACACACCAACACACCAAACACACACCAACACACACCAAAGACACACCAACACACACCGAACGCACACCAACACACACCGAAGCGAAGACACACCAACACACACAGAAGACACACCAACACACACCGAGGACACACCAGCACACACCAACACACACCGAACACACAGAGGACACACCAGCACACACCAACACACACCAAACACACACCGAGCACACACCAACACACACCAAACATACCAAACACACACCGAACACACCAAACACACACCGAAGACACACCAACACACACCAACACACACCGAACACACCAAACACACACCGAGGACACACCAACACACACCGAACACACCAAACACACACCAACACACACCGAACACACACCAACACACACCGAACACACACCGAGGACACACCAACACACTCCAACACACCAAACACACACCAACACACACCGAAGACACACCAACACACACCGAACACACACCGAGGACACACCAACACACACCAACACACCAAACACACACCAACACACACCAAAGACACACCAACACACACCGAACGCACACCAACACACACCGAAGCGAAGACACACCAACACACACAGAAGACACACCAACACACACCGAGGACACACCAGCACACACCAACACACACCGAACACACAGAGGACACACCAGCACACACCAACACACACCAAACACACACCGAGCACACACCAACACACACCAAACATACCAAACACACACCGAACACACCAAGCACACACCGAAGACACACCAACACACACCAACACACACCGAACACACCAAACACACACCGAGGACACACCAACACACACCGAACACACCAAACACACACCAACACACACCGAACACACACCAACACACACCAACACACACCGAGGACACACCAACACACACCAACACACCAAACACACACCAACACACACCGAAGACACACCAACACACACCGAACGCACACCAACACACACCGAAGACACACCAACACACACAGAAGACACACCAACACACACCGAACACACACCGAGGACACACCAACACACACCAACACACACCGAAGACACACCAACACACACCAACACACACCGAACGCACACCAACACACACCGAACACATTCCAACACACACCGAGCACACACCAACACACACCAAACATACCAAACACACACCGAGGACACACCAGCACACACCAACACACACCAAACATACCAAACACACACCGAGGACACACCAACACACACCAACACACACCAAACATACCAAACACATACCGAGGACACACCAACACACACCGAACACACCAAACACACACCAACACACACCGAACACACACCGAAGACACACCAACACACACCAACACACACCGAACACACACCGAGGACACACCAACACACCAAACACACACCAACACACACCGAAGACACACCAACACACACTGAACGCACACCAACACACACCGAAGACACACCAACACACACAGAAGACACACCAACACACACCGAGGACACACCGAGGACACACCAACACACACCAAACACACACCAACACACACCGAAGACACACCAACACACACCGAACGCACACCAACACACACCGAACACATTCCAACACACACCGAGCACACACCAACACATACCAACACACACCAATACACCAAACACACACCAACACACACCAATACACCAATAACACACACCAAGACACACCGAGGACACACCAACACGCACCGAAGACACACCAACACACACCGAGGACACACCAACACACCAAACACACACCAACACACACCGAAAACACACCAACACACATCGAACGCACACCAACACACACCGAACACATACCAACACACACCGAGCCCACACCAACACACACCAATACACCAAACACACACCAACACACACCAACACACACCGAGCACACACTTCAATGCACACCAACACACACCGAGGACACACCAACACATACCAACACACACCGAACACACACCAACACACACCAATACACCAAACACACACCAACACACACCAACACACACCGAGCACACACCAACACACACCAATACACCAAACACACCGAGGACACTCCAACACACACCGAGGACACACCGAACACAGAAAACACACACCGAGGACACACCAACACACACCGAACACATACCAAACACACACAGAGCACACACCAACACACACCAACACACACCGAACACACCAACACACACCGAATACACCAACACACACTGAACACATATCAACACACACCGAACACACACTGAACACATGCCAACACACACCCAGGACACACCAACACACACCAAACACACACCGAGCACACACCACAAATCAAATCAAATCAAATCAATTTATTTTTATAATGCCCAAAATCACAACAACAGTTGCCTCGATGGGCCACAGGTAAAAGCAGTTCAGATAACTGTCCCAGAATGCCCCTGTCCTTTGACCCTCCTTCGCGGCGAGGAAAAACTACAAAAAACCCCATGGGAAAAAGTAGAAACCTCGGGGAGAACCACAGTGAAGGAGAGATCCTACTCCCACGGACGGACAGGCTGCAGATGAACCACACACACCAAGAACACACCGAGCACACACTGAACACACACCGATCCACACCACACACACCGAGCACACACCACACACACACCGATCACACAAACACACTTATAATGGAATTGTGTTAGGACATGATCGTCCTGTTCCATGAAGCTTCTTTATGGTCTTATAGCCTGTCCACCAAACCTGTTCAAAGGTTAGGCTCAAATTGCCTTCGTTAATCAGAAGGGTTAGCGCAAGCAGTTTAGACTAGCATAAACACACTTTTTTGATCTACAAGGGAAATTAATTGGACACAGCGTAAAAATTAAAATATATATTACTGTTGGAAAAATAGAAGAAGCCTCGTGAGGTACAGATGTACAGACTCAAGCTCACAGCTGATCGATCATGTCCAGCTTTACAGATCAGTTTGTCAATCCGACCAATGTCCCTTTCTAGTTTCCAGTCTGTTTTTGTTTCAATGCGTTGGCAGATGTTGGTCGAGTGCCATCTAATGGTGGCTTTTGTAACTACAACTGAAAATGATCTAAGGCCAACAGAGATTGCTATACATGATTATACGATGAACTCTAGACCAGGCAGTGGAGATCAGTGGTGTCTATTGTGTGATCATTTATGTTTTCTGACATTACAGTGGGATAATTTACCCCCAGACCTGGACTGGCCATCTGGAGCATCCGGTGGGCCAGAGCACTTTTGGGCCGGGTCGGTCCGTGGCATAAGCTGACAGGGCAGCACTGGACGCAGGTGCGCCAGCCCCTGTCCCGTGCAGCTGCTTAGATTCAAGGCTGTGACTGTTAATGAGCCTGGTCAAGACTTTATGTGCTATTTTCATTCAGCGCGATCAAAATGATTAGCACAGACGCATAGCATTTTTCTTACATGATCTCAGCTAAGGAGGTGTTTAGGGACCCCTCTTTGGCTCACAAAACCACAACACACTCTCTCCCCTCCCCATCCATGTAATGTCTAATGGTGACATCAACAGCTCCTTCGTTATTCTACAATATTTCAAATATAATTTGAGCTAATACTCAATGCTACGCTAATAAATATGAGACATTACCTACAAAATGGAAGATTTCTCCCAAAATGTTGATTATAAGAGAACTCATTGTTGTTAGCATCTTTAAATCGTAACTGGTGTGTGGCAGAATTTACTAAATAGAATTTCCAAATTAAAGGAGTTAAAGTTAAGGGAGTCCCAAATTTTGCTTTTACCACTGAACTGAATCTCCCCATTCATTTGAAATCCTTCTGAGGCCCGTCAGGATGATGACACACTATCAGTTAACTGCTTTTGTTTTATGATTTGACGTCTAGAATCATTGCACTAGGCTCGTTCATGAACTGGTTGCTCTTTCCGTACCGTGGCCTCCACCTGCAGCGTCATCCTGATGAATCCTGATGAAATCCAAGGCAGTCTTATGTAACTTTGTGCTTCCCTCTGACCCCGAGACAGCTCTCCAGCTAGGATTCAGACTAAACCAGGCTTAAACAACATCAAACTACTCGGAATAAACCATACTTAAACCAGGACCAAAGACTAGGAATAAAATAAGACTTAATTCAATTGAAAGCAGGCCTAAACCAAGACGACACATATTATACTAAAATGACTTTTTTGAGCTTTTAACCATGTTCTAACATCACAAACATCACACAAGGAGTCATGTTTCCATTCACACTTGTCTCATTAATCGTTTACGAGGTTGTCTCCCAAAATACAGCGGCCTCATGTGCTGATATTAAGTCCATACATCACCACCGACTTTTTCTGAGCATTTCAGTGTGTTTTCCTGATGAGGGAATGCCTTAATGGTTTTAAGCTCTAAAACATGAGATGGCAATGCAAAGGTACTCAAGAGCATGTTTAAAGGCAAACACAATACAAATAATGCATAATATGTGTCGTTTAACCAACCCAAGGACTAAAACAGGACTAATGCTGGAGTATAGATGGCTAAACCAAGGCTAAATCAAGATGAAACCAGACCAGACCAAACGCAGGTCTACAGCAGTAATAAAGACTTAATCAGGTGGAACTGTTGCTAATATTAACACTTATCTTACATTTCTATTCTATTCAACCAAATATCTGATGTCAGAGGTCCCTACATTCGTGTAAGGCACTGTACGCCTCATAAAAAGTGCACACAGTGATGACGTGTGACAGTCCGGAGCTGCTGAAACTGTGCTTTGTGACATTCAGACCTGTTTGTATCTCATTCAGACTATTCCTTTCCTCTCTGAACGGCCGACGTGTTCTTCAGCGTGAGGAGCGAGGAAGAGGAGGAGGAGGAGGAGGACCACTCTGGAGCCATAGAGTCCTTCTTCCGCCTGGACCTAACACAGACGCACTGCTGGTACTGACTGAGCCAACCAGAGCAAAGAACTCAACACCAATCCAACGCAGCACTGAGCTTTTCCTCAACTCTGCTGTTTTTCGGGATACGGAAGCCTAAATGGACAAAACAGAGTGTAAATATTATTCGACACGGCACATCTTTGGGGCTCATCCACTCATTTGTCTTTCTAGAGTCAGGTAAACTTGTACACTGCAAAAAAGAACATCCCAAATTGTTAAAATGACAGCAATTTTGAACATTTAAATTCATTATGTTGCCCTTTTTCCATTGATTTTATTTTAAGTCGGTCCAAAGCAATCCATTTGATTATCTATTGTTGAAATGTTACTGTTCCTGTAAATCTAGCCTTTACTGCTACACTAAAAAAAGGAATATATGTTGACCCTAAATACATTTAACAAGTTACTTTTGTCTTTCTAAATTTGAGATGGGATCTTTTTGAGCCGAGATTGATTACTATTTGACTTGCTGCTGTGGCCAAAAACAAATATTTGCTGAGACCAAGATTAAGATTTTACAATTTGTTTATGGCCAACAACAAATGCATTTAATGAATCATAGCAACATTAAGTTATAGTAAAGTCCAAAAATGAAAGTTTTCACTTTTTATTGCATGATTAGTCCGTTAAAAAAGACAAATCTAATACACTGACGACAAACTGGAAAAAATATTGGCGCCAAAAGTTTAAATGGTGAGAAAACTGTTTATACATTTGTGAACGTAAGAGTTTTGAGTAGTTAAAGTTTGGCAGTTAGTGGTTTCAATATTGGCCGGAGATCAATATAAGTGAACCAATGAATGAACTGAATCCTCCCATCTTCACCGAATGTCTAATCTTAAATGAATGTGTACATTTGAAAAAGATTCACATACATCTAAATGAATTGCTTTTTATTTATTTATTTATTTATTTCAGGGACAGTGCATATTAATCCACATTTACACGTAAATATGCCAGAATTGCTTTGGCTCAACAAAAAATGACATAATATAGTCAACTTTTCATTTTTAGTTTAAAAGCATTTAATTACAGTAAAATGTTGACTGCACTCAATTAGAGCAAAGGATCATGGTCTGTGTCAGTGGTTCCCAACCTTTTTCTCCCAGCGACCCATATTTTACCCGTTTATGTGGTTAGTCCCAATCCTCCTTCTCCTGCCCAGGAAGTTACTGTCTGAAGAAGAAATAGAACTGTTTTCTAATCAATGAAGAATTCCAAAGAAGTTAACATAACAAAAATCATTACAAAATACTTTATATAAGCAATTAAAATTCAATTCCCTAATTAAAATTTACAAAATCTAGTTCCGACCTCTTTTCTAAAAATTCCTGGGGACCCCCACACAATCTTTGGAGACCCAAATGTGGGTCCCGACCCCCAGGTTGGGAATGACTGGTCTATGTAGTTCTCTTTTGTTCTCTTTTAGTGTGTCCAACAAAACAATGCATTAAAGCAGCAAGATTTTCAATTGTAACTGTCCATAACGACATTGTGAGACTTTTGACAGTGCGTCATGTTCTTGTTACAGCCCTGATTAAAAATATGGAACACACTAAATGAACTCTACCCAGACCACAAACAAATGAATCGAAACTTGTCAAAACGACACCATAAAGACGGTCATTAGTCATTTTAACAATAGCAGATGTTCAATTTTGCAGTTTTTTTCGGTTGCTAATTCGTGTCAAAATGTCACTTGCTGTGATTTCCTCCTTCGCAATAAGTGTTACGACGTTTAGGCCACTGAGTGTGTGAACATATATGATTCAGTATTCCAGTATAGAGAGACATGTGCTAAGCTTCGGTTCCTTGGTAAAAGCAGTAGGTCAGATTTAAATGTGTTAATGTGCGTGTGTTGTTAAAGTGTTGGGGTCGCGGACTGTCACTCAAAGCCCTTCTACAGAGACCGGACTGGTGTGTGCCAGAGCAAACAGGCGGGCGTGCAGCGGGCTTTATGTAGCAGTTTGGAACTTTTATGCAAAGGGCAATGATATTAGTGTATTTTTAATCCTTGCTGTGGATATGACACAAAAACGATCAAAGTTTCTGTACTTATTCAGTGACTTATAGGCGTTCTTCACTTAAGGCTAACACGCTTGCTAATGGTGCTGACCAAATTTATAACAACAAGCTAATGCAAAAACGTCATTGTTAGCGCACAGATGTACTATGTTTATGTTAATTAGGCAACATTATGGCAAAGAACGGCTGCTTAATTTAAAGATTCTTTTGAATTAACATTATTTTTGTACAAGTAAGCTAAATGCATATAATTCAGAACAATTCTCCAAAGTAGTGTATTCCTACGACCTACCTACCTAATCAATACTCACACTTCAGTATTGATACTCACATTTTACTGAATCAGTATCCATACTTCCAGTGAACTCTATTTGACTTCAATGACTGGCGAACTAAGGCTACAAGCTAACAGACTAGCATGATTGAAGCAAATCTGGTAAATGACTGTGTTGTTAACATTAGATGCAAATCCACATGAATAAATTCTAAGACACTCGAGATCGTTCCACCGGGGCACTGACAGAACACATTCAAATACGGTTGGTCGCTTGCAGCCAAAGCATCTTGATTTATAATATGTTAATGCTAATGATGATCATGTACAATAACCCTGTTAGCAAACCTGTCCCAAAGCCCTAACAAGTCACCTGCTCTTCTGCTGCGTTCATGTGTTCCTTGGAAACTCTGGATATTGTCATTCAAGACGAAAAATGCACATGAACGCTCAAACAAGTGAGGAAAACAACTCTCGGGTCAGAAGCTGCTCCCCGACTTCCATGTGACGTCACGGACAAAGATAGGCTGATTTGTCAATTTAACATTTGAGCTCTTCGACTAAACTTGACTACATTTGCTGTTTTAGGTCAGTCATTCATATCACAGTAGCAACAGATTTGTGCAAGAAAGACCCAAGAGTCAACCTTAACTTAACAAAACTCAGACTTTCCGAGATAAAAGCATGTGTTTGCAAACAAGTCGGAATTCAGACTTCTCATCTCAGAAAACCCAAGGACCACGTGAATTCAGCATTAAACATACCCTTAACTTGATTGTGAAAAATACAATGTCATGTCCCGTCGGCGTAGCCACCAATGCAAAAGTGGCGCTGGTGTGGCATGGCTGCTACTCAACTATTAGAAATCCTGTTGTCTTTTGTACCGTTCGCACGCCCGGCCCGTTTGTTTGCTCACGCTGTCGGGTTCTCGCCGCAGATGCCGCTGTAGAAGTCCCTTTCCCGATTTAAACATGCAATGACCCTGTGTTCGTGCTGCACAACCAAAAACCAAATTCTCAGCAGAAAAAAAAAAAACCCTCGACTTTCCAAACAACTGCAAACTTGATTCTTCCACGTTCCCCCGGGCGCTGCAGGGGGAGGAGCAAAAGTGTAGCAGACCGCATAAATACAAAAAAAAAAAAAAAACGGGGCTTCTATGATGGCTACAAACTGCACGGTAGCAAAAAAACCCAAACAATCAGATCGGATTTGCAATAAGCACCGAAACCCAAGCACCGATTCACACTGTGATTTGAGCAAAGAGAGACCGAGAGCGGGACACAGCTCTGAGGAGACGAGGGCGCGGCGCTGCCGGATCCGCGTCAAACCAGTGGCGGCCATCTTGGACAGTACAGCAACACTACTAGGACATGTTAAAACTTAGCAAAGCGCTGTGGGTGTTTAATCGAATAAATGTGTATGACTTTTACAGAAAACAACATTAAACAGGTTGTTAGCCTAGCTTAGCTAACGTGTGTTGATAATATTAACCTCTGTGTGTGTAAATGATAAGAAAAATACAAATACTCAACACTGAATAAAAAGCACTGATGCTGTTAAAGACATATATTACTTAGCAATAGTATAGCGTAATCTACAAAACTATTATAACTATAGTCTGTTGTTGCTAAATGTGTTTTGTCTTAAATATTGAACAAGAAAGTCTAGCTTATGATGTAAGATTTTAGCCTTAAATATATAGCATCTTCGTATATACAAACAGTAATAGGTAACTCACCAAAGATATGCAAAACTACTACAGTAATCACACTATGTACACGCAAGTATGTTATAATCTGCACTTTATATGGTTCAGTTTAAGAGGGAACTCAGAAATGTTCTTATTTTCCACAAATATGAAAAATATGAAGACAAGATCAAGACTAAACCAACCAAGCAAGGACTTAAGTCAATAGGCTAAACTATGGCAAAATCAGAGTTAAACCAGGACCAAACCATCAACACGAAACAAAGAATAGGCTAAAATAAGGTTAAGGTGGAAATTCATCCATCACATTTAACCCATCCATCAGTGCCACTAATGCAACTCACCACATTAAAGGGCCTGTACCTGATTTGTATTGACTCTAGTTAAGATAAACTCTCTTTATGTCATACTTTGTTTGATAGAAGCAACTTCATGGAAAGACATTGGGTTTGTAATATATAATCTGTACATATTATAAATGCACTTTGTTTGGAAAAAAACAGAAGTGTTTGCCAGGGTCACCTTTTCCAGCCAATCAGGCATATCGTCCACTATGAATCATGGGAAAATAACTGCTTGACACTATCCCAGACATGTGATTCTGTCATGGTGCAGTTTCAAAAGTGTTAAAAGTTACTTGTGAGGAGAGTAGGAGAAACTATGTGGAAACAACTGCATCTGACTATTCCAGACAGTGGTTTGTGAGTCATGGAGCAATACTAAGTGAAAAGGAAGGACTAAGTGGGACTAACGGTTCAAACAAAAACATATTCCTCTCTCAAGGTTCAAAATCAGGTATAGGCCCTTTAAAGGAGACAATTCATTTTTTCCAGGTACTTAGTATTGAACTACAACATGCGTACATCATCATTTTACATTATGTTCAATGAAATGGCTTAGAAATAGAAAAGGGTCCATTGACTTCCTATTCAAAACTGCATAATGGACAAGTCTCTCCATAGTGACATTTCACTGTAACAAGCATACGACAAGCAGATAATGCTTCGTATTTTTTTTTTGGTCAAAAAGTGGCACACTGACATTTAGTCTGAATGTTTCAAATAATCCCACCTACAGGGATTGGGGGAGGTGACAGTTGCAGGACAATACAGGATTACTTGAACATCAGAAATAAATCCAAATACAACTTTGAGTAAACTAATGATGAGGTAAAACTGTTGTGACATGGTATACTGACAAATAAAAAGGACTGAACTAGGGATAACAACTATACTAAATTTTCAAGTCTTGATTTAGCCCTGGCCTTGTCCATTTTTAGTTCAGATTTAATCCTAGTTTAGTTCTAATTCTAATGTGGTACAAGTATCTCTGAAAAACATTAGGACAACATTATATTAGGGCCTAACCAGATTCAACCAAACTGAGAAATTGTGAGCTGTAGGACAAAACTAAACTTTGGTTGCCCACACACTGAAGGGCAATCGATTTTTAAGGGAAAGTAGAATCTGATTTCCTCTTTAAACCAAACTATATAACATTTACTAGCCTTCAGAGAACCTCGCAAACACTTCCTGTCCAAGATGGCCGCCCGGTGACCGACACCAATCCGGTAGTGTCAGTCCCTCCACTGTGTTTTAATGTGAACGCTGTTTAGTGCACCCCTCTTACCCACAATCCTCTGGTGTAGTAACCACGCTGCTTTACTCTTTGGGTCCACCGGGGGGCGTGTTCTCTGTGTTATTCCTATAGGACGCCGTTGTGACTTGAAAAAGGTGTTTATTTTTGAGAAGACTGTGTATTTCCGTGTCTGCTGTGGCGGTCAATGGTAGTCAAATGCTGTGCTATTTTCATCGTGTCTCCGAAAGTCGAGCTTTTTTGAACACGTTTTGTATGTTTTAGTGTGAGAACGTTCTAGTTCGAGTCTGTAACTGTGGAGACTTTTTGTTTTTTGGAAAAGTGCATGCTGAAAAGAATCACATCGAACTGTAAAAAAAACAAAAAAACAAACTGATGAAAGTGTAAATTCTGTTGTGTAAAGTAACGGTAACGAGATGTGAGCGATTCACATAAACTATTTATCTTTTAACAACGACTCTGTCTTTGTCTTCTCATCCACACACACTGACCCCTGACCCTGCCCCAAAGCCCCTAACCTTACCCAAATGATCTGCTCCTAACCCTAACCTTCATTAAAAAATAAACTTTTGCTAGCATAGCACAGAAATGCTTTGCTACATGTGCTAATAAGGTAAGGCATGGTCCCACGCCACCAGAGGGCCCTTTTCATGAGCCCCACTGGCTAGTTCCTCTAGTTCCTTTGGCCGAGCTTCCCTTCCTGCTCCATTCATTCCTTCTGGGGAATTAGCAGAGTCTCTCTAAAATAAATCAATAATCACTAAAAATAAAGCAGTGTGAGAAACAGCTGATAATCACTGGCAGTGTGTGTAAGACCTGTACGCACAGCAGAAACACTTCCCCTGTGTTATAACATGTTGTGTTTTGTCTCTAAGCTAATGTTAAATTAATCTAATTTAATATTTAAAGATATAATAACACCACAAACTGAACTAACCTATTCTCAAAAAAACACACACACTTCTTTCAGTGACCATAACCAGCCGGGCGCTAATGTGAAAGGGGCCTATGCAAAGGGGCAGGTTATGGCATAAGGTGGTTGAAAAAATGTTTAACTTCCATGGGCTAGCTCAGTGTTAGCATCACCACTTCCTGTCTAAACCTCTCTCTGTGGGCTTTTGGCTGAGTCAGTCTAAAATGAATAAGTGAACAGTGAGTCGTGGTGTCTCTGTCAACGTTAAGGACTTTGCGAAACGTCTTAATACTTCACACACCTTTGTATTTATAAAATCTCATGCACACACAAACACACACACACTCACACACACACACACACTCGCACACACACAAACACACACACACACACACACACACTCGCACACACACATACAGGCACGCACACACACTCACACACACACACACACACAAACACACACGCACACACACGCATACACAAACACACACACAAACATACAAACAGACACTCACACACACACTCACGCACACACACACACACACTCACACACACAAACACACACACACACACACACATACATACAAACACACACATACAAACAGGCACGCACACAAACACACACGCTCACGCACACACACACACATACACAAACAGAAACTCACACACACACACATACAAACAGGCACGCACACACAAACACACGCACAAACATACACACATACATACAAACATACACACACAAGACAAACACACAAACACAAACATACACACATACATACAAACATACACACACACACAAACACAAACACACACGCACACACACTCACACACACACACACACATACAAACAGGCATGCACGCACACACACACGCACAGACACACACACACATACAAACAGGCACACACACACACACGCACACAGACACACACACAAACACACACACAAACACACACACACACATACATACAAACACACACAAATCAGAATTAACTGAACTGTGTTATATGAATAAATTTAACATGGATTCCGCTTGGTCTTAAATCCAGAATTCTTGGAGAGACAGCTTACTCAAAAACGTACAATTACTCCAAAAAAAAGGTCAATAACAGCACCAGGAGTCTTTGTAAATAGTTTCTTTCCACCTGGTCCCATGTGTCTGAGGGCTTTCAACATAATGGATAAAAAATTACAAACGGGACAAACTGAATCCCTCTAAACTGTAGCCAAGACTGAAAATCAAGCCAAAATGTCATGACACAAAACACAAAAAGAAAAGATGTCCCAAACCCTCCTGTTTTATTCTGAGGTGACCGCTGTACAAACCCGATGTAAGATAACAAAGTCGTCAGAGGACAATATTTTGGCGTGACCCTGACGTTGCCTCCTGCTCGTCCGTTTCCATGGCGTCGCTGTTGCCTGGTTACCGCTCCCACTCCAGGTGTTTATCGACAGGTGACTTCCTCCGATTCGCGCCTCTGTGTTTTCCTCCAGAGTCAGCGGTGAGACATGCTTAGGTTCATTTCACAGCTCCACGTGGTCCTCTCCTTAATCCTCTCTCTTTTCTCTCTCCTGCACTCTCTCCTCTCTCTTTCTTTCCCTCTCTTTTTTACTCTCCTCGCTCACATACTCTCCATCCCTCTAACTCTCTTTTTTATACCCTTTCCTCTTTCTCTCTTTTCTCCCCCTCTCTCTCTCTCTCCCCCCTTGCCTACTCTCCTTTTGTCCATCCCACTTTCTCTCTAAACTTCCCCTACACCTGTTTCTCTCTCTTTTTTTCCTCCTCTCTCTCCCCAACCTTTTCTTATACTCCCCTCCTCGTTCTTCATTTGTCTCTCCCTCTTTCTTCTGCATCCTTTCTTCAATCTCTCTCCATCTGTTTCTCCCCTCTCTCTTTCTCCCTCTTCTACACCTTTTTATCTCTCTTTCCCCCTTCTCTTGGTTATTTTTTCTCTATCCACCCCTTTCTTTTCCTCTTTTTACTCTTTCCTTTCTCTTTCTTACTTTTTCTTTATACATCTCTTGCTCCGACACACCTTGTCCCCTCTCTCCCTCTTGCTCATTCTCTTTTTCTCCATCCCACTTTCTCTCTCCGCCTCTGTTTCTTCCTCTTCTCTCTCCCCTCTTGTTCCTTACTCCGTGTCCTTCTCTCTTTTCATTTGTCTCTTTCTCTCTCACTCTTTCTTCTACAGCCTTCTTCATTCTCTCTCTCCATCTTTGTGACTCCCCCTCTCTATCTCTTTCTTCCACATTCTCCCTACAATCGCTCTCTTTCCATCTTTGTTCCTCCTCTCTTTCCACCTCATGTTCTTTCCCTCTTTTTACTTTTCTCTCCATCCTGCTCTCTTTCTTCTATACCCTTTCTTATTTCTCTCTCTCTTTCCTTACTCTTTTTCTTTCTCTCTCTTGCCCACTCTTCATCCAACATTCATTCTTATTTACTTCGACACCATGTTCTTTTTCTCTCCCCACCTCTGTTTCTTCCTTTCTCCCCTCCCTTCTCGCTCTTCATTTGTCTCTCTCACTCTTTCTGCTACACCCTTTATTCAATCTCTCTCTCTCCACCTTTGTATCTCCGCTCTCTCCTTCCTTCTGCATCTTTTCTTCAGTCTCTCCCTCTCCACCATTGTTCTCTTCTCTCTCTCTTTTCTTTCCTTATCTTTACTCTCACTTTTCACTCCCCTCTTTATCCAACTTCCATTCTTATTCTCTCCCTTTGTCTCTCTCCTCTCTCTCCTTCCTGTTCTTACTCTTTGTCCTTCTCGTCTACACCCTTTTTATCTCTCCATTGCTCTATCCCCTGTTTTTGCTACATCCGTCTTTTGATTTCTTATTCCTCACTCTCCCTCTCTCTTTACTCTTCTGCACTCTCTTCTCTCTTTATGGCCTGTTTGCCTCCATCCATCCCTTTCCCTCCCTTTTGCCTTTTCCTCTCTTTCTCTTTCCCTTCTCTCTTTCCTTTCTCATTCTCTTTCCCTCTCGTCTCCATCTTTCTTCTACACCCTTTTTTCTCTATCCATCTTTGTATATCTCTCCTCCCTCTCCTTATCCTCGCCCCTTTTCCCCCATCTCTCTTTCTCACTTTTTTCGCCCTTTCTCATTACTCTCTCTGAATTTCTTCCATGTCATTTTCTCTCTCTCTTCCTCTCCTCCTCTCCCTTTTCTTGGTCTACTCCCTTTCTCCTTCCTCTCTTTTGCCTCTACCCTTCGTTCCTCCCCTCTCTCCTCCTCTCCCATCACACCTGCTCTCTCTTCTCCATCTACATCCTTCCTTCTTACTCTTGCCCACTCTCCCTTTCTCAATGTCAGTTTCTCTCTACATTTCCTCTCCTCTCCCTTTCTAGCTTTAATCTTCTCCCCTCTCTTTATTGAACTCTCTCCTCTCGCTCTCCTCCATCCTTCAGTCATTTCTCTCCCTCTTTTCCCTCTCTTTATCTCCTCCTCTTCCTCCCTTCTTTTCTTTATTCACTGTTTTATATCATCCGTGCAACACATTCTTTACTTCCGTCGTCATGGAAACAGCCCCAGACAAGATGAGGAGCAGAGAGAAAGAGGGAAAGGATGAGTAAAGAGAGAGAGTGAGGAAAAGACACAGGGGGAGGAAGAAAGAGAGAGAGAAAAAAAAAGTTAGAAAGAAAGAAAGAAAGAAAGACAGAAAGAAAGAAAGAAAGAAAGAAAGAAAGAAAAGATTGAAAGCAGCAAAGATTGATAGAGAGAGAAATAAAGTGAAAAAGAGACAAGGAAAGAGAAAGACAGAAAGAAACCAAGAGAGACTGATAAATGGAGAAGAAGGAGGGAAAGATAGACAGAGGAGATAAGAGAGAGAAAGGAGAAATGGAGTGAGGGATAAAATGAGAGAGGAAAGAGAACATTAAAGGGTGGAGAGGAAGTAGAAGAGAGAAAGAGTGAGAGAGAAATAAGACAGCGATAGAGAGGAGACATAATGAGGGAGTGAGCGGAAGAAGGAAAGACCAAAAGAGGGAGGGGATGGGAAAGGCGAGAAGGAAAGATAGAGGGAGGGGAGAGAGAAAGAAAAGGGGTGAGAGAGCAAGGGACATGCAAAGAAAGGAGAAAGTGAGAGAGACAGGAAGACTGAGGGATGAGTGAGAAAAGGAGAGAAGGAGAGCAAGAGGAAGAGTGAGGGGTGAGAGAATGAGTAAGAGAGAGAAAGAAAGGAGGGGGAGAGAGCGAGTGACAGAAAGAAGAAAGAGGTAGAGGATGTAACAATAGAGAGAGAGAGAGAGAGAGAGACAACAAGATAGAGAGAGGAGAGAAATAATGAAAGAGGCAAAGACAGATGAAGAAGAGGAGAGTGAGAGAGAAAGAGAACAGGTGCTGAGGAGCCCAAAATACTCAAACCGTGACATGAAGATTACATCAGGAAGTGTAAACGCTCCTTATCGTTCAGTCCTACAGTGTGTGGCCTTAAAGGGCCCATGGCAGGAAGGACTACTCATGTCACTAAAAGGCAGGTAAGATAATTCTACACAATTATTAATGATATGGCTAAAAAATATACAAATCATTTCCCAGTTTAGCTTTTTTTTTTAGCTTTGTAATTTTACTTCCTGGTTGTAAATGATGACATCACACTAGGAAATGACCACAACAACCGAACTGTACACTGGAATAAAACCTTTTTTTTTTTTTTTTGACAAATAAAAATATATGTGGACACCTTTATTTGATTTATTTAGTTGAATTCATGTTTAAAGGGTCAAAAAATAGTTGTTTATTTTGTGTGAATTATCTATAACCTTTGGATGAAATGCGTCTTAGTTTTCCCAGTGTGATGTCATCAATTTGATTTTACTTCCTGTCATTTTCAACAGGTTTTTACCCTCCACGAACAGCTACTTGATTGATGTAAAACTAGATCATTTGTATTTACAGGAGGTATTAATACACCAAATAAAATCAAAATGAGAAAATCATAAAAACCTGTTATACACACTTTAACATTCTCACAAAAATGTTCCCAGAAATATCCATCTTTAGAAATATTATGCAATTGTAATCTGTGAACTTCCCTGCAGTTGTATAGATACAGTCGGCCCACAGTCGTCATATTGGGGGGCGTGGTCTGGATTCAATAGTATATGCAACAATTTCCCTGTTCTTGATCTTGACCATCGCGGTAGCATTTAGCTCACAGCTGCCGTTAGCAATCTTGGATAACTCGACAAATTTGGGCCGTTCGACCACTGTCTGTATTTGGCACAATATATGCTATACTCTGTGTCTGAGTTGCTATTCTACATTAAAATGAATGGATTGTTTACCCCACAGATGTCCATTTATGCCGACTGTATCTATTGATTCAACAGGAATTCAACCTTTTTTACTTTTCTAATGTGTTTCTTGGCAAATGATGTGTTTTTGAGGCACAACTAATTCAAGTCGAGTGGTTTTACACCAGAAAAGTAGATCTAAAACTACAGTAGGCAGTAGCATTTAGCCCCTGTCTTCCATTAGCATTTTTTGCATTACTGTATTAGCATTAGCCTTTTTGAATAACTGTACAGAACTGTTGGACCACTTCATTCTTTTTCTCCATGTCTTTGTGTCTGTATTTGGAACAATATACACATGACTGCATTTGCTCTTTTAGTTGTTGAACAGTGAGTGACAGAGCAGCTTTTCTCCATTAAAATGAATGGATTTCTTCCTTGCTGAGGTTTGTTAGTGGGCGTTCTCTTATACATTATCTATAGAGCTCCTGCACCATGTGATTAAATTGGCTGAGGACACTAATAACATTAAATGAGGCTGTAATAACACTTGTGATATTACACATTAGTGACCCTTACATGGCTCAAGTGTGCTTTTAAAGAGAATAGATTGCACGCTAATTCTGCCAAATCTGAACACTGATTCACATTCCACTTTCTAATATCAACAAAAGTGTCTCTGAAGATGTTTGTGAGAAATACACTTCGTTATAATGCCCTGTACAAATAAAGCTTACTGATATTAACAGTTAAAATGATGAAATCTTGGTAAAATAGTGAAAAAAAAATGGAATTGAATTGAATAATGAAACTTGTACGTGACAACACTGTTTTTAAAAGCTACTGTGACTGTTTTTATTCTTCAAACAACTCACTATCTCTTAATCAATAGGTAATAAAATTGCTAATGCACAATCTTAATGAAGATTTAGAATCGTTATATCGACACAAAAATGCATTTGTAGTTTGAATAATGTGAAGTTTGATGCACTAGAGTCTGTTTAGTTGCATAAATCCACTCCTCATGGACAGCCACCATTGTGGAGTTTGGTGGTGCATGCTGGGATAGCGTGACCACAGCAGCAGGAGCTCTGTTGTACTACAGACAGTCACGAAGACATGGAGGATAACAGCCGCCCAACGGCCCAAATGAGTATAAATAGTCAAGAATGCTAACAGTAGCTGCAAGCAACATGGTAGCTAAATGATACCGCGATGCTAGCACCACCTGTTGTATTTTCACATCTACAGAAAAATCCATTAACTTTTCTGAGGCAACGCCATGTAAACAACGTCTGTTACTCAACTGTGATTCGACTTGAATGAGTTGTGCTTAAAATAACTGAAAATCTGGACATCCATTCACTCTTCACCTTCTAATATCACCAAAATTGCCTCTTTATTATCTTTATTATAACACCCTGTGCATATAATGACAATTAAACATCTGCTGGCCAATTTGCCTAGAAATGTTTTGTGAAAACGTAATATTAATTCAATCAATAGAGAATTTCCACCAGACGACGCCCGTCGTGTTACCCACTGTATCTATGGGCTTTTCTGTACATCTTAAATATTGATGTCAAATAGGCAGATATAAGTCATAACCTGACACAGGTGGTATTGGCTGACAAAAGACTGTCCTGTGCGTTAAACCCTGCACCTCAGCATTCCTCCGTCTGCGCTCAGAGTGTACATGAAGCCACGCTCTCCTCTGCCTTACATCACCACAAACTCAAACTAAATTTAGCTCACCGGATCTGAGAGCGCGGAGGGCTTCACAGATTCTCCACAGACAGCACACTCCAGCTCCTGAGGCTAAACCTGCCCGAGTGCTGGCAAAGCCGAGTTTAAACGGATTAACAAAGGTCAAAGTCATGCTACGGGAAAACGGAGTATGAGGGGAACGGCGTACGGGTACAGTCCCTCCTGACGTGTAACCATCGTGGCATGTGACACCACAGCACAAATACTAACAACGCCACCCAGAGATGGGACCAGGATTATATAAAAATGTAAATATAAGGTGCACAGAGACAAATAGTTCCATCCATCCATCCATCCTCAGCTCCTCCTCTAGACGTGGAGGAGCAGCGGCTCTACTCCGAGCTCCTCCCGTGTGACTGAGCTCCTCTCTATCTCTAAGGGAGCGCCCAGCCACCCGGCGGAGGAAGCTCATTTCGACCACTTGTATCCACGATCTCGTCCTTTCGGTCATTACCCAGAGCTCATGACCAGGTGAGGGTAGGAACGTAGATTGACCGGTAAATCGAGAGCTTTGTCTTTCGACTCAGCTCTCTCTTCACCACAACGGCCCGATACAGCGCCCGCATCACTGCAGACGCTGAACCGATCCACCTGTCAATCTCACGCTCCATCCTTCCCTCACTCGTGAACAAGACCCCGGGATACTTGAACTCCTCCACTTGAGGCAAGGACTCTCCACCCACCCAGAGAGGGCAAGACAGCTTTTACCGGTCGGGAACCATGGCCTCGGATTTGGAGGAGCTGATCTTCATCCCAGCTGCTTCACACTCGGCTGCAAACCGTCCCAGTGCATGTTGCAGGTCCTGGTTTGAAGAAGTCATCAGGACGACATCATCTGCAAACAGCAGAGATGATCCTGTGGTCCTCAAACCGGACGCCCTCCACGCCCTGACTGCGCCTAGAAATTCAGTCCATAAAAATTATGAACAGAACCGGACCGAACAAATAGTTCCATTTATATTCTGTTTATTTTGTATGTTTTCAGTTTGCGTAAGTAGTTCTCGTTCGTTTCACATTTGTCAGTTGACTTCAATTTCAATTCAATTTATTTTTGTAGTGCCCAAAATCACAACAACAGTTGCCTCAATGGGCCACAGGTAGAAAGCAGTTCAATTAAACAATGAAACAATAGAATTTAGCAGTGGCTGAATATCCCAGAGCGCCCCCTGTCTTTGACCCTCCTTCTCTCAAGGAAAAACTACAAAAAACCCTGTGGGAATAAGTAGAAACCTCAGGGAGAACCACATGAAGGAGAGATCCTCCTCCCACAGACGAACAGACTGCTTCAGTTCAGTTGTTTCTTTAGTTTTCTCTGTTCAGTCTCACGTTGCATTTCATATTGTTCCAGTTTTAACAGTTCACGACACAGACGCAGTTAGAAAAGAGAGGCCCAGTGCCATACAGACTGTCCCGGAGACAATCAGACTGCTTACTTCTTTGCTCCAGTGTTCTGCTGGTCATGGTCCTGTCAGCCGTCACCTGTCAAGGGTGCACAGCAACAAGCCTTTACATGAAGTAGGTTCTACTTTTAGTGCAACGTGGATCAATGACTAGTTATGTTTGGAGTGAATGTAATGGTTTCATATTCAGGGTCAGAGCTGAGTCGGCCCATCGCTGCCTGGACTGTGTCCCCTGGAGTCGTCTTTTGTGTTCAGCCATCTTGACAGTCGGGAATGTGCAGTAATGATATTCAATCAACTCTACTAAGATCATTGTAACTCATGAACTGAATGGGCTCTATTTAAAAATCAGGAATCAGGCCTAATTTAACATCATGAAACAAGTATTTAATAATAATAAATAATTTAATTTTTTTAAGTATTGTTATTAAATGGAATTTGCCTACTTTTGCCTCCTCACCTGCGCTCTACTGTGCTGCATAAGTTGGGACATTGCTGCTGATCCTTAAAAATGAACCAGTCAGTGTTTGTAATATTTAATATACATTGCATGTGTCACGTGTTGTCATTGTTTTCCAGATTCTACAGAGATTCTACAAATCCGACATATGGGGCTGTGTAGGTTGTGTTTTTAGCATCCGTGGCTAAACCTCCGCATGTCTCCATCATTTATTCATGTACTCTTGGCTTCATGTGCCGTCTTGAACTGTATGTGAAATATAATGTATTGTGTCAAGGCTTCAGCTGGAGGGAAGCCTCCCTTTTTTCTTTGCTCCTCGTGTTTCCTGGTCCTGTTCCATTTGATAAAAGAGCCTCTGGCCACGAAATGGAGCAAACTTTTTTTTTACCAGGTGATCTCAAGTAAAGTGGGCCAAGGACAATAGACACTGTAAGGCTCTTATTGAACCAGACGCATCAGAGACTGAAGTCTTAAAAGTGCTGCACCTGATTTGTACGGTTTAGAAACATGAAAAACAGAACAAGCTTGTTTTAACCCCTTACACTGAAGGTTTATGTTTCCTAAAACGCCAGACTAAAATGAGGCCCATTTCAAACTGAGGCTGTTCCTGAACCCTGTGGAGCACAAACTATTGGCTGGACTCTTTGTAGATGTGTCCTTTGGTGTCTGATTTACTCTGATTACCAGTGGAAACAAGCTCTGAAAAGAGGAAAATTGAAATATAAAGTCTGCCTAAATTTTCTTTTTTAAATCTATGAATGAGTAATGCTGTCTGGAGGTAAGGCCTGAATGACACTAGTTTGGGCTTTTGTTGGGTTTTGTCAATTCCTCTTTCAAAGCTGAAGCAAATTTGACTATAAATGAGTTTTAGGGACTCCATACAGAAGTCCTATTAAATGTTTTACAATTTTTTGGAGAACACTGACCCTGATTGATGAATGGGTGATTGGACTGTACATACGAGGGTTACATCTTTGTTTTTATGTAGCAGCTTGATAGTCTCCTTTTATCAGGTGGTGGACAAAATGAAATAAAGAAAGAAAAAGTCCAATGTAGTGCCGGTGGAGCATTTTCATCTTAAGGGGTTTACAAAAAATGTATGTGAATGAACCACAGGCTTCTGTGTTGAGCTCCATATATTCTGAATACTTCCATGTATTATTGTTTCAGGAAAAAGCTGGACACATTTAGTGATTTTCTACCTCCACAGGGCACTTGACTTGCATTCACACACACACACACACACACACACACACACACAATCAGTACAGTGCAGACACCACCCTCAGCTCATCCCTGGAGAGAGATTTGACCTATGACCCTCTGATCAGTGGACGAGCGCGCAACAAACTGACCTCCTGCCATCCACGACGTCCAGAGATGTCTGAAAGCCTGCAGCCCAGTGTTCTCAGATTTCAGTTCCACCAAATGAAACCTCTCATTTCTTATTCACTCACTTACTTTTGTGTGTGTTTTGTGTTAATTACATGTCGGGCCTGCGTTTGCCGTGTGGAGATAAGCTCAGAATAGATGCTTATCGCACGCCTTCACTGCAGCGCTCATTTGGCGCCTGAACGCACCGCAGCACAAATAAACAAGAACATCCACTGCCTCTCTGGGCTCTGTGGAAGACGGACTACATTATACCACAGACTACATTATACCACAGACTACATTATACCACGGACTACATTATAGACAACGGAAGAGGGCTCTGAGTGTACAGAGCGTCTCAGGAGGTCACAGGGTTTTTGCAGGTTTCAGCAAATCGAATGTATTGCCTTTTAATGCAATGTTTTAATATTTTTAATGCCATAATCAACGTCAAAACTTTTGTTGTGTCAAAAATACTGGCTTCTTACTGTTCCATTGGCCAGAGATTGACCAGAATATAATAAACCACTTTATAATATTCAAAAACCATGCATATGTATGTTTTGAAAATGATCTTTTATTTTTTAGATGATTTAATCACAGAAACAGTCCCAATCAAAAGGTTAAGACCAGTTGAATAAATGGGAAGAGGCACATTTGCACGGTTGGATCTTAAAAAAGTTCAAAGTACAGCTTCATTAAGCTAAAAGAAATGGGAGTGAGACAAAAAAAACTGTGCTGAAAACAATCATTTTAAACTGACATAGTCTGTTCTGCAGCTGATCAAAAGTTTAGGCCCACATGCATTTAAAAGCCCAAATCTGTGCAAAAACGTGGATTCAGTGTCATTTTCTGTCAGGTGTTCACCTGTCATGACCATCTGATGGCAAAGGCGTTCTTTTTGATCGTGGTGGGGTAGTTGAGCTGCATAAGCAGGGCCTCTCCATCACTGCTGAGGTGGGACGCATAAGACAGCCATTCGGAATTTCTTAAAGATCCTGAGGCTTATGGAGCAAAAAAGTCAAATGGAAGACCCAAAAAACGACACAGCACTGAGCCGGAGGATCTGATTGTCTGTCCATCAAGACACTCGACGATCCTGGACCCAAATGAAGGCCGTTACTGGAGCAACTGCAGCCCAATAACATCAGACACATCTGACACTGGAGGACTTCAGAAACAACAAACATCTCCAGAGGCCTCGTCTCCTTGAACGCCACAGAACTGCAACTTGGACTTTCCAAGAGACACAAACATGGGACATTGAAAGTGGAAGAGAATAACATCCCTCTTTGGACCGTCCTGTGTGTTCCTCTGATCTAAATCCAACTGAGAACCTTTAGGGACGAACGGCAAGGGACGTTTACACAAATGGAGCACAGTTCAGACAGATGTCCTTCATGAGGCCGTCTGCACCACTTGGACAAATGTTCCTCTCACCTCCTGGAAACACTTTACCAAGCATGCTGCAATTCATTTTGAAGTGATCAACAATAACAGCAGCGCTACACATTACTGACAGAATTCATTTAATGACTTTTAATGCTTTTTAATGCCCTGTGGAAACCCTGATCAAGTTAAACACCACAGCACAAAGTCATTATTTCTCACCAAACACTGAACCCTTAATAATAAACACTTCTAATGCACTTTACAGGTGGAAGTCTGTCAAAGCGCTCAGTATTCATGAAACACACACCATCGCAAATACCACACCCATCTGGATCCCACGCGGCAGAGAAGTGCCTCGACTGTTATGTCACGAGGGCCGTGTGCAGAGATTCACTGTCAGGAGGGTCAGAGACGATGGTCAATACAGAGAGTCAGCTGGGAGCATTTGACCCAACTATGTACCTTTTAATGAGACTCAGAATGTTCATTTTAGGCCTATTGACCTTATTCTGCCCCGCCCACTTTTGCCGTTTTTTGCACTTCAGTCTGTAAACGCACTTCCGTTTGACGAGAACTCCGTTAAAGCTAATGACGAACGAGGGAAAAGTCTCACCGCTAAAATGTTACATAAAGTAGGTAGATTTGTGTAAAATGTTTAATGAACACGAGCAACAACAAGTCAACAACGTAACAATTTCCTGGTCAGTCTGAAAACGGCTTTTTAGTCCATGTAGAACTTATTTTCTGTTGAGCTCGTCTGCTTCATGTAAACTAATACAACAGAAACAAGACGGCGGCGCGTAAGGCAACTTCCGGAATAAGGTCAATATCACAATCTGATGTTATTGAGGTGAGTGCAGTGTGCAATGAATGAATTAAAAGTGTCAATAGATCATTTAAAGAAATATTTAAAGCTTCATTTTTAAAATGACTCTCGGCCAAATTGACCGAGAGTCATTTGCAGCCTCAAAGAAGTACTGCAGTCTCAGTGCTGTGAGCCAATGTTTCCCAACCTTTTTGTCTGGAGTCTTTGTCTCATACTCAGAGTGTCCCTTAACTTGAGTTTCAGGCAAAAAATACTACTTACTAGTCCCATGGTTGCAATTTTATTTATTGTTTTAATTATATTTATGGTCCAAGACACTCCAAAAAGATGCTAAATTTACAACTAAGGACACTTTTTTATTTGGATAAATGTACATTTCATTTTCTTTTCAAACCTAAAACCAATCTAAGTACCCCCTGGTACCCCTAGGGGTCCCCGTACCCCTGGTTGGGAAACACTGCTGTAAGGAACGACATGACACACCCCTCTGTAGAGAAAGGGACTGGACCAGAGCAGTGGAAGTCCCGCCTTCTGAGTTTGACGAGTGAGTCTGACAGATTCTTTTAACGCTCAACAACTTCATGAAATCCTGAATTAATTAAAACAACTTTTTAATTTTAATTAAGGTTTAATTATTTCTTATTTATTGACATTTTTAATTAATTAATTGCACATTGAAGTAACTCATTCAGCATTTCATTGTTTCAATGTACATATAATTATTAAAATGTATATTTAATTAATTCAGTGTAGACTATAATTAATGACATAAAATTAGTTATGAATTTTACTTTTAATCAGTTCATTTTGGCCCACTACAGCCTCCATAGTTGATCCACTAGACGTGTGTGGTTTTGAGGACCATGTGGACGCCCTGTTGTGTTCAGTCGTACCTCCTGCTGAGACAAATAAAGCTTGTGTTATCTGTAATGTTGATTGGTCTGTGCTGCCCGTCACTTTCCTCCACAGCAGTTAAACGTGTCATTTTCTCAGAGTGAGCGGAGCGTGGTTGGCTGACAGACAGGTACAGCGCTCCTGCGGCTCCGCCTCCATCCTCCTCTTCACCAATCACTGAATTAAGGAGCTGCAGAGGTTTATTTCAGTGACACGTCTTTGAGTAAAGCTGCATACGCCGTCAGGAGGGGTATATATTTTTTTATTTATGTGTAATGGCCTCTACAGCCAGTAGATGGAGCCACAGCTAAGTCAAAATGGCATCTCCCAACGCAGTGATAACGTTAAATTTGTCTTTATAAAAGCATTTTATTTTGAGTTCTAAAACATGAGACGTCAAACTGAAGACTCTCAAGAGCAAGTCTAAAGGACAATAACAATATAAATAGTGCAGAATATTTCTCCTTTAAGTCCAATATAAAAACTGCCATATGGCAACTGAATGAATGAGCAGAAAACGTTCACCCTGTGACTGCAAGAGGTGCTGGAGACATGGGCTTTTTAGGGTGGCACACAAAGTCTAAAAGTTTGCAGCCCCCAGATTTAGAACAAAATCAAACGGAAGAATAGCAACTGATATTCAGGAGCTAATGGGGACCTTAATAAACTAAAGTAAACCACAGATTAAAGGGTGCTTCTATCTTCAGTTCAGCAGAAAGCTTTAGTCCTGTATTATTATGATCATGTTAGTGTTCATACAGACAGACCGTGTGTTTCTCTGATTTTTCATTTGCTGTGGGGACATGAGTGAATATCAGGCTCAGGCTCCGTGTGATAAAGTCATCGCACTTGTACCTGTTAGCAGAGGCTAGTGCAACATGCTAACGGTGTTTTCGTGTTTGTAAAAGTTTCTAAATGGAAGCGAAATGGGAAGCCGAGGTCCCGTGTGCGGCGGATCTCCTCGGCGTTACTTTGCGCTGCACTTGTGTTTACATTTTGACAAAGATTGATCGTAGATGCAGCGACAGGAGGCTCACTCTGCGACCGGCTTAAGACACGCCCATCTAAAGAGCTCAAAACGGGTAGTATTGTATGTTATGGGAAAAGCGTGTATGTTTGGCTGATCGGGCAAGAGAAAACACTGAAGGATCATAAAAAATGCTCTTGTTCATTCCACATTCATAAATGCCTTCAGATTCCTCGCTCTCGGCCCGCGGCGCTGAATAATTCAAATGTGATTCCAAACGCAGTGGTAAACTCTGCTGGTTCAAATCAGCATCACTTTACATAAAGCTAAATGTGCGCGTGCTTTAGAGTGCGTACATATGTGTCCTGTAAACAACAGCAGATGAGTCGTGCATAGAGACTAATGCTTTTCTGTCATGAGATAAATGCAGCGTGGAGCTTATATGAGCCGTAGAATACATTACTGTCACAGTCTGAGTGCGCCGTTCAGAATAAAGATGGAAGGGACGCAAAACATTGTTCAGAGCACAATTTTCCTTCTCCCAACCAAACTACTTTACACTGCGTTCCAAATTATTATGCAAAGGGTATTTTTCTCTGATTTTGATCTTAATTTTAAAGTGAAAACAGTTCAAATGCATTGTTCCAAAGTATTCTGCACAACAGAGCTTCAAACCATGTTATTGTTGTAAAGAACTAAAAATGGTCATTTGCTAAATTAGAAGCATTAGCAGATCATATTTACTGAAATCAAAAGCTATTTCAATCAAAACATCTGAACAGGTCGAGTTACATTTGAACATAGGACCTTATTTGATGGAGCCTCACAATTCTTGCATCTGTTGAACTTGTGAGTTGGTGGAGAGTTTCTGCTTGAATTTCTTGCAGGATCAGAACAGCCTCCAGAGCTGCTGTTTGGATGTGACCTGCTCCTGCCCTCATAGAGCTTTGGCTTGAGGCACCAGAGGTTCTCAATAGGGTTGAGGTCGTGGGAGGATGGGGTCCACACCATGAGTTTCTCTTCTTTTATGCTCAGATGATGCAGAGGTGTTCCTGCAGCATGAGATGTGCATGAAGAGGATTTTGTTACAGAAAGCACGGTTCTTCTTTGTCTTTGCTCAGTCACAAACTCCACACGCTTTACAGTCATTTTCACCTCTTCAGGGACCCTAAAGGGGCCCACCAGCTCTCTCCCCATGACTCTGGGCCAAAAAATGACTCCGCCCCCTCCTTGCTGACATCACAGCCTTGTTGGGACATGGTGGCCGTCCACCAACTGTCCACCACTCCATCCATCTGGACCATCCAGGGCTGCACGGCCTTCATCACTCTTTGAAACTCTTTGAAATGAGTCTTCATATATGTCTGGGCCACTGGGCCGTTTGTGCTTAGGAGCACTGGTTAAGGGTGGCCCAATAGAAGTTTTATGCAGAACTGCAGCCTCTGGAGGATCTACACCTGGATGTTCTGGACTCCAGAGGCACCAGCAGCTTCAAATACCTGTTTGCTGTTTGTAATGGCATTTTAGCTGCTGTTCTCTTAATCCGATGTGTTTGTCTGACAGAAGCCTTCCTCATTGAGCCTTTATCTGCACCAGTCCATGTGTGCTCTGAATCAGCTACACATCTCTTAATAGTATGATGACAATATTTAAGTTTTTGTGAAATATCTAAGATTTTCATACCTTGTCCGAGGCATTCAACTATTTCACGCTTTTCAGCACTAGAGAGATCCTTTTTCTTTCACATGTTGCTTGAAAATGGTGGTCTGCTTCAAAATGTGGAACGTCCTTCTTAAGTACTTTTTCCTTTAATTGGACTTACCTGGCACCTAATTGGCTCAGGAGTCTAAGATTGATATCACTGACCCAAAGAGCCCTGACACACAATACCATCTATGAGTTTTACTGGAAAACAAACAAAAAAAAGACCTTTATGACATTTAAACACAACTTGCATAATAACTTGCAACACGGTGTATACTAAACATTTCTAAAACACAGCTGAACAAACGCTTGAGTACATGACGGCGGTGGGCTTGATTTATGGAATACCTTTTTTCCATTTAAATTTTCTTGAAAAGAAGTTTAAGAATTAATGTTTTGCAGCTCATCCCAGAAACGTCTTCAGTTGATCCGTCAAAACAGGAGTCACTGCCGTTTGTCTGTCAGAGTTATCGTAGTTAAAGGGGCTGTACCTGATTTTTACTGTTTTGAAACATGAAAAACTGAACTAATTCATGTACCTGATTTTTACATGTAATAAAGATAAGGTAAAATGAGACCATAGAGCTTTCTTTGCATCTAGCAGGAAGTGCGCTGATAGCATGCTATTGTTTAATAGCTTTATCCGGGATATTAGCTCTGGACTAAGTGCTTATAAACTCATCGCAGTGAATATTTATGATGCTTGGGCTGCATTAGGAAAGTGAGCGATACATGTGACTGATGGAAAGACTTTAACATCTACTAGTTTTGTTTTTCATGTTTAAAAACTGGAAAAAATCTGGTACAGCTCCTTTAATGTCAGAGTGTGACCTTTTCTTCCCTGTCAGTGCTCAATCACTTGTTTTGGACCTAAACTTGAATGTGAATGTTTAATTTTCTTTTATATTACTTGCTGTGGTTTTGTTTGCTGCTGCAATCGAGTAAGACTTACATGACGAAGAATGGACAGCACTAAATGAACCCACTTGTCCCAATTGGCTGCACTTGGACCTGCGTTTTGTAAAAAATAGGGCACGAGCGGGAGCGAAGGTTGGAGGAACGGACGGCGCACATGACGTGCCACCGGAGCCACCGTTTGAAAGAGCAAAGTGAAGGACGGTGCTTTGAGCCCCGTGTGCAGGAGGTCGCAGTGAGAGGGACGACGCTGGAGGTGACCACTGTCTGTGAGGAGCGTGTGGCACCGTGAGGACAAAGACAAGTAAAGGAACGTGATACAACTGAGAGGCTGAAGTGCTGGGGATGTGGGTGCGCCATAGACTCTGCCCTGACTTCGACCCTAATGACAGGGGCTGGCTAGTCTTCGATGCTCCTGTACGCATGTGGACCTGGAGGGTTTATGTCTTTGGTCCTATTTACCAACTAAAGAGGGTTTAAAATACACTCAGAGAATAGACTTTAAAGCAGCTCTGCTGCTGTTCAAGTCTCTCAAAGCACCAAAGTACATGTCTGACATGTCAGTGCCTCCTGCTGGTGCCAGAGTCAGGACTAAACATGGACCGGCCTCCTGCTGGTGCCAATTTTAGTGCAGTTTTTCTTGTCATGTGAAGCATTTGGATTGCCTTGTGTATGGATTGTGCTCTACAATTAAACTTGCCTTGTCTGTTGAGGTTGACTATTTACTTTTTATCTGCAAATTATTGTTTTATCTGTGGGATTTTTACCTTTTTAGTCTTTTTTTTATTATTATTTTTTTTAATCTGCCCCACCTCAATTGACCATTGTATGTAGTAACTAAATTTATCTGGGTTAGACTTGGTGCATGGTTGTTGTCTCATTTCCAGACAGTTTGGTGGTCTGTGCGAAAGAAAGAACATCACACTAACTTCACTGAAACCAACTCAAGGTTGTAAGCTGGATTTGTTGTCTTACTTCAATCTATAAAACTATATTGGGTCAACAAATGTCGAAGAAACTTGGAAACACATTGGAATGTATTTCTAAGTGCAAAAACCAGTAGAAAACAGTGAGTGACCTTCATCATCTGAGCCTGGAGAGGACCCTTGTGCTCCAGCTGCTCCACAGAAGAATGAATGAAGAAGAATCCAACAGGTAAAAATAACACGACTGATCTGAAGCTAATGTGACCAAATGGAGACGGAGATGAACCTAACTGCAGCCAATGTTATTTCTTTGGTACTTTTTGCTTCCCTAAAAAACTTTGCTTCAAACACTTTGCCAACTTAAATTAATTTTAAAACTAAACAATGGATAGACAACTGACATCACTACCATTTTCAAATATAATGATGATTTTAACAGGGAATATTGCAAGTTAGAAGAATTTGGATGAATTTGAACTTTCTTTACACTTGAGCAAAACAGAGGTGATTTTCTTTGGTAATAATAAAGTTAAATCTGCATCATCGATAAAAACAAATGATGTTGCTATTAATAGGGTATTACAGAATAAATCATATAATCAGGGTATAATCGTGGATGACAAACTAAGCTGTAAACCCCACACACGCACTGAAGGCATCCAAATGTATCTCACTAATAAACTATAAAGCTTTATATTCACTGCACACTGGTTCTGTCTCAGCTGACGTTTGGCTTTGAGGTTTGGGGTAACAATGCTAAAAGTCATCACACCCCCTCAGCATTGTGCAAATACCACATGAACCAT
The DNA here is from genome assembly GCA_019453435.1 of Rhinogobius similis. Taxonomy (NCBI): domain Eukaryota; kingdom Metazoa; phylum Chordata; class Actinopteri; order Gobiiformes; family Gobiidae; genus Rhinogobius; species Rhinogobius similis. The sequence continues at coordinate 580,384 of CM033619.1, read as the reverse complement.
TAACGAATTAGGTTCACTTGATCACACCTATATTTTATTTTGCAATCCAACATTTTAAAATGGCGAGACTTCAAAATGTTCAAAAATGATTTACTCAAAAAGACAAAGGCTGCTCCTGGTGGTGAGGACCACAGGGAGGAGCTGGTGCGTGCCTGTCTGTGGGTGAAGCTTTGGAGCAGCCTGGTACACACCTAAAGAAAGCCTGTCAGGATCCTCAAGATTGTGCTCCTCCTGTCTGCCCCCTCCTTCCTGAGCTTCCTGTCTCTCCTCCTCCCTGGGTGTGTCCTTCGGGGTCTGGCAGCATACACACCTGCATCCACTTACATCATTACCTGCAGCATAAGAAGTCGGGTCCTTCATTCACTCATTGCCAGTTCGTCATATTACTACTACAGTTAGTACTGCGTTTTGGCTCCAGAAAACTCAACTCACTTTTGTGCATTTTTGGAATTGTTCTTCACCTTGTCCTGTGTCCAGGTGTCCAGGTGTCCCTGCTGCCTCTCCCCACCACCTGCCTGCTCCTGTGTGTGTGCCTGCCTACTCCTACCTGCTTGCTCCTGTGTGTGCCTGCCTGCCTGCCTATCCTGGACACCCCCCAGCCCTGTAACCACTTACCTGTCGTTGTAAATAAACTGTGTTTCACCTGCCTCCGTTGTACTGCTCTTGGGTCCTAAGTCAAACCCCTGACAAAGCCTCAACTATCCAAGTGTTCAAATCACAGAATATAACACAGTATAAGAGTGGAAGATGAATCAAACAAGCTGAAGTGTGTGTGTGTGTGTGTGTATGAATATATGCATAGTGGTTGATATGTGTGCATGTATGTGTTATATAATCATTTAAATATCATGAAGGTATTATAAATGTACAAATCTGTGTAAATATGGAATTATGTATGTGCATGGATATGTGCTTAAGGAGTAGAAAACTATTCTGTTCAATGAAGGCTTTACAGTAGCCCATAACATATGAACAAACACACAGATAATTGGGTAATGGACATATATGGGTGAAATTTGGGGCAAATGTTTAATTTGTTAAGTGGAAACTCTGTTTCAGGGTGGTCCATGACATGGTGGCAGGTGCAGTCGCTCGGGCTGGTCCTGGACATGAGCGGCAGGTGCTGTGGTGGACGGCTGACCTCATGATGGCATTCGATGATGGTGCTTTGGGTTATTACATCCCTGATGAGCATTTGTTTCATTCTCAAGAAATACAAAGCAGAGACAGAAAGTGTCTCCTTTGGTCAGCAACAGCCGTCAGAATCTCATCTGTTTCAGACCAAGAAGCGTTAGATTCATCAACATCAAACTGACCTTGGCCCAACTGGATATGGACTGGTCCTGACCCTCCTCTGTACATGACACTATGAGCTGCAGTCAGACAAAATCACACCATTACTGGAGCTAAACAGTCAATGAGGAGACGGCTCTGTCCACTGCTCTGTCCAATGCTCTGTCTACAGCACTGTCCACTGCTCTGTCCACGCACTGTCCACTGTCCACTGCACTGTCCACTGTCCACTGCACTGTCCACTGCTCTGTCCACTGCACTGTCCACACACTGTCCACTGCACTGTCCACACACTGTCCACGCACTGTCCACACACTGTCCACTGCACTGTCCACACACTGTCCACTGCACTGTCCACGCACTGTCCACTGCACTGTCCACGCACTGTCCACTGCACTGTCCACTGCACTGTCCACACACTGTCCACTGCACTGTCCACTGCACTGTCTACTGCACTGTCCACACACTGTCCACTGCACTGTCCACACACTGTCCACTGCACTGTCCACACACTGTCCACTGCACTGTCCACTGCACTGTCCACTGCACTGTCCACTGCACTGTCCACTGCACTGTCTACTGCACTGTCCACTGCACTGTCCACTGCACTGTCCACTGCTCTGTCCAATGCTCTGTCCAATGCTCTGTCTACTGCACTGTCCACTCACTGTCCACTGCACTGTCCACTCCAAGGATTGATGTGTCTGACTGCACTGTCCATGCACTGTCCACACACTGTCTACTGCACTGTCCACACACTGTCCATGCACTGTCCACTGCTCTGTCCACTGCACTGTCCACACACTGTCCACTGCACTGTCCACACACTGTCCATGCACTGTCCACTGCTCTGTCCACTGCTCTGTCCACTGCACTGTCCATGCACTGTCCACTGCACTGTCCACTGTCCACTGTCCACTGCCCTGTCCATGCACTGTCCACTGCTCTGTCCACTGCACTGTCCACACACTGTCCATGCACTGTCCACTGCTCTGTCCACTGCACTGTCCACTGCACTGTCCACTGTCCACTGCCCTGTCCATGCACTGTCCACTGTCCACTGCCCTGTCCATGCACTGTCCACTGCTCTGTCCATGTTAACTCTCATGTAGTCCATGCACTACCCAGGTGCAGATTGGCAGTTTCGCTTCCGTCAGTCTGCCCCAGGGCAGCTGTGGCAACAATAGTATCTTACCACTACTGAGTGTGGAGTGAATGAATAATGCAGAGTGAAATGTCTTTGAGTGTCCAGAAAAGTGCTGTATAAGTATAAGTAGACAAGTTTGTCATCAAATCAAATCAAGCTTTATTTATGAAGCCCTTTTCATACAAAAATGTTACACAAAGTGTTTTACAGTGCATTGAAAACATTCCCACACAGGACCATTTCCCACCCAACCCCCCCGACAACCACCGGACCCACACAACCAGACCCTGTACACACTCTCACACACGCACATACTCCCACATACACACATTACACCGTGTGATGTTTTCATGTGGTAGTAAGGCCTTTTATGTGTAAAAACACACATTTTGGACATCAAATCTGAAAAATGGACAAAACCAGATTTCCTGGTTCATTTTGTACACATATAAGTTACAAATAATTTACAGAGGGGATTGAGGATTTCTTCTTTAATCTTATAGTGAACTAAACCTGTCTGAAAATTGGTCTAAAAATGTGCCCTTTTTTTTTACTTAAAACTTTAATAAATCAGGCTTAGAATTGTTTCAAATATATTTATTGAGAAGCATATATGAATTATCACATAACAATATAAGGAAAATTTAGCTTCATTTAGATACAAAAAACAAAACAAACAAAAACAAAAAACTACATACATACACATAAAAATAAAAAAAAACACACACAAGAAACCCTCCCCACATAACCCCTTGTCCCAGGGTGCAATCACTCAAAACTTAGCTGTCCATATTTTGCAGATATAAGATAAATGGCTTCCACATTTCTTCAAAAATCAGGCTTAGAATTATATCAACAAATCCTTCTGTATGTTCCATCCAAAATCTTGTTAAGTACCGATCTTTATGTCTCTGTGGAAGAAAAAGGAATTGAAAATTTAAAAATTTGAAAAAAAAAACTTTTGAAGTTACAATGTCCCAGAGAAATCTATGGATGAAGTGGTTTCAATGGAAGAATCAAACATCTTTAGGAGCAGATTAGACACGTTTGTTGTTTCCACATGAAAACCGAGAGCAAACTGACCAAAAAAACAAAAAAAATTATTATATTGAGTTTTGCCTGTGGTGTCTCGCCTTAAGATCAGGGTTAGGAAACATTTTCAGCTAGTCAGCATGTTGGTAGTAAAATCAGAAAGAAAGGTTTAGCTAGTCGGAACAGTACAAAATGGCATGTGAGGTTGGTAGCCGTTCTCCAGACCCTTGATTTTCCACCAGTGTGCCGGGGAACACTCGTGTGCCGTCAGGTGTTGCCAGGTGTGTCTTCGTAAAATGTCACATTTGAGTTTCGGGATGCACACATAGATTTAATTGAATAATTCACCATTTTGGAGTGTCCTGAGCAAACATCTGTACCAAAAACAGAAAACAACACAATCCCCATCGACAAATGTATAGAACCAGACAGTGATATGGACATTATTTGCCACAGTATATATGTTTGTACTAAAAGGTCTGATTTGGTAATGTGTTAGTTAACGGTGTCCCTTAAGGGCCCATGGTCGTTTAGTCGATTAATCAGTCGATGGAGTTTTAGTCGACCAACATTTTTAGAAGGCGACTGTTTATTTTCTTTAGATTAAGAGGATTTATATGGGAGAACAGCAAAAAAGAAAAGACATGGAATGAGTAAACTGAAGATTTGTGATTGAATCATGAGTTTAATCTAACTTGTCTATCTCTAACAGATAAATACGTTGTTCATTCATACTTTTCTATATAATCAGTTATTTTTGCACAAAGTCTAGTGCAGTTCTTGTCTTTTGAGTGCAGTTCAGGTCAGACATGGAGATACTTTATTTTGCCCCCTTTAGTCACCTAATTGGTTGATGGGACATGTCTGTAGTCGACTGAGTTTCTTTAGTCGACCACAGCTCTAGTCCCTTACTATCTTTTCAGCTAAAAACTGTGCTTCAACTTGAAAAAGGTTGAAAACACTGCCCTGGACACAGCCTCATCATTTGATGATGTTTTAAGTGCATGTCATTTTAATTATGTTTGAAATTTGTCAAGCTATCTTACTAAAGTATAGTATTTCAGTGTTTCAGAAGAATCAACAACGCAATTTTACAAAAAGTGTTACTGAATAATAAATTGTGTTCATTAAGAAATATTTGTGATTTTTCTTTTTTTCCCCAGAAGGGCGCAGAAGCCTTTGTCTGCAGGAGTGAGGATATTACCAACCGAACGGTAATCCAGTCATACCAGGAGAGTCCTCAGGTGTGTTTGTGTCGGCCGTTCATTCGAGTCAGAGGGTCTGTGCAGTCCCAGGTTCGATTCTTGGACTTTGGGCTCTTTTTATGGTAGGACTTGTTGAGAGAACAGGAATCCCACACATTTCAGAACATGTTTGTAGAGGTCTTTCCCATTTGCCAGGTACTTTGATTTGATTATTTCTGATTCAGAAGAAATAATCCATTGTAAAGTCATTGAATATAAAATGCTGTGGTAGTCCATTTTATTTCCTCAAAGCTGGAGTAACCAACTTCTTTTTGTTATTTCTCCCAAAGAGCTTGAAGCCAAAAAGTCTATCTTAAGCTCATAATAGATCGGAGAAATAAATCTAAATTTAATCAAGATTTAGTCATTTCTAATTATCAATGATATGCTTGAGGTTTTTAAATAAAGACACACACAGTCAATCTTCTGCCAGTAAAACCATGAGGTTTGGAGCAGAGTTTAATTTGACTTTTTTTTATGTCAAATGTCAGTTTTGGTCAATCAGGTTTGCATCGATGGATGGAAAATGGATGAGATACAAATCTGTTCATCAATAGAAAAAAACATTGTTGTGGTCATTGCACAGCCCGGCCTCCTCACCACATATGTTTTCTTTGTTGCAGAATCTTTAAAAGGAGAAGGAGAAGGCGCAATCGAGGACAGGACAATAAACAACCGCTTTGGAACACAGCAGGGGACCGACCGGTCTGTCCACGTCCAATCCAACAGCACCTGACAAGCCCCCTCTGCTGCTCTGCCAGGGTCTGGTCCTTCTGTTCTGTGTGGCCTTCTATTACAGTAAGTCATACTTTGACTGCACGGGAAAGACAGCCACAGATCAGTCGAACGGTGACTGTGACCAGTGTTTTTGTTGAATTTTTACATGGTGCTTTAGTGAACCATTTCCATGAAGATGCTGCGGGGAGCTTTGTCCTAGAACCAGCTCTTCTGGCTCAAGGTAAGTATCACTGTGTTATACTGCAATAAAAACACAATGTGTAAATAAACACAACATTCATTCCTGCACGGAAGCTTTTCTCTGAATAAGAAGAGCAAGAGGAACAAAGATGCATTTACTATAGTCAACTTTTTGGCTTTAAAGTTAAACGATGGGGCTTTTACCCTTCAAATCTTCAAATTCAAGCTATTTTACATTTACAAGTTCATAACATGCCATAAAAGATGCCATGCCATGAAATAATTTTTAGTTGAACGGTGATTGTAATTAGCGGTTTGGTTGATTTTTTAGTTGATGCTTTGGGTGATTTTCAGACATCACCCCCAAAATAACAGTTGACATTTGCGACCCCCAACCACAAAAAAAAATAGGTGAGCCGCGATGTGATAAAGTAGCCTTATGTCTAATGTTTTCTTTTATTTTGAGAATGTAGATCTAGAAAAGTTACTTTGATAGATCAACAAATAGGAATCTACATTTACCACTGCATTTGAACAGTGTTGTTTAAGACGGTCGTATCAATATTTTATTTTTCACTAACCAATGCACTGCTGCGCACCAAGTAATCAAGTAAATATTAACTCAGGTACTTACTATCGGAGCGGGCTCATGGAGAGGTTCCTGTCCTGGAGGTGCCAGAAACACCTTTGGGTGCTGCAGTCGTCTGACTCGTTTCTAGTGACGGGAAAGCGCTGGCCCTTTGACGGAGACAAAGGAGCTAAATATTTGTTTGAAGTTCTTAAATAAACTTTAGAGAGCATAAGCATCATTTTTATTGTCCATAATATCTTTGGTTCACACAGTGCAGGTATTTTCATGGATCTCAATGTGACTTTTATGGACTTAGGCAGTTGTCTTCAGAAAGGCAGGACAGCAGCTGGCATCTCCGGAAAACACCTGCGACTATTTAGATTTTAGACAATTTAGATATAGTTTCTAAATAAAAACATCTTAGCTGTCTCAAACCATGTTGGCAGAGCACGGACACCATGAAGGTCTTTGTCAGGTAAAAGTCTGTGTAAAGCTATATATCTGTGCTGCTCTGTGAGACGTCAGAGGAGAAAAAGAACACCAAAATACAAAAAGTAAACGCTTTCCGTAGAAACATGGTGCAATTTTACTCTATTCTTGATGAGTGATGTATGTTGGCATGAACCGATATCATAACAAGGCTGTCACACTAATTAGCACATCCTAAACAGTGGCAGCCCTTACCTCCAAACAGAAACATGGGAGGCACCGAGGAAACGTATCGGGAGACAAAGGCATGCCACAACTGTAGGCCTAGCAGCTAAGAGAAAATACTATATTAAGGATTTTCAATTAATTAGAAACGTCTTTATCCAGAGCTAGGACTCACCTGCAGAGCTTTGACACACACTCGACCCGGAAGGAACCACACACCAGAAGAGTGAGCGGAGTCAGAGAGTGAATGGCAGGTGAAGCAAACCTTTGTGTCCATACAAAAGGCATTCACGAGTTGCCCACAGCTCATCATGCCAGCTTTCCAAGTAGTCAATCTTTAAAGGAACGCCATAGCGCCCTGCCGAGGTAGACACACACCTCTTCTACACACCTTCAGTTGGGAACACGGGGACAAACTGTGGGTAGACTCAACAGGACTCAGTCTTTTTAAATCATGCACCAAATAGCCCAACTAGTTACCCCACACAAAGCAGCTGAAATTAAGGACATAAAATGAAGGCGACGGCTGTGGATGGATGGTACACTGACTAAGGATGCTGACTTCCTGTGCTTTTCTTGTACTGAGCTCAAGCTAACACTGACAGTGGACCGGCTAACTTAAGTGTCAGTAGGGGTTAGTTTTGGACTTCACACTCCTTCCTATCAAAGTAATATTGGTTCAGGTTGGCGCTTGAGGTCTGAAATGTCCCTTCGTCCATAGAAGTTAGCTTGTGTAGCTTGAAGTTAGCTTGGTGTTGGCTAGTTCTCCATACAAGATTATTTAGCATTGAAGCTAAAAGCACTGACTTGGCACAGCTTCTGCCACAAGTTGCTGACTTTAAAACCATGCTAAACTACATTTTTCTCGGGAGACTTAAAGAGATGACCAAACACCAAACATTGCACTATGGGCTTTTGTGTCGACGTACCCTCACTAAAGTTCTACGCAGATTTGTTCACGTAGCATTGCAGCTAGTGTTTAGACCAGATCTAAAGCTCATGTCTCAGAAGGTGAGTCAGGAGTGGGATTTAACTTAACAATTTGGACTAAAGTTTTCTTCCAAGTGTACAGAAGAAACTAACCTAACTAACCTGTCTAACTAACAGTGAATGTCATCATCGTTCAACCTTTTGACCTGTGACCCTCCTGTAGCCTGGACCTGCCAGAGGTTCCTTCCTTAGAGGGGCTTTTTCCTCTCCACTGGAGCTCAGGAGGCTGATGTTGAGGCTGATGTCTTGTTCCAGGCATTGTCCCGGCACGCTGCCGGGACAATAACCTATTTGTATTAGTCCTGGTTTGGTCCTCAGTACAACACAGTCCTGGAGTGAAAAGTTTCAAAGGTACTCATTGGGCAATTTGAAATCAAAATGTTTTGGCTGCCATTTGGAAGTCATTTTCAAAATGAAGATCCTGGTCTGAGGACCCAGAATGTATCCTGCCCTAAGGGAGGAGTTCAATCTGAAACTGGCTCTGGATTCTGCTTGCTTACAGACTAGTTTATAGGTCATTGGGCCTTTCTAAATTAGTTGAGTAAACAAGAGCAGAGCAAGTTTCAGAGCAGAACTTCTCCTTCAGGCCAGGGCTAACAAGTACCTTTAGATTGGAAATGACTTCAGGGTGGCAGTCGAAACGTCTCTTCAAAAACATTGTTCAGATGCCCATCTTTGAAACCTTTTCTACCATGGATCACTCTTAGACATATTAGGTGGAACTCAATGGTTTGTAAGTGTCAAAGCAAAAATGGTGTTGTAGTAAAAGAAAGGGAAGATAAGAGAGGGGGAGTATGTTAACAGAGTAGAAGACCAGAGGAAATAAGCAAAGTTAATGAATATTTAAATGTGTTGGCTGTGCGTGATTGGCCTTGTTCATCCTCTGGCAAATCAGGGGCCTGCAGTCATTTTACGTCAGGAGGGAAATGTGGGAACGTGGCACCAAACCAAGCGTAATAGGACTGAGTGGGGACTGGATCAGATGAGCAAGGTGAATGAAAAGTGCTTTTAATCAGGAAACATAAAATTATTTAATTGGACATTTCTTTGTTTGTGTGTTGTACTCTGATCTCTTTTAAGATGTTTCTACCTGTGGATTACGGATTTGATTCTTCAGTGCTGCTGGAGCAAACTGTAGGGACAAAGAGGGTTCAGAGTGTGGCATCTGAGGAGGAAGAAACCCCCCCCCCACACGGGCTGGTTCCCAAACCCCCCTCATTCACCACCGAGCAAAGTTTATTTGTATAGCACCTTTCACAGACAAAGAAGTCACAAAGTGTTAGACAACAATATGACAAAATACAGAAAAATAAAACGCACTTACAATAGGCAATACATACATACAACAATATGACAGTAAAGTCAGTCCTCAAGTCTTCTGAAATTAAAAGGCCCAAGTGAAAAAGAAAGTTTTGAGTTTGCTTTGGAAAGAGTCAACAGAGTCTAATGAGCGCAGGAAGATGGTTCCAAAGTCTGGAGCCACAGACTGGAAGGCCCTCTGGTCCAAAAACGAGTCCAGGAGCCATCAGCAGCCTCTGATCCACAGGCCTCCTCACAGAGAGGGCGTGCGGCCTGATATGCAGGGCTCTCAAGGTCACTGCACGAGTCTCTTTAGTTCATTCCAAGTAGCCAGGACCTCAGTTTGTTTGATTACAGAAGTTGTTTTTGCTGTGGTCCATGTTTACAGTAAAACCCATCTATAGCCTGTTTATCAGATTTGTTTTTCTCTTGCTCCACATTTCCTTTTTCTCTCAAACGAGGCTGCTATCTCCTGTTGCTATAGAAACACAAACTTCTGAAACTAACTCTGTCCGCGCCACGATAATTAGACCAACAGCTACAGCGGGAAAACATGGAGACGAGCGGGCCTTGGGAGGAGGTCTACAAGAAAACAAACCGCTGTTTAACGCCGCGTTACAAACGGAGCGAGTGGGAGGGGGCAGCACTTTGAAGGCTACACACGCTGCGGGATTTTGATCATGTTTTTTTGCCCTTGAAGATGGGTTTGTTACGTCGTCAGCGAGATAAATGGACTACTAATGGGGTGGCAAACATTTGTAGGTCTTTTAACTAATTCTCTGGATAGCAATAAATGTATATATATATATTTGCAGTCCATCAGAAAGGTGCGCCTCCATTCTGCCTGTCAATGTAAAAAGACCACTTTATACCATTGTTATTCAAACTATAGTGCAAGTTTCTTTTAGTTTTCTCGTTGGATTTTTAGGGAAGACTAAATATCCAATGTCTAAACTGTCCTGTTGAGAGATTGTGATTGTTTGGTTCATGTGTCTGCTTTTAGGATGTTCTCAGTGAGTGGGGTTTATAATATTACTGTTGTTTTTAAATTAACTTAAACTGAAATTAAATAAAACAATCAAAAAACAACAAGGTAAGGTGAATGGGAAACACATCTTAAATTTAAAGATATCAATTGTGAACTTCCCCTGTAGTTTACTAAAGCAAGAAAAAAATATATTACAAGTTTTTCATCATGTTATGTTTTCATGGAAATTAGGCATTTTATGTGGAAAAATGGTCAAAAATACACAAACTGAAAAATGGACAGAACCAGGTTTTAATTTTTTGGTTCATTTTGTTCACATATTAGATACAAAAAAAAAAAAAATTACAGAGGGGATTTTGGATTTCTTATTTAGTTTTTGAGTAAACTAAAAATTCAATTTTTTTTAGATTTAGTTTTAGAATTAGATCAAAAAATCCTTCTGTACGTTTTGTCAAAATCTTCAGAAGCAGGCTCCCACTCACCCGACCGTGAGGGGGGGACAGAAGGTCCAGACCCCCACCTGACTAACTATACATACTATACATACTATACTGTACTATACTATACATACACTAATGTGACTTCACACTGTATTTTATATTGATCTTAACAGAAATGTCACCCATTTCAAACAGAAGCTGTTCCTGAACCTTTGGAGCACAAACAAATGTCTGGACTCTTTGTGAAGCTGAGACTCTGTAGTTTTGACCTCTGCTGTCTGATTTACTCTGATTATAAGTGGGAACAAGCTCTGCTCAGAGGAATATCAACTCTCGCCTAGATTTTCTTTGGTAAATAAAGAGTAAAGCTGCTGTTAGAAGATTCTGACAGACAGTACTGAACATTTGTTGGGTTTTAACATTTCCTTTTTCAGAGCTGAAGCAAGAAAAATATGTAGGGACTTGGAATGAAAAATGTTTAGGCCCGCCTAGGTTTTTTTTTATATACATATATATATATATATATATATATATATATATATATATATAATTTTAGGGTAATTATTTTCTTTGTGTTTGGAGAACAAGCTGACTCTGATTCATCCCAGAATGTTTGATTGACTGAAAATAAGAGGTTAGCTTTTTAAAAATATTTTACCTGTCCAGGTATGTGGTTGGTATGTGGTGAGGGAAATGGAATAAAAGCAGAACATGTGGACTGGGTCTGTACAAGTAAGCTGTAATGTTAATATTAAGGGGTTAATGTCTTCATGTGGTGTGGTCTTGACACATGGCCTCTAACATGTTTAAACGCTTGACTAATGCACCTTAAAGGGGCTGTACACAATTATTTTTCTTTTTTTCATGTATAAAACATTTCTGCAAATGTAGGCTATAATCTGTATTTCATTCATTAATTTCATTACATTTTGAAGACACAATTAAGCACACAAGTGCAGACACAAATGAAAACGTCTTAATAACTCAAAAAACGTGCAGGAAGCCAACGATGCATAATGCCCACAGAGAGCACAAAGTGTGTTCTTCATCTAATTATAGAAGGTTTTATTCTCTGCAAACCAGGAAGTGCATCATTAGCATGCTAATGTTTTGTTAGCTTTGCTGTGACGACAAACTGGCCTCTGAACAGTGTTAAAATAAATAATAATAAATAAATCACTGAGGAATACGTTTGGACCTCTGCAAACTGTTTTGTTTTTTACATTTTAAGAAGGTAAAATTGTGCACTGTACATTGAATTAACTTGCACTGTCCCGTATTAAAAGAAATAAACATAAACCTGTCCTGTTCACCCTTGTGTTTCCATTGTGTGTGCTGTTATTGATCTGAACAAGACACAAGAACCCTCTGATAAGGTCAAACCGATATTGGCGAGTCGCTCCATCTCTCCATTAACGCTCTGTCTTAATTAGTGGTCAGTTATTTTCCCGTCGTCACCTGTAGCCGCCGTTACAAAGTCAAACCCGTCCACGCCCGGCGCCTCACTGATCCCTCACATGTCCCATAAAGTTAAATCAGTGACCACTTTTGTTTCAGGCTTGTGAGCGTTTTGGCCTGAGAAGCGGCAGGGGTGAATGTGCGTGTTGGACCCTTTTCACCTGCTCCAAAGCCAGGATTAATTAAGATTACCGCCGTATTAATCCACGTGTAATTAAGTGTTGCGACCTCCAGGGGGCAGCTCACAGTTTAACAAGGTCATTACACTCAGGTGACCCAGAATTACAGAGAGGACAAGGGCAATTTGGAGTGATGAAGTAATGTTGATGTATGGTTTTTGGTTCACAAGCCACACACAGATCAAAACTCTCAAATCAATCCGACCTGGAAATACTTCACTGACACTGTTTTCCAAATGCCCAAACCGAGTCCATATATCGCAATATTTATTTTAGGGCAATGTCGATTTATCACAGAGGTTTGGATCTGTATCGTAGTGAAGGAATGCTGTTTTTTCCAGATATATACCATCTGTAGATAATTGCTTTACATTTCGTTCATTGTAAACAGCAGTGCATGTCTATAACAGCTTTATAACAGACACTGGTCCAGTGACTTCCTGTTCAAAACTGCAGCCCATACGACGTGATAAGCCCACGAGCCCCTGACATTTCACTGTAACAAGCAGTAGATGGAAATATAGGGGGCGGGACCACATTACACCGTTTTTTTTAATCTCCCCGTGTGTTTCAGGGTCGATTTTAAGGTTCTTCTACTGGTTTATAAATGTCTTAATGGTCTTGGTCTTATCATTCAGAAATGCTTTTACCATATGAACCCTCGGGCCCCTGTGCTCTTCCAGCAGCCGGCTCCTAGACTAAACATGGGCGTGCCTCCTGCTGGTGCCAGAGTCAGGACTAAACATGGGCGTGCCTTCTGCTGGTGCCAGACTCAGGACTAAACATGGACCGGCCTCCTGCTGGTGCCAGACTCAGGACTAAACATGGACCGGCCTCCTGCTGGTGCCAGAGTCAGGACTAAACATGGACCGGCCTCCTGATGGTTCCATAGTCAGGACTAAACATGGACCGGCCTCCTGCTGGTGCCAGAGTCAGGACTAAACATGGGCGTGCCTCCTGCTGGTGCCAGAGTCAGGACTAAACATGGACCGGCCTCCTGCTGGTGCCAGAGTCAGGACTAAACATGGGCGTGCCTCCTGCTGGTGCCAGAGTCAGGACTAAACATGGGCGTGCCTCCTGCTGGTGCCAGAGTCAGGACTAAACATGTACGGGCCTCCTGCTGGTGCCAGACTCAGGACTAAACATGGACCGGCCTCCTGCTGGTGCCAGAGTCAGGACTAAACATGGGCGTGCCTCCTGCTGGTGCCAGAGTCAGGACTAAACATGGGCGTGCCTCCTGCTGGTGCCAGAGTCAGGACTAAACATGGACCGGCCTCCTGCTGGTGCCAGAGTCAGGACTAAACATGGACCGGCCTCCTGCTGGTGCCAGAGTCAGGACTAAACATGGACCGGCCTCCTGCTGGTGCCAGAGTCAGGACTAAACATGGACCGGCCTCCTGCTGGTGCCTAGAGTCAGGACTAAACATGGACCGGCCTCCTGCTGGTGCCAGAGTCAGGACTAAACATGGACCGGCCTCCTGCTGGTGCCAGAGTCAGGACTAAACATGGACCGGCCTCCTGCTGGTGCCAGAGTCAGGACTAAACATGGGCCGGCCTCCTGCTGGTGCTAGAGTCAGGACTAAACATGGACCGGCCTCCTGCTGGTGCCAGAGTCAGGACTAAACATGGACCGGCCTCCTGCTGGTGCCTGGATGTGCATGTGTTTGTCTGAACTCTGACCCTTTAAAGGACATTATATAATGTGCCACTGGTAGTACTTGGGAGACAGCAGGGAATATGAGGTGCCACAGAGAGGCTGTAGTGGCTGTAGTGCAAACTGTGGTTGTGCCCTTGGGCAAGACACTTCATCCACGTTGCCTCCAGTGCTCAAATGTGTGGATGAGAGTGTTGTGAGAGTGAATGTGGAACACCAGATGGATATTCCATGTGTATAGTTTACAGCACGTATGTCACAAATGCTCATTAACATGTCCTGAACAAATAAACAATTAATGAAGAATAATATTTTTATGTATCATGCATCATCATCTTTAATGCATCTTTTCTTGTTCTGTAAAGCATATTGTGTACAACAATATTTTTCCACAAATAAACTGGCCTTGCTGCGTTGCAGTGTTCCACAGTGGCATACACATTTATTCAGTTACAGATGTTTTTGTTAAAACATGATTCTTACTGTGAGTGGGCTCATTTGTTACATTTGCAACTTTCCACATTAAAGGCCCTGCATCTATACTTTGAAACATGAAAACTAGAACTAGTTGATAGTCTATCCATCTGTCACTTGAGTTTATAAGTACTTTCACCGGTCTATGAGCCCAGAGCCAGTGTTGCCATAAAGCTAACAAACATTAGCATTCTAACGGCTCATTTGCTGCTTCTCGTAGAATAAAATGCTCTATAAATAGATGCAGATAAAGTGCTCTGGTCTCATTTTCACCCAGATAGATGCTTTTACAATATCTCTGTGCTGGAGCAACACAGATTTGACTTTATTACATGCAAAAAATCCGTTCCATGAACTAGTTTGTTTTTCATGTTTCAAAACAGTAAAAGTCAGGCACAGCCCCTTTAAGTTTGTGATCTATACAAAGACAAAAAGGCTGAACTTTAGAGATGAAAAGTGAGTATGTCTGATGAGGTTTGTGGAAGTTTGTGCTTTGTACGACCACTTTTAGTAAGAATGCCATGTTACGTTCCACAGATGAGACTCCTGGCCTGTGCCTGGGCCTGCAGGCGCCCCCTGCTTGTCTCCAGGGGTGTCGTCCTGGTGTCACTGTGTTTGAGCCACATTGATCAGAGCCGATTCCTCTGAGGCTCTTCACACTTCCTCCTCCTTCATTCACTTCTGCAGCTGTCGATTCAGATCTTCTCCCGACTGGTTCATCAATAACTTGCTTCCTCAATGATTTTCAAGTCTGTTTCAGATACAAAGCAGAAAAGCAATACAAATATTACTTGATTAAACCAATTCTGTGGCTTCACTTCAAATATGGATCATCAATAAAAATGACTTAACATCAGAGAATCACTCTAGAATTGCTTTGATTGATCAGAGAAATGTCTTGACGGAGATCATTGTGGTTAACAGTGATGCATTATGATTATCAAACGTATATATATATATATATATATATATATATATATATATATATATATATATATATATATATATATATATATATATATATATATATATATATATTGGCTTTACCTTGAATCTGTCTGAATAGTCACTTTTGGGCATTCAGAGTGATTCTTTGAGGCAACAGTGTCCTTTCCACCGAGAGGAGACTTCAGTACAATACATTTAACATACAATACAGAACATAACACATGAAGTCAAGGGTGCAGTAATAAATGATTGAGACATACCCAGATAACTTCACTGTGGTGAGGCTGAGCCCAGCGCCGAGCCATGGGAGCTGAAACACAACCTACATTAGCCTCACACCAGTCGATTCAGAGCAACACTTAACCCCGCCATGCCCGCACACTCTCCAGTTACTCCTTGTTAGAGTCATCTCAGTGTGCCTCATGGCGGTCCACAGGCCTCACGTCTTGATGACAGAGCGGGTCCCCCAGCGTGTGACGTCAGAGGGCCCAGCTCAGGATGGAGGGATGAGCGTAACATACAGGGCCCTTTTATAGGAGCGTTTAGGGACAACAAGCCCTACACTGCATTATGTGTGGAACGCCAGAGCCGTGACACCCAAACACTGCTCCACCTCACTGAGATCCACCTCCATCTCAGAAAGTCCTCTTCCAGTCCATCCAATCAGTGGCACAGTGTCTTGTCCTTCTAAATATGCTAAACGTATTAATTAGGTCATTTGCATACGCAGATATGGTTCCTGGAGGAAACATGGAATTGGTGCAGCACAGTTGGAAGGTGGGTTGGGATTTAGAAAGAGGACATTGCTTGCAGGTGAGTGTAATCTAGTCCTGGCAACTTTATGATCTGGTTCCTGACTTTGGAGAGCACTACAGTGTGCTGCAAAGATGTTTACCTTTTTTGTGTACGTGGAAGCTGGGTTTTGTGTGTACTCTTTCTAATAGAGTTTGACACACTTTTTCATAAATGAGGCGCTTCAATTTTTCTTACAATATTTTTTACAATTAGTGTATAAGGTTAGGTTTAGGAACAGTTAATTTGGTTAAGTTTAGGGCTTTGGGAAAGGTAAGCTAGCTGGGTCCCGGCAGAGCTGCAATGTAGAAAAAAAGGACACAAATGGCCCAAAAAGCAACAAAAGGCCCCTGGTGTTTCATAGTTTGTGATGTTTGGAGGCTAACGCTAACTCCCCCATTGAAATGCATGGACATGTGGACAATCAGGAGCGAGGATGTTAACAGTTTCCGCCCTTCGGTGGGAGGAGACTGCAACAACGCGCAGTACTAGCTGTCAATCAAACCAGTTGCTAACACGAGCGAAAACGTCCCCTGGAAAAGGAAGCACCTGATTGGTCAGTTATTATTGCTAATAACTTGATTTATGAAGAAAATAACTGGAAAAAAACACTAGGATCATGTAGAGTCAAAACAGACGTTTTAGTTCCAGATGGCGAGTTTGACTGAAACAGAGTAAAGGGCACCAGTGTCCCAATAGAAAGTGAATGGCAGCTCGGCTTTGGAGCCAGGACCGCCTCCATGGTCACTTCCTGTTTGGGCTCCGATAGTCCACTGTTTCACTCTATGGAGCTGACATATAGAGCTGTACCAGCCCGTAGAATGCAGGTGCTCTGTTTACAATAACACTATCTTCCTCCTGCATCCACTGAGTGTTAGTGTACATTTCATCTTGAAGCAGGTACAAATGTCTGTGATCAGTGAAGCCGAAGAGGCCCGGAGCAGAGTACGGGGGCCTGCGTGGGACAGAAAGGGCGCTGTGCATGATCGCACTCCTCACAGGGATGTTTTAGTCACAAAGCGTTATGTTTGAGTGGAAGTGTTCAGATCACTCACAGCAGATGACTCAGCCTCCAGGGACTCGAGGGTTAACTACATCAGTCAAACACAACTCAGCCGCTGGCGATCGCTACAGAGATAATAATGAAAGTGAGGCTTCAGATACAAGCGTATGACGAGCTATCCACTAACTACATATTACAGAACATTTCACAATTATTAATAGTTATTGATTAAAAAAGAAAAGGAAAAGTCTTGTCTGGAACCTGTGTGCACATCTGGTGTGTGCTGTATGGACTTTGAATGTTCTGGCATCAGGATCAACTGGAGACAAAATGAAGCACACTGTATACTTTTTTAATTTCCAGGATAGAAATGTTAGTTTGCTTCACCATTAAAAAGTCTTGAAATAGTCTTTGAGCTTCACAAAAATATATAATCTGTGGGAAAGTATTCAGTATATCTTAATAAATAGATCAAATGAAAATTTCCACAATAATTTTTCATTTTATCTATCAAGTATTTGTACAGTAAAGCTTAAAAAAATCAGGAATTTAACTTCATCAAACTTTGCAAAAACCATCTTGATGTTAACTGTGGTTCATCACAGTTTCTTCAGTGAAATCACATTATGTTCCACTTCCACCTTTGTCTCCATTCAGAAAGTGTTTTGTACACATTTTTAAAGGATCTATACAAAATTATTTTCTAAAATGCAAGTGCAAACAAGTGCAAGTGAGAATGCACCCTTATGCTCCAGAAGCAGGAGGTGCACTGTTAGCATGCTAAAGCAAGCTTTATTGTTGTTCTGTGCTCAGAGAGTTGTGAAAAGTGCTTTTAGACTCATTGTGGTGAATATTTAGGCTGCTCAGAATGCATCAGGTAAGTGAGTGATACATGTGGGTTTAAAATAAACTCTGTTTTTCATGTTTTCAGGCAGTAAAAGTCAGGTACAGCACCTTTAAAACGGGTTGTTGAGCTGCATGAGCAGGGCCTCTCCCCATTGCTGCTGAGGTGGGTAAGACACGCATTTGGAATTTCTTAAAAGATCCTGAGGGTTATGGAACAAAACACTGAAATGGGGGACCCAAAAAAAAAAATGACCACAGCACTGAGCCGGAGGATCTGATTGTCTGTCCATCAAGACACTGGACAATCCTGGACCCATATGAAGGCTGTTACTGGAGCAACTGCAGCCCAATAACATCAGACACATCTGACACTGGAGGGAAAAAAACAAGAAAGGTCTTCAAAGTCCTGGTTTCCTTGAACGCCACAGAACTGCAGCTTGGACTTTACAAGAGACACCAACATGGGACATTGAAAGTGGAAGAAAGTTTTATTCTGATGAGAAAAAATGTGCCCTTGATGGTCCTGATGGTTTAAACGTTACTGTCCTGACAAGCAGATCCACCTGAGATGTTTTCTACGCCCCACAGGGAGGGGGCGCCATAATGACCTGGTGCTTTTTCCTTCAGTGGAACAATGGAGCTCCAGGTGGTGCAGGGGCCCCTGGCTCTGTGCAGATGTTGCAGAGAGCTTCCCTCATGACTGAGGGCCTTGTCTGTGGAACCACTGGGTTTTTAACAGGACACAGTACAGTTCACAAAGCCCCAGGACAAAGCACTTCTTCAGGAGAAGAACATCCCTCTTTGGACCGTCCTGTGTGTTCCCCTGATCTAAATCCAACTGAGAACCTTTAGGGACGGACGGCACGGGACGTTTACACAAATGGAGCATAGTTCAGACAGATGTCCTTCATGAGGCCGTCTGCACCACTTGGACAAATGTTCCTCTCACCTCCTGGAAACACTTTACCAAGTTCTGAAGTGATCAACAATAACAGGAGATTGTTTGAGACTGTTTTGTGGGGGTTTTAAGGTTGTTTTTTGAGGTGTGGTTCTGAACTTTTGATCAGTTTAATTAAGTCTCTTTCAGTTTAATTGTTCTTTTCACTTTACCTACACTTTTGTTTTGATCTCACTCTCATTTCCTATTGCATATTGAAGCTCTACTTTAAGCCTTGTTAAGATCCAACTGTGCAAAATGTGACTTTATCCATTTATTCAACTGGTCTTAAATTGAATCAAATCAAATCAAAAGAATCAATTCTTTTACTGTATTATATGTGGACAGTGCAGAGTGGTCAGATTTTGTAACAAAGTGCTGCTTTTACAATATTTGAAAAGGGGCAAGAGCACAAATTTGCCAAAAAGCTACATACTTCCAAACTTTCCAGACAGAATAATTTGAGGCACATAAATTGCCCAAAGATTCACAAGTCTTTATCTTGTCTCCATGGAAACACAGACATTTTGAATCGAGAGCTTAACCTCGTGAAGAAAGAGACCGATCTGTCCTTGGAGCCAAAGAAAACGTGCTCCTTTCATGCGAGTGGTTTGAATGGAGGACCTTCAGAGCCTCCTCACAAAGACTTCAACTCGGTGACGCCTGTGAGTGGGAGAGACAGCCACGAATTCACAGCTTTTAGTTTGTTTGATATTTATGTTCTTTGTGGTGATTTCAATTCAACAATCAAACAAATGAACACATTGAAATTCAAGCCTAACTTTTTTAATCATAATTATACACAGTTGTTAAAGCGCAGATTATGAAGTTATAGTAATGAGGATTATTCACAATTATTTGGTGGACACCATCATCTTCACTGTCTTCTGGGCGTTTAGCTCCAGCAGGGCTGTATTTGTCTAAAGGAATTCTGGGTGTAACTGGATGGTACTGGGCAAAAGGCTCATGACGGATAAATATCTCTGCCCTGTTTGTATGAGCCCCAAACTGCCCTGACAGCACCTCAGCATCCCTAGATTCACACAAGTACAAAAGGATATTTGTCTATAAATGTTTCAGATTCAGAAAACTTGACTGATCCCCGAGTGTAACTTATTTGCAGTATTTCTCAGAGCCATTTGCACACATACAGTTTGCAGTCCATTTCACAGTTAAAATACAATACACAACAATATTACACACAAACAACTTTGGGAAACACTGGCATTTGAATTCAACACTTTACTCGCAGAGGGCACAAAAGAGTTGGAAAAGCAATTTGTTTTCCGATGTAGAAATGTCACCTTGAAGGCACCAAGACAAAGTCAGGAATCGGAGGGTGATGGGGCTGTCCCAGGATGTGTAGAGAAAATTTCAAGCCCTCTGCTTTCTGCTTTGATTCATGAAAATCCTTTAAATCCCATTAAAATAATTAGAGAGTCTGTCAGGGCGAGGGGGGCAGGCTGAGACTTTCCTGTCCACGATCATCTCCGCTGTCTTCTGCACCAGGACACCAGCCAATTATTAAAAATGTTAGTAAAGACCTAATCATCCGGGATTGGTTTTACTTAGGAATGTCCTCACAACGTCGGTATTTTATTGTGATCATTCGCACGAATGTCAATAATTAACTTAAAAGCAGACATGGTGGACTGGCAAAGACATTTATTATGACAAGAATCTTCATTTATCCATGTGTCAAGAGGTTTTATTTTAGGTTTGTTTTTAGCTGTATGATTATGTACTGTGCCAACAAATGTTACTCCTCAACACGTTGCTGCGAATGACCTCCACACAATCAGATTTCTTCTGAGATCCATTCATGATGACTCGACCCCTCAATCAGAACATTTTGGAAAGTGATACAATAGTCTTTGACCCCCTTCAAATGCTGTGGTAACTGTATATTCCTATTTGCTGGTCTGTCACATTCATTTATCTAGGTCTATATCTCAAAATAAAATTAAACATATTTAAAACATGCATAAAGCTACTTTGCACTTTGCAGTTGTTTATTTGAGTTCAGCGATTGGGGTCGCGACTGAAAAAGGTCGAGAACCACTGGGTTCAGAAGAATATTGTAAATCAGCCTGTATCTCTCTCCTCTCTCTGTCTGTATCTCTCTCCCTCTGTATCTCTCTCTCTCTATCTCACTCTCTTTGTATCTCTCTCTCTGTCTGTCTGTATCTCTCTCTCTATCTCACTCTCTTTGTATCTCTCTGTCAGCCTGTATCTCTCTCTCTCTCTGTCTGTATCTCTCTCTCCCTCTGTATCTCTCGCTCTCTATCTTACTCTCTTTGTATCTCTCTCTGTCTGTATCTCTTTCGCTCTCTCTCTCTCTCTGTCTCTCTCTCTCTGTTTCTCACTCTCTCAGTATCACCCTCTGTCAGTCTGTATCTCTCTCTCTCTCTCTATCTCACTCTCTTTGTATCTCTCCTTCTCTCTCTCTCTTTGTATCTGTCTGACTGCATCTCTCTCTCTCTCACTCTCTCAGTATCACCCTCTGTTAGTCTGTATCTCTCTCTCTCTCTGTCTGTATCTCTCTCTCTCTCTGTCTCACTCTCTTTGTATCTCTCTGTCTGTCTCACTCTCTTTGTATCTCTCTCTGTCTGTATCTCTCTCTCTATCTCACTCTCTTTGTATCTCTCTCTGTCTGTATCTCTCTCTCTATCTCACTCTCTTTGTATCTCTCTCTGTCTGTCTGTATCTCTCTCTCTATCTCACTCTCTTTGTATCTCTCTCTGTCTGTATCTCTCTCTCTATCTCACTCTCTTTGTATCTCTCTCTCTGTCTGTCTGTATCTCTCTCTCTATCTCACTCTCTTTGTATCTCTCTCTGTCTGTCTGTATCTCTCTCTCTATCTCACTCTCTTTGTATCTCTCTCTCTGCCTGTCTGTATCTCTCTCTATATATATCTCACTCTCTTTGTATCTCTCTCTCTGTCTGTCTGTATCTCTATCTCACTCTCTTTGTATCTCTCTCTGTCTGTCTGTATCTCTCTCTCTTTGTCTGTATCTCTCTCTCTCTATCTCACTCTCTTTGTATCTCTCTGTCTGTCTGTCTGTATCTCTCTCTCTATCTCACTCTCTTTGTATCGCTCTGTCTGTCTGCATCTCTGTCTCGTGGAGGAACCATATGGTTGCACAGGGGAGGCGGGGCAGGGGCAGAGCAGGACATTGCTGGGGCTCTCTTGTCGGTTTTGACACCAGTCCCTCCATCATCAAAGGGCCCATATGTTTACCTAAGTCCTCCCCAAAGCAGCACTGGCAGGTGTCCCAGAGTCCCGTGCTCAGGTTTGTCACCTGGTTCTTCTCCATGAGGCAGCAGGAGGTCCCTGTCCTATAGAGCAGTGGTTCTTAAACTAGGGGTCGCAAAAAACTTTTGTGGGGTCGCCAAATTATTTTTCCAGTCGGGAATTAACGTGCTATTTTGTGAGGTGAAACTATGAAATATATATATATATATACAGATTCACAGCTGCTGTTTTCGCATTAGGCGCTGTGTGTGCCGCTTAGAGCTTAAATTCTTGTCCCGAGCCGGAGCCGGCCCGAAACCGACCCATCCGCTCTGCTGTCGGGCTGAGTCGGGCTCGGCCCGGGGGCAGAGGCGCGCACATGCGTAACATGCGCTCCACGGCCAAAGAGCGCGGTGTGCAGCCAGTGCTGTGTTCTTTTCCTCCTCATCCTCGAATAAAGGGGTCAAGACACCTTAATGAGAGACCACGGCTGCTACGGAGCGGAGGAGAGAGAGAGAGTTAGCGCACAGTGGAAGAGAAAGAGCAGGAGGAGAGAGCCACGGATGCCCTCCCAAAAAGCTGAAGAAAGGAGCGAGGGAGAGAGCTCATGTGGGCCAGAGTCAGAGGAGGAACAGGCCCGTCTGGTACAGACGTCCCGTTGGTGCAGGTAGAACTACGGTGACCAGACGTCCCGATTTACCCGGGACAGTCCCGATTTTGCGAGTTACGTCCCGTGTCCCGGTGGATATCCCCCCCAACCATTTATTTGTCCCGTTTTTGCACAGGCTTGGTCCCGTGTGTCCCGGTTTTTCATAGTCGTGATGTCTTCTGGGGCGCAAATGGTAAAGAGAAACAGCTAAAACGCCGCTAGTGCGCTATACTGATCTCGTTGGTTAGTGTACATGTCAATCACAACAGTTGCCATAGTAGTCGTTGCACTCTAAACCAATTAAAAAGCTCAGTTGTCCTCCACATGTTTGTAACTCAATGCTGATTGGTGTTTGGCATTAACGTTAGACGTTTGCAAACAAAATGTAAAGTATGTGATAACTTAGCTTACACGCTTTTCTCTTCAACATGCTGAAAAGAAAATCAAGATTAACAAAAGAACTTCTGGAGCAAAACACATTTCTCAGACACGTAGCAGGAAATGAATATGTTGCGTTTTGTACACTTTGTAAGTGTGAGTTTTCTGTTTCTCACGGAGGAAAACACGACATACAAGCTCACGTCAAGACTAGCAAGCATAAGAGATGAGAACAGGCGGGAAGTAGCTCAGTCAACAGTTTTTTTCAAGCCGCTGTTGTTGGCGATAAAGAACTTAAACTGGCAGCTCAGGAGGCCACCTTTGCCTATCACCTTGTGCGGCACAACCACAGCTTTCGCTCCATGGACTGCACAGCAGGACTACCGCGAAATTTATGACCGGCGTTTACCTGCGCCGCACCAAAGCCGAGGCGATTGTTACGAATGTGATAGCCCCATATGCTATGGAGTTGCTGAAGGAGGACACCGCGGCAGTAACGCTGGTCTCTGTCGCAGCGGATACATCAAATCACAAAGCAGTGAAACTTCTCCCTATTGTGATCCGCTACTTTAACTTAACTGAGGGAGTGGAAGTTAAGATACTGGACTTTACATCACTACCAGGTGAGACGTCAACCATTCTGTTTAACGAAGTGCAGCGTAGCCTCATTGCATTTGGCCTGATGGACAAGCTCGTTGGCTTTTGTGCAGACAACACCAACACAAATTTTGGTGGAAAGGCCAGAAGAGGGCAAAACAACGTATTCTGCAAACTGGATCAAGCTTCCACCAACAGCCTGGTTGGAATCGGATGTGCGGCTCACATAGTCCACAATGCGGTGCAGTCCGCAGCTGATACGCTCCCTTGTGACATCGAAAACTTTGTCGTTAAGATGTTTGGATATTTTCACATCTACACTGTCCGGACTGAGGAGCTCAAAGACTTCTGTGCATTTGTAGATGTTGAACATGCCATACTCCTTGGGACCAGCAGAACTCGCTGGCTTTCACTGGGGCCAGCTGTGGAGCGTGTCCTGAAGCTGTATCCTGCACTTCAGTCCTACTTCAGGTCTCAAGAAAAAGCTCCTACAACTATCCTTAAGTTTCTGGATGACAAAGTGTGTGAAGCTTGGATGTGGTTCATGCACAATCAGCTTGCACTTTTTAATGACACCATTAAAAACATGGAGAAAGAGAAGAACTCAGCTGTCCACTCAGCACTGTATCTGTCCACTCTACAGGAGAAGCTTTTGGAGAGGAAGACTGCCCTTTTCATGGGATTAAAGGTGAGGCAAAATGTACATCTAACATAATATACTATTCAATTTTAAGCTTCTTATAATATTTAAGTAAATTTTTTATGAAACTAACAATTCAGCAGTTTGATGTTAATAGTTGTTAATGTGCAATATATATACTGAAATTTGATTTTATTCAGGTAAAGAATCTTTTGATGAACTTCGAAGAGCACCATCAAGTGGAGGTATTCAAGCAAGGTGTCCTGAGCTTCTATGACTGCTGCATCTCATATCTACAGGGAGTGGGTCTACATTCTGTGAAGTAAAGTGCCTCTCCTGGACACTGCTAGAACACATCCCAGAGTGGGATGAGGTTGAATTGTCACTGAGGTATGTTTCCTCTAAGCTGCCACAGATAGACATTAATGAAACCGAGCTGTTTGATGAAGTCACCTGTGTCAAAACCTACACATCTGAAAAGATTGAAGAATGGAGCACAGCTACAAAGCCTGCAGATGAGCGCTGGGCTGAAATGTTAACCCATTTCAACCAAGGCCATGTTCCATACAAAAACATTAGCATTATCTGCCAGTTTGCCATGTGTCTTCCTGGCACAAATGCCCCTGTAGAGCGCATTTTCTCTCTTATGAACAACACTTGGACTGATGAGAGAAACCGTATGGTACTTAACACTTTGAAGGCATTGCTCATTACACGGGTGAACTTTCATGACAGTTGCTCAGAGTTCTATGCAAGGGTTATTGAAAAGCATAGTTTACTTAAAAAGGTACACTCCAGCTTAAAATACTAAAGTCAGATTAAGCTACTGTTCAGTGTTTTGTTGTGTTATAGTTTTGATTATTCAAAACAGGTTTGTGTTGAAATATTACTACTTTTTTTACTGTTTAGTTTGACACTATAACATTACTTCCATAATACATTTCATTAAAAAAGGAACAAAAGAATGTAAGCAATGTGAACTGTTTTGACTGCAAATAAACAGGAATAAAATTCCATTGAAAATCTGTTTTCTTCGGTGAAATTATAGTGTCCCAGTTTTGAGTTTTGAAAACACTAAACACTTGAAGCCCTGTCAGGCGCTTATTCTGCCTATAAACCTCTGCAGGAACTCAGTTTACGTTACTCCGGTTCCATACGTGCGCGGACCCGGGTCTGGTTCGGGTTCGGGTCGAATCGTGCAGAAAATGACTCGGGTTCGGACAGTATGCGCGCGGGCTCGGCCGGGTCGGGCTTGAATTTTTGGGCCCGATCGAAACTCTAGTGCTGCTCCTCCAATAGAAACAATGTAACGTTTGATATTTGAATTAAATATGTCTAAATGTAATTTTTTTTTTACAAAAACGCAGCCAAAAACATTTGATATACATTTGTGACACACAGCTCTGTGCGGAGCTCCACAGGGTAGAGGCGGTGGCAGAATGGAATTCTGTTAGCGCAAGCTCTGGCCTGTGTTTGAGGTCCACGCGCAGAGCTGTGTGCCACACATTTCAATCATTGACAGTTTCCTTATATTTCATTTATTTTGACTGGGAAATGTTTCTATTGACAATGTTTAATTACCTCGTCATCATTTTTAATATTAATTTACATTTTAGACGTTTTCAATTTGCTTCCAGAGCTGTGTCCACAGAAAATAACCTATGTATTTACTCTTTATCATTTTTAGATTCCAAGATATAAGCATTTAAAATGTGTTCTGTATTTTTGGCCAACCCTGTATGTTATAGACACAAATACAACATTATTTAGTGTATTATTTAATGTCATAATTATTCAGTGTTTATTTGTTCACTTTGTTCCACTTCTTGTGAAATAAATTCTTGTAGTTCTTACATTGCCAGTTGGTTTTTACTTGATTTAGTTTGACGGAATGACAAAAACCTTTTGAGGGAGTGTCAATAACTATAGGTCTGCCCAAAATCAGCGTGGGAGAAATGTGGGGTCGCCAGACCTCACAAGATTTTTTTTTGGGGTCCCCAGACAAAAAGTTTAAGAACCAATGCTATAGAGAAGCACTGTGTGGAGACAAACAGACATGTGGCACCTGAGCCTTCTGCCATGAAGAAGACACTTGGACGTCTGTGGCTGTCCTGTCCACGGCTCGTCCCCCTCTTTAGGCTTTTGGGACAGTGGTCTGGAGATGTTACACACCGGCTTGAGTGCTCAGTAGAAAAGAGATACATCGATGCATGTGGAGGAAGATAGGTGCTTCGGACTTTCTATTGTTGTCTCGGGTCATCTGGATTCATCCAAATCTCTCTCTCTCCCTCTCCCATTGTCTGTATCTGTATCTCTCTCTCTCTCTCTCTCTGTTTCTCCCTCTCTCTGTGTCTCTCTCTGAGTCTGTCTGTCTGTTTCTCTCTCTATGTCTCCCCCTCTGTCTGTATTGCTCTGTCTCTCTCTGTGTCTTGTATCTCTCTCTGTGTTTCTCTGTGTGTCTCTCTGTATATCTCTCTGTCTCTCCCTCTGTCTGTATCTTGCTCTCTCTCTCTCTATGTCTCCCCCTCTGTCTGTATTGCTGTGTCTCTCCCTGTGTCTCTCTGTATCTCTCTCTGTGTTTCTCTGTATGTCTCTCTCTGTCTCTCCTTCTGTCTGTATTTCTCTCTCTGTGTCTCTCCCTCTGTCTATCTCTCTCTCTCTCTCTCTCTCTGTCTCTCCCTCTGTCTATATCTCGCTCTCTCTCTCTGTCTCCCCCTCTGTCTGTGTCTCTCTGTGTCTCTCTGTATCTCTATGTCTCCCCCTCTGTCTGTATTGCTGTGTCTATCACTCTGCGTCTCTCTGCATCTCTCTCTGTCTCCCCCTCTGTCTGTATTGCTGAATCTCTCTCTCTGTGTCTCTCTCTGTGTTTCTCTATATCTCTCTCTGTGTCTCTCTGTATCTCTCTCTGTGTCTCTCCCTCTGTCTGTATCTCACCCTCTCTCTATGTCTCTCCCTCTGTCTGTATTGCTGTATCTCTCTCTGTGCCTCTCTATATCTCTCTCTGTATCTCTCTCTGTGTTTATCTATCTCTCTCTGTGTCTCTCTATCTCTCTCTGTGTCTCCCCCTCTGTGTCTCACCCGCTCCCCTCTCACTCGTTGCCTTTTGCCTCCCCGCTCTCCCACTCCAGGTGGAACAGCTTTGACCTTGGTAAGCATCAGTATTCATCACGACCACGCACCTATCAAAATGGAAATAATGACGAGTGAAGAGGCGCCGAGGGCTCAGCGTTGGCCCAATGAGCCGTGCCTCGGGGGAGAAGGGGGAGATCTGTGCAAATGAGTCGCACAGGGCAGTTTCCACCTGCTGCCGAGGCAACTGTGGCGAGAGCAAATTAAAAGGTTCAGTGTAAACGCGCGATAGAAATGAAGAGATGAGATATGTCAAACACTCCATTTCCCTGCATGGATGGAACAAAAAGTGAACCGTGTGTGCCTGAATGTAATCAGATAACAGGCAGTTAATACAAGTATAGTGTAACTGTAATAAATATGAAAACACATGTTCTTCATTTGGGTATGAGTTAAAAAATAAAGAAAACATCAAAGTGCATCAGAATACAGGAATCTTTTCTTTGGTGAGAACTCCCAGACCTCCTTTTACACAGGCCATAACTTTTTCAAATTGTACACAATCAACATGTAAAGGCTGATAAATAAGAGTCACTTTTTCTCCCCAGGCCTCTCCACATTTCCTGTTAATGATAATGTGCATTGGATTAAGATAGCGCCTGAAGTCTTTATTTTATTAGACTAGCGCCTCTTTGCTCTCCATTGGCATCCAGTTTCTTTTAGAATTGATTTTAAAGTTTTACTCGCTGCTTTTAAAGGACACATGTTATCACCGTCGACTGATTGGATTGACTCAGTACGTGTCATGTCACAGAGCAGAGAAATTCTTTCATTTAGTCCATAAAAAGAAGGGAAAAAAAGGGTTTCGAAACATAGAATGGCAGATTTAAAGTACTCAAGAGCATGTTTAAAGGTTAATAACAATGTGAAAACTGCAGAATGGCCCTTGATGGTCTTGCTCCTCCTTGTTTGACTGTCTTATCTGAGCTCATTTCAGCTCAAAACCCAAGCCGGACTTTAATGTGAACTGGTGTGATCGGGCTTTCTCTGCCGCTGGGCCCAGACTCTGAAACAAGCGCCTCCCTCCGCAATCTACACTCAAAACGTACTTATTCAGACTGGCTTTTAACAATTAGTAATGCTTTTGCTAATTTAATACTTTACACTGTTCAATATTTTGTGTTTCTGCTTTGAATTTTTTTACTGGATAGCACACCTTTGAGTGTTGTAAAAGGCTATATAAAGGTTGTTTGATTGATTGATAAAATGACTTAAATACGTTACGTCGCTTTTGAAGAGCTGCAGTTCACAACAGAGACCAGAGGGCGCTGCAGAGGCCTAAGTATGTCTGTTTAAGGAACAGAAAATTGCAGGATGAAAAAAGTAAAGAGCCGTGGGCGTGGAGTGCTGGGGAATCTGGTGAGCGGTGAAACTGAGCAATGGTGTCTTGTCGGCAGAAGAGTAGAGATGACTTAAACATGCAAGAATCACTCTAAATACAAGTGCTTTAATAACAAGGGGAACAACTAGAATATGGTAAAAGCTCCTGAAAGTTTTTCTTCTTCCCATTTCATTTCTAGCTAACATGGTTTACTTACATTTACTTCCTTGTTAGTTAAGTTTATTTACCATCTGCAGTTTCAAACCACAACAAATAATGAACAAGTTACAAAAGACTAAAAGTACCCTGGGAGAAAATAGCATTCAAACACTGCCAGCTCAGCTCTTGTAATCTCAGCTTACATCATCAGAGGCACTAGACTCCCCACAGTGGAAGCACAGCAGACTGGACTGGACTGGACTGGACTGGAACGCACTAGAGGCTACTAGTTACAACCTAAAAAAGATTAAAGCTTCTGTCATGTTTTTTGTTTTTTAAAAAGAACAGTACAACAAGCTCTTGGCTCACTTGCCTAATGCATTCTGAGCATCCCATCCCTCACAGTAAGGCCACAAACACCAGCAGCGCACTTACTGCTACTTTATCACTAAGAAACGTTCATGGGTGGTCCAAAATATCACCGAAAATACAATTTATAGAAAAAATTGTAAAAAAAAAAAAAAAAATTCCTGATGTGAAAATGTATATTGCTCTTTGACCAAATGTGCAGCTCAAATGAAGAGAGCACGAGGGATAGATGCAGAGAAAAGCTGTGGTTTCATTCAAAAGATGTGAACAGGCCTTTGAAGCTGCTGAAAAAATATACTGTCCGACCAAAAGTTTGTCTTAACAAGGTTCCAAGTAAAGCTTCACTAAGTAACAAGAAATGGGAGTGAGACAAAAAAAAAAAAGTTTGAGCATAGATATACATATTTTTTATTATTATTTATTGAAAACAACAATTAAACTGAAATAGGCTGTTTTGCCACTGATGAAAAGTCTAGGACCACACCTCAAAAAACAACCCGAAATCAAAGTCTCAAACATGGACTCAGTGATGAGTAGCTCCTGTTATTGTTGATCACTTCAGAACTTGGTAAAGTGTTTCCAGGAGGTGAGAGGAACATTTGTCCAAGTGGTGCAGTCGGCCTCATGAAGGACATCTGTCTGAACTGTGCTCCATTTGTGTAAACGTCCCGTGCCGTCCGTCCCTAAAGGTTCTCAGTTGGATTTAGATCAGGGGAACACACAGGACGGTCCAAAGAGGGATGTTCTTCTCCTGAAGAAGTGCTTTGTCCTGGGGCTTTGTGAACTGTAGTGTGTCCTGTTAAAAACCCAGTGGTTCCACAGACGAGGCCCTCAGTCATGAGGGATGCTCTCTGCAACATCTGCACAGAGCCAGGGGCCCCTGCACCACCTGGAGCTCCATTGTTCCACTGAAGGAAAAAGCACCAGGTCATTATGGCGCCCCCTCCCTGTGGGGCGTAGAAAACATCTCAGGTGGATCTTGTCAGGACAGTAACGTTTAAACCATCAGGACCATCAAGGGCACATTTTTTCTCATCAGAATAAAACTTTCTTCCACTTTCAGTGCCCCATGTTGGTGTCTCTTGTAAAGTCCAAGCTGCAGTTTTGTGGCGTTCAAGGAAACCAGGACTTTGAAGACCTTTCTTGTTTTTTTGCCCTCCAGTGTCAGATGTGTCTGATGTTATTGGGCTGCAGTCGCACCAGTAACGGCTTTCATTTGGGTCCAGGATCGTCCAGTATCTTGATGGACAGACAATCAGATCCTCCGGCTCAGAGCTGGGGTCATTTTTTTTGGGTCTTCCACTTGACTTTTTTGTCAAGGCCCTGCTTATGCAGCTCAACAACCCCACCACGATCAAAAAGAATGCCTTTGCCATCAGACGGTCATGACAGATGAATGACTAAATGACAGAAAATGACACTGAATCCACGTTTTTGCACAGACTTGGGCTTTAAATGCATCTGGTCCTAAACTTTTGATCAGCTTTTGAACAGACTATATCAGTTGAATTTTTGTTTTCAATAAAACAAAAATTCAAACTGTTTTTGTCTCAAACTGTTTTTGTCTCACTCCCATTTCTTGTTTTTTTATTGAAGCTTTAATTTGAACCTTGTTAAGATCCAACCATGTAAATGTGACTTTTGTCCAATTTTCAGCCGGTCTTTTGATGGGGACTGTACATAAAGTGCTAGTTACTAGTGCATTGTTCAAGCTTATAATGACTTGTAGAAAAACCTTTAGAATTGTCAACTAAGATTTAAATAATATGAAAGCACACATTGTGATGGTTCACATGGTCAGTGGAGACTACAACCAAACATTGTGGGAGTGAATATCAGGCTCGAGGCTCCGTGTGGTAAATCTGAGTCTAGTGTCAAATGCTTGCAGTTTTTTAGTGAATGCAAAGTTGGGACTCGCTAAATGTTCAGTATTTCGTTATGGGGCTAGTTTATCATGTTACAAAGCCCTAACCTTAACCAAAGGAACTGTTCCTAAACTGAACCCTAATCCTAACTCTAACCTTGGCCTAATGCAGAAATAATAATAATAAACAACTAAGAACTTTTTCTAGTCATATCTGGACCATAGAATTATGAAAAACCAGTCAGGCTTATGGGCTAGTGTGACTTACAGCGTACATTTTTATAAATGCCTCAAACTGGGCAATGACTTTATTTGTTAAGAACAGCCAAGGGCAAATAATCCAGAGTTTTTCCTTTTGTCAGGTCGCAGAAGGCACAAAGGCTGTAACATGTTTAAATGAGTAACCTTCCTCTTCATCAGCCGTGTTTTAAAGCTCTATAAACTCTATTATTGCTCCTTCTATCACATTCAAACACCTTTAATCTGCAGTGGTCATTACCTGCTCTTCCATGTGTCTGTGGAGTCCATGGATCATCTCTGCGCTGCATTGACCACGGCTGTCCTCATCAGCTGTGAACGCGCCGCGCCTCATTTAACCCGGGCTGCACCGTCTGCGCTCAGCGTTCATCTGTGACGCCTGCACAAGCGCCCAGTGAATGTGTTTGGCCGCGATTTTGTGAATACAGGAACAAGAGCGTGTATCCTTTACCCACCATGATAATATTAATAATAATAATAATAATAATAATAAAAGCTTATTTTCCAGAAAACTTTAAAACCATAATCACGAAGATGCAGATCAAAACACTGTAACACAGCCACCTTCAGTGTTTCTTTTTCAAACATTAGTTGTGAGTATTTTGAGGTCACATACACCAATTTCCACCAAAACCCCTCCCTCAGTCTGTGATCACTGAGATTACTGGGAGCAGTCGTTTCACTTTAGATGTCTGAGAGAGGACTGAATGCACAAAAGTGTTTTCTAAAATAGGAAGGGCAACATTGTGAGAGATCGTCTGGGGCCTGTTTTGTCCCAGGCCCAGCAGCACTGAGTGGAACACTACAGAGTAAACACAACAAAACTCAAACACAAGAAGGCTGGCCGAGCATCGGACTTTTCAACAGAGCGTCTGAGAAGCTCAGTGTGCCTCGAGGTATAAGCAGGTGTTTCTTTTTTCTGTTTTGGAGTGTCCTGAACATACTTCTGTACCAAAACAATCACCATTGCAAGAACTAGACAGTGACACGGACATTATGTGCCACTTCTTTATTCTCTTGGCGTGTTCTCAGGGCCGTTGTCTTGTTGGAAGATGAACCTTCTGTGCTCTGCTGCGTTCATCTTTCCGTTGATCCAGACTAGTCTCCCACGGCCTGATGCTTCAGTGGGGATGGTGTTGGCAGGTGGTCCCTGGGTTCCTCCAGACATGACACTCTCTGTCCATATAGGCCTGATGGGTGAGTGCTGCAGAGATCGTTGTTCTTCTGGAAGGTTCTTCTCTCTCCACAGAGACACAGTTTGCTCAGTTTGATCAGACTCTTGGAAGAGCCTCTGTGGTTCTTTTCCATTTACAGATGATGGAACCTTCAATGCAGCAGAAGTGTTTCTGTGCCCTTCTCCAGATCTGTGCCTCCATACTCTCTTGTCTTGGACGACTTTATGGTTTGTGCTCTGATCCCCTCAGCAGTGACCTTATCTGGACAGTGTGTGCTTTTCCTAGTCATGTCCAGTCAACTGAATGCACCACAGCTGGACTCCAAAGAAGAAGCATCTCAAAGACGATCAGTGGAAAAAGGATGGACCTGAGCTCAGTTTTGAGTGTCATGGAATTGACACTGACAGTGAATATTTATGTGCTTTAAAAAAAAACACAAAGAAGTCAAATAACCTTCATTCACGTTGTCATTATGGGATATTGTTGTGGCAAATAATGAATTGAATCCCTTTAGAAATGGGGGTGTGGCATGTAAAAGTGTGTAAAGCGCTGGAATACTGTCAGAACACTGCACCATTCAGTGTTTTAGTCCAGTGGTTCTTAAACTTTTTCAGCCGCGACCCCAAAAATAACAATAGTTCACATTCGCGACCCCCAAACACAAAAAACAAGCGACATGCAGAGGGTGATAAATGAGCCTTATATCTAATGTTTGACTTCATTTTGAGAATATAGACCTAGAAAATGGGCCAACAAATAGGACTCTACATTTACCACTGCATGTTGGCAGCCACGTCTCTGTCTGTCAGCCCCGGGGCAGGTGGGACTCCCTGGCACCTCTGCTTCCTCTGCAGCTCTGGGACGTGAGAGATGATGAGGTCAGAACTTCACTTCCAGGTCCAATTCTAAACTCATTCACGATTATTTGAAAATGAAAACTGCATTAACAGCTCTTTGGTTTTATATTACATTTGCAGTAAAATGTTTTAAAGGGGACTTTTGGAGCTTATAGCAGTGTTCTTTCATCATTAGCTCACTTGTATTTTCCATTGATTCATGCAATGAAAGAGAATCACTGCAGCAGCTTTGTGCATCCAGATTCTATTATTGAGTTGTTTCGATCAGTCTTGTGCTTTAACAAAATGTAAAATAATGATCAGTTATATTAAATACTAAATACTCCCCTAAAAGCTTTTATTGTGTTTTTTAACTTTTTCAACAAACCAGCAGCTGAAGCCCTAGCGCCCTCTGCTGGTGTTTTGTATAAACAAGTTTGATACTAAAACTTTGAGCCATTTACAAAACACATTCAAGAATTCAGAAAATACTAAATTGTATTCAAAAGACCTTAAAATAAATAGACTTTAAAATCGTTAAAAAGACCTCAAAACGGCGCGTACACCTGGGATAATCTCGTGAATGAAGCTTAACCCGTTTAATCTGTTGTGACACATTTGACTACAGTCTGCAGTCTGGCTTTTTATAGTTAAAATCCCCCGCCTCTGTCGCCATGGAAACAGGTGAGAAAGAGAGAGAGCCAGAGACGAGGCCAAAAGACCAAATCGCTAAAAACACATTCAAACTAACACTTTACACAAAACAAAAGTCACATTTTGAATTCCAGTCGATTTAAACGTCTTCACTTTTTTTCTGTGACGGCATTGAACCCACAACCTTAAACCATCTTTCTCCTCCCCCTGTTCTCCCTCCTTTCTTTTTCTCACTCCCTCTCTCTCTTCTCCTTTATCTCTCCTCCACCTTTCTTTCTCTCTCTCTCTCTTTCTCTCTCTCTCTCTCTCTCACTTTTGGATTTTCACTCCTCTCTCTTTTCTTCTCCTGTCTGTCTTTTCTCTCTTTTATTCACCCCTTTCTCTCTCTCTCTCTCTTTCATCTTTGTGTTTTCACTCCTTTCCCTCTCCTCTTTTCCCTCCTTTATTCACCCCTTTTCTCTTTCAGTTGCCTCTCTTGTTGATTCTTGTCTTTCTCTCTCCCTTTTGCTCTCAGTCCCTCGTTTTCTCTGTTGCACTCTTTCCCTCCCCTCCTTCTCTTTATATCTGTCCCTCTCTTTTCTCTCTCTCTCCATCGGTTTTTCTTCCTTTCCCTCTCCCTCACTCCCTTCTCTCTCTCTTGCTCCCTCTTCTCTCTTCCTCTGTATCTGTTGCTCCTCCTTTTTCCACCTTCTTTTTACTCTCTCTTTCTCTCTTTCCTCTCTCGCTCTCTCTCTGTTCCCTCTGTCTGTCTCCCCCTCTCTTCTTCTCTCTCTTATACTCTATCTTTCCCTTCCTCCCTATTTCCCTTTCCTCTCTCTATCTCTCTTCCTTCTCTTCCTCACGCTCACACTCCTTGTCTTCCCTCTGCCCCCTCCTCTCTTCTCTCTTCTCTCTCTTTCCCTCCCTCTCTCTCCAATCGCTTTCTCTTCTCTTCCCTCTCTCTTCCTCACTCTCACACTCCCTGTAAAGTCAAAAGTCCCTCTCTCGTTCTCTTCTCTTTCCCTCTTTCCCTCCCCCTCTCCCTTCTCTTCCTCACTCTCACACTCCCTGTCTTCCCTCTCCTCACCCCCCTCACCCCCTCTCCCCCTGTCTTCCCTCTCTCTTCCCTCTCTTCCTTACTCTCTCACTCCCTGTCTTCCCTCACCCCCTCTCTCTTTCTCTTCTTCTCTCTCCTCTCTCTCTTCTACTCTCTCCCTCCCTCTCTCTTTCTCTTCTCTCTCGCTCCCTCTCCTCTCTCTTCCTCACTCTCACACTCCCTGTCTTCCCTCACCCCTGTCTTTTTCTCTATCTTCTTCTCTCCTCTCTCTCTTCTACTCTCTCGCTCCCTTCCCTCTCTCGTCCCTCTCTTCCCCACTCTCACACACTCCCTGTCTTCCCTCATCCCCTCTCTCTCTCTTCCTCTCTCTCCTCTACTCTCTCTTTCCCTCCCTCCCTCTCTCTTTCTCTTCTCTCTCTCTCCCGTCCCTTTCTCTTCCCTCTCTTCCTCATTCTCACACTCCCTTTCTTTCCTCTCCCCCCTCCTCTCTCTCTCTCCTCTCCTCCCTTTTCCCTCTCTTCCTCACTCTCACACTCCCTTTCTTCCCTCACCCACCCTCTCTCTCTCTCTTCCACTCTCTCCTCTACTCTCTCTTTCCCTCCCTTTCTCTTCTCTCTCCCTCCCTCTCGTCTCTCTTCCCTCTCTTCCTCACTCTCACACTCCCTGTCTTCCCTCACCTCCCTCTCTCTTTCTCTTTTCTCTCGCTCCCGTCCCTCTCTCTCCTCTCTCTTCCTCACTCTCACACTCCCTGTCTTCCCTCACCTCCCTCTCTCTTTCTCTTCTCTCTCGCTCCCGTCCCTCTCTCTTCCCTCTCTTCCTCACCCTCACACACCCCCTGCCCCTCCCTCCCCCCCTCTCCCTCTCTCTCCCCTCTCTCAGTCGTCCCGGTGCAGTCAGTAGTGATGACTAACAGCTCGGCTCTGCTCCTCAGACTGATGTGCACATTTATTTTTAGCTCCATTCACAACAAAAACAAAGACTCATTCATGTGGGAGTCATTCGCAAAAACTTTTCACGTAAACTTCTTCTCTTTTCAAGCCCAATAAGATCATTTTCTATCTTTATTTGCCTTAAAATGTGATTCATAAACTTCACTTGTATCGAACAAATGTTTCTCTCTTTCCTCTCTCTCACTTCTCCTAGTTCTCTCCTCCTCTCGCTCTCCTCTTTCTCTTCCTCTCCCTCAGTCCCTCTTTCTCGCTGTATCTTTCCTTCTTTTCTTTCCATCTCCTTCCTTTTTTCTTGTCTCTGTTTCTCTTTTCTCTCTCCTCTTTCTCCATCTTTTTCCTCCTTTTCTCCCCTTCTCCATGTCTCTCTCTTTCCATTTTTAGTCCCTCTCCCTATCTCTCCCTCTCTCACTCCCTCACTCTTCCTCCCACCGTCTCTCTCTGTCTCTCTCTCTCTTTCTCTTATTTTAAAGTTTTATGTTTGTGTGTCTTTTTATGTGCAATATTTTCTCTTATTCTGAACTACTTTGGACTTAAACAACTTGAACAAACAATGATTGTGTGATTTATTATGCATCGTATTTACCGACATTAAATATTAATAATTATTGCCAGCGGATTTCACGTAAACTGCTCTGAACAATAATAAATAGAGATAAATAAATAGAGAGCCGTTTGGGAGTCTCCACAACAGCACTTTTACTTTTGTTATTGGCAGACACATAGTGCATACAACTGTGGAGAATAAACAGATGACTAGAGAGCTGCACTAAGACTAAAAAGAAAAAAAAGAAAAAAAAATTTAAACCAAGTTGTGTGAGGATTAAGTCCAAACCAGAACTAAACTATGTGAGACAGAATGGTGCCCTAAATCAGGACTAAACCGAGCAGAACCAAACGCAGTGGAAGTCCAGCCTCACTGACTGTAATGCATGAAACAAAACTATCAGCGCAGTTTAACGTCACCATCATCACCAGGACGCACTCCCACCATCACATCACCCCCATCCTCCAACAACTTCACTGGCTCCCCATAAAACAACGGATTCACTTCAAAATCCTCCTAACCACTTTCAAAGCTATCCATAACCTGGCTCCACTGTACATCTCTGACCTCCTCCACATCTCCACTCCCTCTCGCTCGCTCCGGTCCTCCTCCTCTCTCCAGCTCTCTGTCCCCTCTTCCCGTCTTATTTCAATGGGGGGGCGGAGCCTTCAGCCGCTCTGCTCCTCAGCTCTGGAACTCTCTC
Organism: Rhinogobius similis; assembly: GCA_019453435.1. Taxonomy (NCBI): domain Eukaryota; kingdom Metazoa; phylum Chordata; class Actinopteri; order Gobiiformes; family Gobiidae; genus Rhinogobius; species Rhinogobius similis. The sequence continues at coordinate 543,020 of CM033619.1, read as the reverse complement.
CCTCCTGACCTCCGCTACATAGACACCCTTCCACTTTTCAAATCCAGACTCAAAACTCACCTGTTCAGACAATCCTACACCACAGAACTCACTCCAACACCATCATCCAGTTCTGTACTGTGGGTTTTATGCTGTTCTTGTTGTCATGTACAGTGTCCTTGGGTGTTTGGAAAGGCGCTTCTAAATAAAATGTATTATTATTATTATGATGTGCAGCGCCTGCGTAAAAGGGCTCCATTTGGAGGCGTGTCTTGGTGCACAGCTCGTCTCTTGTTCAGGCTGAACTCGTGCACACGTTTAATGATCCAGTTAATGTCGAGCGCAGATTACACGCAGTGGTTCTTCTAACTAAGGGTTCTTAATTGGGCTGAACAGTTCTCAAAGTCTGGAGGGGCTAATGAGCTATTGTGTCAGAATGAACGCCTGTACTGCGTGGACTTCATATGGAGGAGAGTACTCGGTGCACACATGTATGGACTTCATGCACGAGGCTCTGGTCCCTGAGCCTGGTTCGTGTTTGAGTTCTTGGGCTCGGTCGGGTTCAAGTTGGTCGAGCCCAAAAAATGATCGATTTTACCAGCAGAAAGTTAGAAAATCAACAATCAAACAGTTATTGAGCAATACTGTAGCACATTGACCATTGTTCTCAGGAATTTATCAATGGAGAACTGTCCCAGAGCGCCCCCTGTCCTTGACCCTGTATCTGCAAGGAAAAACTACAAAAAACCCTGTGGGAAAAAGTAGAAACCTTGAGGAGATCCCTGGACGGATAGGCTGCAGATGTAGTGTGCAGAAATGAATCGACTGAAAGTAAAACTCATAATTAGTCATATATCCCTCCCGCTATCTTTGACCTCACCTACGTATTTAGTTTTATTTTTTATTTCATCTCTATTAAACTTACATGAGTGGTCCAAAATCACATCCCATTTATGCAAACTATTTTTTAATAAAATAAGTATATAACGTGTATTGCTCTTTGATCAAATGTGCACTGCTCAAACGAAGAGAGCACAAGGGATATATGTCATTAATGAATTAAACGTGTACACTGAATTCATTAAATATACATCTTAATAACTATATATGTACAATGAAATGATTAAATGTTCAAGGATTTATTTAAATGTGCAATGAATTAATTAAAAGCGTAAATAAATAATTTAAAGAAATATTTAAAGCTTAATCTTAAGTCTCAAAACGTTTTTAATTAATTCAGGATTTCATGAAGTTGTTGAGCATTAAAAGAATCTGTCAGACTCAGAAGGTGGGGCTTCCACTGCTCTGGTCCAGTCCCTTTCTCCTCACAGGGGTCCATCATGTCATGTCCGAATGTGGATCTAGATTTTGGACTTTTTTTAAGCAAAAATATCCACAGGCAGATGAATTTTGCTTGAAACGAGAAACACGTAAACATCTTGGAACAACTCTTTTACTCTCATTGTGGTGAGAGTTTTGGATCGCAGCTAAAAATATGACATGAATCAGTTCCCTTTTCACCCTTTTAATGCGGTAAAAAGCAGGTCCTTCTTTGACCTCTTCACAGTGACAGTGGGTCGCAGCAGTGACGTGGGCCCACTTCCACCCTGGAGCTCACGTTTCTGTGTCGACTCACAGCGGGCCGCGCACTGCTCCACTTGTGCCTGATGGATGTGACTTTCCTGGGCCCTAAAGCAGAGCGGGAGGAGCAAGGTGTGGCAAACTCACGAGGAAAGGACATCGAACAGACCACTCCACAGATCCGAACTGTAACTTGACCTGGTGGCAGTATCTCGTGTCTCCCTGATAATAGAGAACTGTACAAAAGCATCTGGGAAAAAACCCTCCAGGAACTGGGAGTGATGGAGCAGGGGTCCGAGCACGATTAACAGGAGTCTGACTGAGACTCTGAGGCTGGAGAGAGGTCTTTGTTACACCTGACCACCCCCTGGAGCAGGTCATAACTGTGAATGTTGCAAACAGTTTAAAGTGAACTGGCTCTGTTGTTTGACAAGACCAGGTCGTCTGCCTGATTCTGTCTTTTATCACAGCACCATTCAACACTTCTCTATCCAGGACATTGATTCAAAAGAAAAGAAAAGTCTTAGCATTACCATTGACCGGGCGTCGGCAACCTGCGGCTCTGGAGCTCCGGGCTCTGAAGCCCCTCTGCAGTGGCTCCCTGGAGCTTTGAACATACATGTACATATACATATATACATATATAGATATAGATATATATAGAGAGAGAGATAGATGGATAGACAACAAACCATAGTTCTTTTACAGTGGATGGCAAAAAAAAAGTGTAAAGAAACATTTCTCGTACGACTTTCTTTTGCATTAAAAACTTGTGTCAAACATACTAGAAATAAGATTTCTTTTTATTCTTTCTCTTTAAATTGATGAAAGGACAGTCTCTCTGTTCTGTTGATATTGATTGCTGATATATTTGAACAAAAAGGAGCACAGACTGTGGCCAAACTAAATCAGATGGAGCTCTGGGACCCAGAAGTGAGAGACACACAGTGTGTCACGTTCCACTTAAGAACAGCCATTATACAGATGACATCACAACATTCTGTCATGTAGCGAGTCCACAGTAACATTTTCTCCTGAAAGAGCTCGAAACATAAACATAAGAAACAGTGTATGAAGGTCTGAAACTCTTCATTTGTATCTGACATCTGGAAAAAAGAAAACCAGATTTCCAGCTCACATGCAGCTCCGCTCACATTTATCACAGACTCAGACACACAGTTGAGCTCATTATCTTTCTCTCCTTAATTAAGTATAAAAATGTATATGTTTTTGAGTCTGTTTGTTGATTAAAGTAATATTAATAAACTGTCTCTAATGATATTTGATTTGATTTTCTAGGTCGAACTGTTTCATTTCATGCGTCAGATTTGGAGGTTCGAACTCAAACATGTGAGTGATCCAGAAGTCATGCGTCCACAAAGACTGATCTGCCCCATTAGCATAAAGACAGAGTGATGGATGGACTCCCTGAAGCCCACTCCTCTCCTCCTGAAGGACATGGAAACTGACTGAAGGGGAAGGATTCACAGACTATAGTTTGCGTCCAAACTGGGCAGGTGTTGTTTGTGGACTGTAGAATCTCAGATGTGCTCAGACAATCCATGAGCTTCAGAGTGATACACATGTTTTCATAATTTCCATCACAATCAAGAGTGCAAAACAAACCATAGTATCTTTAGAGTGGTCAAAAGTTGTTGAAATGTAACCTTTATAATCAGGAAGTTCAAACCCATGAATGGGATAAGAATTTTTCAACAAGTCTCTGGTGTTTTTGTTTTTTTCAAGGATTTGCTAGTTTAAACGGGACAGTATGGTGTGAAAGGGGGATGAAGACACTGCAGCAAACGGCAGAGAGCAGGATTTGAACGCACAACGCTGTGAGTCGCCCTCATGGAGTGCTTTCCACTGGCCCCCGAGCGGCTCTGATGTGACTCACAGACACATGCTTCTCTCCTCTGCTCAGACTATCATTGTGTGAGCAGATGTGCCTGCGTTACTTCAAATCAAACGCCTTCACCAGCAAATAGATTTAGATTTATTTTAATAGATTCTTGCTTACAGTTTAAAAACTGAATTTCAGCAGAATTTACATTTAAAAGAGCAAATAACACAGAGAATAAAACATTTTCTTTTCATATTATACAATCTGTTGGCAGGACAGACTGCTTGAGTCGATGTGTGCAGCAGTGAAAGTCTTAAACGTTGTCCTTGTTCCTCAGCTGCCTCTGAGCTCTCCGCTCTGGTCTTAGGGAGCAGAGATAAATGATGAAGCAAACAAAAATATACAAGTGCAACACTTTTGTTTTACTTCCATTTTTCTCCCATCTGCCCTGAACAGTGAAAACCAGGATTCCTGCGTGAAGTGAACTCCTCTCCAACGTTCCCACATTTGTCCACTCAGGTGATCTTCAGTCAGGTCCAGACCCTGATGAGGACGAGGAGCACATGAACTTCACTCAGATGACAGTTTGGGCAGAAATTCTGTGGTTAAAGCGGTTGCTGCAGCAGCTGTCCAGGTCTGATGATCTGGAGATGAACGTGCTGGATGTGGAGGTCTGGTGTGGCTCCACGTGCTCTGGGGCTGTGAGACTGGTTGTGCTGCCAAGTTCTCTGAAATGCCTCTTTATGATAGAGAGATGGACATTCAATGCAGTATTCATGCTGTCTAATCAGCATCTTGATATGCCACACCTGTGAGGTGGGAGGGATTATCTCGACAAAGAAGAATCAGTATTTTGTGAACAATACTGGAGAGAAATGGGTCTTTTGAGTTTATAGAAAATGTTTTTTGTCTTTGAGTTCAGCTCATGAAAATGGGAACAAAATCAAGTGCTGAGTTTATCTTTTTGTTCAGTGTAAAATATTTACTTTGTGATATGTTTGTTTCTTATCACTAACTCTCCCATTGAAAATGCATCAGAGCTAATGTATGGAACTGTACCAGCTTTAGAATGAAGACGTTCTGTTTGCTTTGTTCTCTATGGAAGATTCACTGGAAAACTAATGATCTGTGTGTAATCCCTCAGTCTTCCTGTTAGGTTTGAAAGCAAAAGAAAGAGGAACTGAAGAAACTACTAATGATCAACATGTCATTATTAGTTTGAAACTGGCACCACAAACGTGTCACATTAATCTTACAGTTTAAATGTTACAGATAATAGTCACGTCTGTGGGGTTGAATAATGGCACCACCGCAGATTTTGTCAACAAAATATAATACGACCGTAGTTCATGTTGACAGAGAAGACTTTAAACTGTTTCGCCAGTTTTTGTTGGAAGTTACTAACCACCCTGTGCAGAGCCAGACACAGAGAGAACATGCAAACTTCACGCAGGAAAGGGACTCTGACGGTCGGACTTCTTCTTCTTCTTCATGAGCATCGGCCCGCAGCAACCGTCACCTGGCAACCGCACCTGTTGCTTGGAAACAAACAGGATCGAACTGGACCGGGATCAAAACTAAAGGAGAAAGTAGGCTTTATGAGAAACATTTGACTTTATTCTTGTTGTATTTCATTTATGTAGAATTGCTTCGTTGGGATTTAGGTGGAGTACAAGAGATAGATAACAGATAAGTGTTGACTGTAGATAAATGTAGACTGGTGTCCAAACTTTCTTAAACAGGCCATTTGTGTTACTTGAATATAGAAAGGTCATCTAAAATACAAATATCTGCTTTGGATTAACATTTAAAAGACAACAGGGCAATGTTTATTTAAAGAATGCATAACTCTTTATATTAACTACACCTTAATTCGCCTTAAAAAAGACCTATTGTGCTTCTGTCTTCAATAGTTCTAATCTAAAACACCCGTGGCTCATTATGTTATATTTTAAACATCTTAAATGGCTACACTGACCTAAAACGACACGTCTGCTTATGTATGTGTTCAGACGGTGATTAGAGTTATTTGTGCCCTAATGGCTCCACGACTCCACCCCGTTCTATAAGAATGTCTTAGTAACCAAGTGTTGTTGTGTTTGGGCCCCTGGGGGCCTTGGCTGTAGCTGGTCGGGTTGGTCGTTGGAGCTGGAGCTGGAGCTGGAGCAGAGCGTGTAGGGACGGCTTATGGGGGCAGCTCTTCGTGTGTCCAAACTCATATAACAGTCTTTCTCCAGAGTGTTCAACGGCACTGGCCCTGCACTTCCTGCCTCTTTGTTCAGCTTTGTCTTCTTTTTATTTGAACTGAAACTGAAATATTAATGTAAAAGGAACTTAAATGAAAACATGTGACAAGAACTACAATGGAGTGAAACTCGATGGACAAACAAGAGTTTAACTAAGTTATCACTTCAAACTGCATATTAAATAAACTGAATGTAAATGGAACATGTTGTACTTACCTGGACTGGGCCCTGGACCGGCCCCCTGCGTGACCATGACACACACACACACACACACACACACACACACACACACACACACACACACACACACACACACACACACACACACACACACACACACACACACACACACACACTGTTTTGGTGTCTAATAATTGTCTTAATAATTCTTGGCATGTCTTGTTTGGCCCAGTTTATCGTTGCACAGACCCAGTTGCTTTAAGGCTATTTTTCTCTTTATCGTTACTGTGTGCGCCAAGGTTATTACATATTTAAAACAACGGCTGTAACTATTTTATTTCAGATTTGTAATTGATGCAAATAGAAATGTTACTCTTTAAGTTTAAAAATAAATGTCTTCATAAATATGGTTTCATCAGGTCCCCTGTTAGCGCCCCCAGAGTGTGCTTTTCTGGACGTGTGCAGCGGTGATCTTCTCTGGATGTGTGCAGCGGTGATCTTCTCTGGATGTGTGCAGCGGTGATCTTCCTGGACGTGTGCAGCGGTGATCTTCCTGGACGTGTGCAGCGGTGATCTTCTCTGGATGTGTGCAGCGGTGATCTTCTCTGGACGTGTACAGCTGTGATCTTCCTGGACGTGTGCAGCGGTGATCTTCTCTGGATGTGTGCAGCGGTGATCTTCTCTGGATGTGTGCAGCGGTGATCTTCTCTGGATGTGTGCAGCGGTGATCTTCTCTGGATGTGTGCAGCGGTGATCTTCCTGGACGTGTGCAGCGGTGATCTTCCTGGACGTGTGCAGCGGTGATCTTCTCTGGATGTGTGCAGCGGTGATCTTCCTGGATGTGTGCAGCGGTGATCTTCTCTGGACGTGTGCAGCGGTGATCTTCTCTGGACGTGTGCAGCGGTGATCTTCTCTGGACGTGTGCAGCGGTGATCTTCTCTGAATGTGTGCAGCGGTGATCTTCTCTGGACGTGTGCAGCGGTGATCTTCTCTGGACGTGTGCAGCGGTGATCTTCTCTGGACGTGTGCAGCCGTGATCTTCTCTGAATGTGTGCAGCCGTGATCTTCTCTGAATGTGTGCAGCGGTGATCTTCCTGGATGTGTGCAGCGGTGATCTTCCTGGATGTGTGCAGCGGTGATCTTCCTGGATGTGAACAGCGGTGATCTACAGTGGGCCTTAAACACTCCAGGCGTCACAAACGTCTTTTCATCAGAACATGTTTTGTGTAACTTTTGAGGGTAATGGTTTTTGCTGCTGGTGATCGCTCTGACTGACTTTTTTCAGTGATCTTAAAATAACCAAAACTACGCTCTGATCTGTCAATGTGAAATGAGACTGGAGCGCGGCACATGGGTTGCTCCTGCGTCCTGTTCTATCGACTTTATGATGGGCCGACCCCGGTAACGACCGCCTGGGCCACGGTCCTGTTTTGGACTGGGTTGTTGTGTCACACTTATCTGACAATGACCGGCCCAGAAGTGCACCAAGGAACCAAGGAAGTTCAATCACAAACAAAAACATTTCATGTCGCCAAATATAAAAAGAGTGCTCCTCAGGAGAGTTGTCTTCAGGTGGATGTCGGCAAATGTTGCAGCTGGTTTTCCGCAGAGACAGCAGGGGGCGACGGCGGAGGCTTCAAACGAAAATACACATGGAACCACCACACGGACTAACAAAGACTTTAATGAAGTAAACATGTTACTTCTGATTTAAGAAAATAAAATTGCTGGACGACGTAAGTAAACATTAGCGCGTGACACGGGGAGCTCGGACTGATGGAGCAATGGAGTCATGTCCACAGGAAAACAAAGATGACTCAAATATGCACAAATCACTCTGAGTACAACTTCCAGTGGTTTAATGACAAGGAGAACAATTATAATGTTGTTTAGAAATGAATCTTGTTTGTAAGAGCACATAAGTGCAAATTACAGGTTCATCTACACTTTTACCTAAAATGTACTGAACCTGATTATATTTAATACTTGACTGAATATTTTGCCTTTTTGTTCCTAGTTTGACACTTTTACTTCCTGGTTGAACATGAGCAGAAAATATGACTTATTTAGAAGTAATTCCACAACTGTTACCTAGCAATCAGACTGTAAGCAAGGGCTAAAATCCATATAATCCACCATCCACAATAGTAATAATAATTAGTTGTGTGATTAAAAAAATAATCTGATCAATCACACTTTGAAACTGTGATTAATTATGATTCATTGCATCACATACTTTTTCAAGTGTCATAGTTGACATATTACGTATTTTTTGTCACGTTTTCTTCTGAAAATGAAATCATTTAATTAATTCACAGATCTACAGCATTTAGATCTGTCCAAACTTAATTCAAGTCGACACATTTCATATTGAGTCTGTGGCACATGTTTCAGGTAAATCTGGGCAACACGACCAAACACAGGTTTGGCTCAACAGGATCACATCACAGGATCAAGGGCCCTTCATTCAATCATACACTCATAGAACTGTAGTTACACAGGTAACTGACATCCATGGAGACAGATGGAGCTGGTGCTTGTCTGGCGTCTATAAGTGCTCTGTAATAGTTTGGTGACATGTTTGATCTGCGCTGCGTGTTTGGTTTTGTTCTGCGCTGCACCCCTGCAGCTCTGCGCTCGTAAACATCAGGCCCTGAGATTTCTGCGCTCGTCGACATGAGGATTTATGGATTATATGTGTAAAATGAACGGTGTAACTAGAGCACTTCTCCTGTTCCTCCTCCTTCGCTCAGGTAAAGCCTCCTGTGTGATCTTAAAGAGAGTGTTTTGTCAAATCAACCCGTGAGATTAATCCACATCAATTTGTGATTAATGCTTTCATTTTCTATGATTAATTGTATGAGTTAACTTTGACAGCTCTAATAATTGGGAATAAATAATCCCTGATAAGGCCTTTATTTTTGTTGAATGTTGGTTTAAATTGTCAGATATGTGTCAGTTGTGTGTAAATTGTCCCTGTATTTTCAATGGTACGTCGCCTATTGATGACATCACAGACGGATTCTGTTTAGAACTCAGCACTACTATCTGTCATTGTAAACTTTTATTTTTCAAAATTTCTTCACAAACTGCAGCTTCACAAAAACTAAGAATTTAAGATGCGAGATTCATGTGATCTGTGAATCTGACTGTTGCCTTTCATGAGTTTTTCAGACCTACTGGCTCCTCCTCCTGTGCTGCACCACATCGGGAAAGTCTTTGCTGATGTAAATGTTTGTGCCCTTTCATTTTTTGGTAAAAGGGATGCGCTGACTTCCTGGACCTGGCCCATCCAGTGGGCCCTCCCAATCTCCAGGTTTGAACCATCCAGACCCAAACTCACAGAGAGCAGTTGTGGATTCTTGATTTCTAATCCACTTGTCGTTTGTCCTTTTCCCTCGGCCTCTGCCGTCCAATCAGAGAGAAGATTAGACTCCTGGACGGATTTTCAATGTAGTCCCATTCATTAAACAAGGCATGCCTCCCCTGCTTCCACTATGTATACAAACCTGTAGATTTACATAAAATAAAATAAAAAAGTCTTCACAGAGAAGCAGCAGCCATCACTTTGCTGCAAAGATTAATCAATAATTTGTGACTAGTTGACAATAAAAATAGTCAAATTTCGATCATCTACTGTAATAGACTCTAACCACACATGGCCTTTAACAACAAAGACAGTAGCATTGTTACATCAAAATGTCACAAAAGAACATTTTTTGATTTTCATAAATAATATACTTTATTCTTGAAGCCTTCAGTCACCATATTACGACCTTTACTTAGAGAGAAAAAACATTTATCAAAGTCTCATTGTACAATAGAAACAGGGCCGCTGCTAGCTTTTTTGGTGCCCTATGCAAAATGTCTTGATGGTGCCCCCCCCATTTGGTCATTAAATGACCAAACCCACAATTACTTTCATTTCTTACCATGTTCATTTTATTATCTTAAATTAAATACACAATATATAGTACTATAAACACAAGATGGAAATGTAAGTTGCCAACAAAAAAATATGAATAAATATCTTAAATAACTAAATAAAACTTAAATATTCAAGTGTAAAACAAATACCACCCAATAAAAGTGCAAATACGAATATAGATAGAATCATCCAACAAGTGAAGTAAATGTAAACATTAACAGGCTCCTACAAATGTGTACGTCTACATTTTCTAGCTGCAAAGTTGTTTATCAAGTCATCATATGAGAGCTTCTGTTCCAATTGATGGTGAGTTCAAGGGGTAAAAGAAACGAAATATTCGTAACTGTAAATGATTACTACTACTACAATGTATTTATTTATTTTTTGCAAAAAATGAATACAAATAGTTTATTCAGCTTTAAAAAATGCACAGGAACTGTTGTCATTGTGAATGTATCATTGGCATCATATTTATTCACGGATTAAGTGCAGTAAAAGCCCACGCACCAAATGTCCCCTAAACACATCAGAGTCAGACGTTAGCTGCAGAGTGGCAGGTAATAGGCTCCTCCGCTGACTCTCTCTCGTCTTCGTCATTCTCTCAAACTTTGCCTGGGGTCTTGGCCATCCCTGTTCTCTGAGGGAGGAGCCGAGGAGGAAAGAGAGAGAGCCCTTGGTGTCGCGGTTTTATTAAATTACGTGCATGCGCTTCACTTTGGCGAGCGCCGGAATGCGGCGCCGCGTGGGCACCGCTTGTTTTCGCCACAGGCGGCCACGGCACAGCCGATGTGGTGCCCCCTCAGAGCACTTGGTGCCCTACGCGCTGTGCGTTACGTGCCTTATGGAAGCGGCGGCCCTGGCTGTACAGATAAATAATGACTGATTGATTGACTCCTCCTTCTGCCTCCTATTGGGCTGTTTACGCCCTGTCCTCCTGTCCTCCTGTCCTCCTGTCCTCCTGTCCTCCTGTCCTCCTGTCCTCCTGTCCTCCTGTCCTCCTGTCCTCCTGTCCTCCTGTCCTCCTGTCCTCCTGTCCTCCTGTCCTCCTGTCCTCCTGTCCTCCTGTGCTCCTGTCCTCCTGTCCTCCTGTCCTCCTGTGCTCCTGTCCTCTTGTCCTCCTGTCCTCCTGTCCCCCTGTGCTTCTGTCCTCCTGTGCTCCTGTGCTCTTGTCCTCTTGTCCTCCTGTCCTCTTGTCCTCCTGTCCTCCTGTCCCCCTGTGCTTCTGTCCTCCTGTGCTCCTGTCCTTCTATCCTCCTGTCCTCCTGTGCTCCTGTCCTCCTGTCCTCCTGTCCCCCTGTGCTCCTGTCCTCCTGTGCTCCTATCCTCCTGTCATCTTGTCCTCCTGTCCTCCTGTGCTCCTGTCCTCCTGTCCTCCTGTGCTCCTGTCCTCTTGTCCTCCTGTCCTCTTGTCCTCCTGTCCTCCTGTGCTCCTGTCCTCCTGTCCTCCTGTGCTCCTGTGCTCTTGTCCTCCTGTCCTCTTGTCCTCCTGTGCTCCTGTCCTCTTGTCCTCCTGTCCTCTTGTCCTCCTGTGCTCCTGTCCTCTTGTCTTCCTGTGCTCTTGTCCTCCTGTCCTCTTGTCCTCCTGTGCTCCTGTCCTCTTGTCCTCCTGTCCTCTTGTCCTCCTGTGCTCCTGTCCTCTTGTCTTCCTGTGCTCCTGTCCTCCTGTCCTCTTGTCCTCTTGTCCTCCTGTCCTCTTGTCCTCCTGTGCTCCTGTCCTCTTGTCTTCCTGTGCTCTTGTCCTCTTGTCCTCCTGTCCTCCTGTCCTCTTGTCCTCCTGTCCTCCTGTCCTCCTGTCCTCCTGTGCTCCTGTCCTCTTGTCCTCCTGTCCTCCTGTGCTCCTGTCCTCTTGTCCTCCTGTGCTCCTGTCCTCTTGTCCTCCTGTCCTCTTGTCCTCCTGTGCTCCTGTCCTCTTGTCCTCCTGTCCTCCTGTCCTCCTGTCCTCCTGTCCTCCTGTCCTTCTGTCCTGAACTAGCCACATTCACTCAAGGGTCAAAGGTCAAAGGAAAGCTGTATTCCATCTGCTCCATCTGTATGGGGAGCTGGGACGAACATGCTCCGCCTTTTTGTGGACGCTGCTTGCTGTGGATGTTAGTTTTATGTTAAACTTTAGTCTTTAACTCAAATTCTTGTCACGGCTCAAAGTAAATGCTATGAGCTTTAAACGGACAATGGACGATGCTCAACATAAATGTACAAATGATAGACAATGGTTGATGCAAATGTGAACCTTCAACTGAAACATTTGAATGGTAAACTTATTCATAGAAACAAAAGATGAACGAATTGCTGAATAAATCCCATTTAATCGAACAAATATAATGTCTATTGCCTCAGTCAACAACAAACCTTTCTTTTAACATGGCCCTGTAGTGTTATTGTCCAGGTGTCATTGTTGGACCTTGTTGAACAGATAAAGTTAATATTAAATGAATGTAACAAAGCTCGACAGGCCACAGAAAGTTTACTTATAACAAATAGTCTATCCGTCTGTTGCTGGTCATTTGTGACTTTTAGCCCTTGTTTGTGCACTGAGCCCAAACAGCACCTGTCTGCGGCTGGATGAAGGCTCCACTCGGCTCCTCACTGGCCCGGACCAGAGCCAGTGGTTCACACAGAGAACCATCGCACTTTGGACTGGGGCAGCTCAGTCACATGTTTCAAATAAACTTTGTGTCATCAGTCATGGCTTTTATCCACACAGTCACTCCTTCAAAATAATCTCATTCCCTCAAGATATTTATGCCATTCCATCAAGATATTTTATTTTATTTGTGCCGTAACAACAGACAAAATGTGCAGGATAATTCGTATAAATACAGGAGGGAATCAAACAAAACAGAATTTATCCCTAAAAATGGGCTGTAATACGTCATGTGAACAAAAGATGACAGGGTTTGGTTTTGACATATTTATTGAGTAAATAAAGACGTTTTTTAATATATAAAACAAAACAGAAAAACATCTAAAACTTTAAAATACCTGGCAACCTTCAAAAGCATAAGGTACAGCAAAAAGTTGTTTAAAAGCTATGATTTTTCCACATTTTTCGTAACATTTGAACAACATAAAAGCCGCTAGAAGCAACATACAAACAAAGCATCATTGCCATAAACTGCATTAATATAAATGACTGAGCTTTGAAATGTTTATCTCTTTCTCTCGTCCAAATGGTTCAGATCATCCCCTCAAAGAGTTTCCACACCAGACTTCAGCTGTGACCACTACAGTCCACCAGAGGGCAGTGCAGTTTAGAGTAAGTGTAAAACAAGCCTTGCTCAGTCCTCCTTTTCAAACCAGGGGCCAAACAATGGAATACACTCCCACTGAGCTCAGAAATGAAAGTAACTCCTTCACCTTCTCCAGAAACATAAAGGAGTGGTTTGAGATGAGTGTGAGACGCACTGACAGCAAATGTGTGTATTATTAGTTTATATTAATGTACATGTGCTTTTATTGTGGTAATGTCTTTTTCTCCTTTTTATGAACCTATTTAGAATTGTATTTGCTTTTTCTATGTGTAAACTGTGCTTCTGACACTTCTTATCTTATACTGCAGCTAATACTGTAACTCCAGCATGAAGTGGCTGCTCGTATCTGCACTGAAGACATTATAAGGACTGCGCTTTAAATAATGCACTTCAACCTCCTTCCCCTCTCCTCTTTTTAAGGACTTTGCTCTCTGGTATTATTGTTGTCCTGTTAAAGGGAACATATTTTGCTGTAGTGACTTTTTATTGAGCTTTTAACCATGTTCTGACATTGTTCCATCCTCAAAAACACAGTTGCATTTAGCTTCACTCACGCTGGTTTGATGAATCCTGGTTAGAAAATCCTCTCCCTCTGTCAAAAACACTCCCTCGATGAATGATGTTTTTTTATTGATTTTTTTTTATTTGATAATTGACGTCACTTATTCATGTAATTTTGTTTTTTATTACCTATTTTGTTTCAGTTCTAAAACATGAGACGTCAAATTTAGTCTCATGTTTAAAGGGCAATAATAATGTAAAATGCATAATATATTTCCTTTAAATGAAGAAATGAATAAAAATGAAAGGAGTGCCTGGGTGTTCAGTGTTTTTTGTACAAGTGTGACCTTTGACTCCAAGAGGAGTCAAGTCACTTAGGAGTGAAGTTAAGTGCACATGTCGCGCTCTACATCTGAAATGCTAATGCGGTTGTAATGGTCACGACTAGAGTCTGGTGATGATTTATGGACTTAAAAACAGAGCAGAGGTGCTGCTTGGGGGATAGCACACATACCTGCCATGTGTGCAGGCCACCACATCATGAGTTCAAATTTGCCAATTTGCTGCATGTCACTCCCCAGTCTCATCCCCATTTCACACTGCACTGTCCTGTCCAGTAAAGCTTACAAAACATCTTAAAAACAGTGCATGAAGTTCTCAGATGACATCACAAAACTACCAATTTTGAGATTTTTTAGGCTCAGAGAGGAGAGGACGTGCTAAGGTTCACCACACCTCAGATGAAGTTAAATACTAATCCATGCATGACTTTGATGAGGAAACAATGTCATCACATGGTTAGCTTAGAGTCAATTTAGCATAATGTGTCTTTTAAATCTGAGAATACATTTAACCGATTAGACATCTCCTTCCAATTCTTCCAAGTAAAGGTTACCTGTCATCCTGCTGATGTCATCCAGTCGATGGTCCTGCTGAAACCTGTGAGGGGGCGTCAGAGGGTGTCCCACGGTCAGAGAGGGACACAGAGACGGTTCCAGAGAGGGGCACATTAACTGTTCCAGAGAGGGGCACAGAGGCTGTCCCAGAGAGGGGCACATTAACTGTTCCAGAGAGGGGCACATTAACTGTTCCAGAGAGGGGCACAGAGGCTGTCCCAGAGAGGGGCACATTAACTGTTCCAGAGAGGGGCACAGAGGCTGTCCCAGAGAGGGGCACATTAACTGTTCCAAAAAGAGGCACAGAGGCTGTCCCAGAGAGGGGCACATTAACTGTTCCAGAGAGGGGCACAGAGGCTGTCCCAGAGAGGGGCACATTAACTGTTCCAGAGAGGGGCACAGAGGCTGTCCCAGAGAGGGGCACATTAACTGTTCCAAAAAGAGGCACAGAGGCTGTCCCAGATAGGGGCACAGAGGCTGTTCCAGAGAGGGGCACAGAGGTTGTTCCAGAGAGGGGCACAGAAGTTGTTCCAGAGAGGGGCACAGAGGCTGTCCCAGAGAGGGGCACAGAGGCTGTTCCAGAGAGGGGCACAGAGGCTGTCCCAAAGAGGGGCACAGAAGCTGTTCCAGAGAGGGGCACAGAGGCTGTTCCAAAGAGGGGCACAGAGGCTGTTCCAGAGAGGGGCACAGAGGCTGTCCCAAAGAGGGGCACAGAGGCAGTTCCAGAAAGAGGCACAGAGACTGTTCCAAAGAGAGGCACAGAGGTAGTTCCAGAAAGAGGCACAGAGGCTGTTCCAGAGAGGGGCACAGAGGTAGTTCTAGAAAGAGGCACAGAAGCTGTTCCAGAGAGGGGCACAGAGGATGTTCCAGAAAGAGGCACAGAGGCTGTTCCAGAGAGGGGCACAGAGGCTGTTCCAGAGAGGGGCACATTTACTGTTCCAGAAAGAGGCACAGAGGTTGTTCCAGAGAGGGGCACATCAACTGTTCCAGAGAGGGGCACAGAGGTTGTTCCAGAGAGGGGCACAGAGGCTGTTCCAGAGAGGGGCACATCAACTGTTCCAGAGAGGGGCACAGAGGGTGTACCAGAGAGGGGCACAGAGGCTGTTCCAGAGAGGGGCACAGAGGCTGTTCCAGAGAGGGGCACATCAACTGTTCCAGAGAGGGGCACAGAGGTAGTTCCAGAAAGAGGCACAGAAGCTGTTCCAGAGAGGGGCACAGAGGATGTTCCAGAGAGGGGCACAGATACTGTTCCAGAGAGGGGCACAGAGGCTGTTCCAGAGAGGGGCACATCAACTGTTCCAGAGAGGGGCACAGAGGCTGTTCCAGAGAGGGGCACATCAACTGTTCCAGAGAGGGGCACAGAGGTTGTTCCAGAGAGGGGCACAGAGGCTGTTCCAGAGAGGGGCACAGATACTGTTCCAGAGAGGGGCACAGAGGCTGTTCCAGAGAGGGGCACATCAACTGTTCCAGAGAGGGGCACAGAGGCTGTTCCAGAGAGGGGCACAGAGGCTGTTCCAGAGAGGGGCACAGAGGCTGTTCCAGAGAGGGGCACATCAACTGTTCCAGAGAGGGGCACAGATGTTGTTCCAGAGAGGGGCACAGAGGCTGTTCCAGAGAGGGGCACAGAGGCTGTTCCAGAGAGGGGCACAGAGGCTGTTCCAGAGATGGGCACAGAGGCTGTCCCAAAGAGGGGCACAGAGGCTGTCCCAAAGAGGGGCACAGAGGCTGTTCCAGAGAGGGGCACAGAGGCTGTTCCAGAGAGGGGCACATTAACTGTTCCAGAGAGGGGCACAGAGGCTGTTCCAGAGAGTGGCACAGAGGCTGTTCCAGAGTGGGACACAGAGGCTGTTCCAGAGAGGGGCACAGAGGCTGTTCCAGAGTGGGACACAGAGACTGTTCCAGAGAGTGGCTCAGGTTCAGGATTGGTCTCTGTTAAATCATTAATCACCTTGCTTCCATTAGTGCAGTCTTTTGTCCATTTTTCACTCTTCATCAGCTGCTTTTTAGCCTTCTTCCTCAGTTCATCAGAAACAACCTTTTCCTCCTCTTCCAAAAGTATATCCAGACAGTCTCCTCTTTTTAAGCATTCTGAGTTGTTATGACAACATGATAAAAGAAATGCAACAAAGAATAAACCCAAGAGAAAACCCAGGCCCACCACCTGAAAAAGAGAGTATCACATTTAGAGTGCAGAGTTGGGGCAGGATTGCAATTAAATGTGCGTTTTATGTTTGTAAGTGACAGTGGATCAGTGAAACAGGAATTATCAGAACAATGGCACCTAAAAATTACTCAAACATGTATGAGTCACTTGAAATAATGGTTTAATGGGAGGGGAGAGCAATTAGTATATGGTTAAAAGGGAAATATTCTGAATTTTCATACAGTTATAAGCCTTAAAAAATGCACTTGAGTACCTTAAATTTGTCATCTCATGTTTTGAAAAAAGAAAAAAAAGAAAAGTGAATCATGTCATTATTAAAAGGAATTTATTGCACATACATACATGGCTCAGCCATGTATGTATGTTTTTAAAGCTTTTGGTGTTTTTTTGAGGCATTTTAACGGTAAAATTACCTGTTTTTCTTCAATAGCTTTAAGAACATTGACCCAGCGACCCCAAATGACCGTACAATATTGCTCACCTCTCAGGGATATCGGGCTCATCGAGCAATATTTTAAGGTCATTTGGAGTCACTGGGTCAAATGCTCTAGAAGCTATTGAAGAAAAACTGGTCATTTTACTGTAAAAGGCCTCAGAAAATACTAAACTCTTTTCAAAACTGATATAAATGGCTAAACCCAATAGCCCTTGGAGGGGAGCAATATTGTAAGGCCATTTGGGGTCACTGGGTCAAATGCCATCGATGTTATTGAAGAAAAACTGGTAACTTTACTGTTGAAATGCCTCAAAAACATACTAAATGCTTTTAAAAACAGATTTAAACGGCTGAGCCCGATACCCCTAAAAGGGGAGCAATATTGTTAGGTCATTTGGGGTCACTGGGTCAATTGCCCTAAAGGCTGTTAATTTAATGTAAAATTGTCTAAAAGTTACTAAAAGCTTTTAACAACAGATATAAAGCTCAAGAAACTTTTTTCTGCAAAATTCTGAATGAGGTCCTACTCATTATAAAAAACTTTCCTCCAATTTACTTACTTAAAAAAAATAATGTTATTATTATTATTCAGTTGTAGTGTTTTTCGTTTTTCTTGTGTAATGTTTTTGTTTTTTTTGCTGTCAATCTCTAAAAATCAACTGGGCTCATTACCGACTCTTCTACTGTCTACAAGTCCACCACGGCCACGTTCGAGTTCGGTATAGAGGGTGTAGCGTTCCTGTTTGTCACAAATTTCCTTCTAATGTCACCGTGGTAAAACACCGTGAATGAGTGGAATGCTACCCCAGGCATGCTTTTGATGACAGAACATTGTTGGAACATGGTTAAAAGCTCAAAAAAGTCAATTGACTAATGACACTTCTGTGAAAAAAATTATCTAACTTTTGATAATTTGTGCTGATTAACTTTGTGCCAGTTTTTTGTTTCATATGGATGGGCCCAGTAGAACATAAACTAGGACAACAAATCTGCAATCTGACAGTGAATGTGACCTGTCTACAGTATTTGCTTGTGATTATTTGAAAACAAGTTCCTATCATTGAGGTATTGTAGATCGTTGTGGTTTACAAGGAATGAAATGTGGGGCCACACCTGCTTGTCAGGGCGACTACAGGAAACTGCTGTTGTGTCCTTGGGCAAGACATTTCACCCACATACTCGTCCAGGCCTGGGATAGGGGGGTTGGGTCCCATGTGAAAAGACCACCTTCCTATAGACAGTGGTTCTCCAACTTGACCCGAGGCACGTACTTTTCCTAAGCCGAGCCACCCCTATGTTTATGTCACATTTCATTTTAAACAAACCTCCCATTTTGAGGTTTACTGTAATAAAATACATATTATACTGTAAAGCAGACAGGTTATTTTGAGTTCTGGTTTTAAAGCATTTCATGTTGGCCTGCCCTGCTGCATGATAATTGAGTTAATTTCAAATTAATTTAAATCTTGTATAAACTGTAAATCACTTGTACAGAAGACAATTGAGACAATTTCAGTATTTTTCCTCATTCTATTTATTTTTTTATTTTTTTGTGGCTATGATTTGAAAATACAATGGTAATACCAAACACAGTTAAAGCCTTAATAACCTAAAACATGATCTGTATTCCTAAATAAAACTGTAAAGCAGACAGGCCCTGTGACTCTGTGCCTTCTGTTCGTATTTCAAGACGACTATCACAGACACATGTTTAAAACTGTGTGTGTAGCGTGGATTGATCATGAATATCCATGCAGTGCACACATATTAAAGATTACAGCAGGATGTTTCTCTGTGATTCCTGGGCCATTTTAAATTAAATAGAAAGAGTTTCTGACTTGAGTTCTTGCTCCCCCTCTCCTCTCGCTCCTCCAGGCGCTCTGGACAGAGAGAGGGCGGCTCCACAGCTGTCACACCTCACCTCCTCTGCCAAAATGGATTTTTTTTAATCGTTGCATGAATTACGGTTGTTTTCAGTCAAAAACAATGTAAATAGCATTCTACTGAAATCATTTACAAGGTTTATTTCATAAGTCAATAACTGCCTATATTAAATTGTCTTCATCCAAATAACCCAAACTCCACAGCACGCGGCACCCACTTTGGAAAAGCCTGCTCTGGACCCACCACCTGCAGGAAGGACCCCAAGGGGCCGCTGTGTGCTTTGGGTCTATTCTTTTCCCTAATCGTGCAGCTCTAATGAGTAATGCATTGTATCATGAAAGGTGCTAAACCCAATGATTAATGAATTAATTGGTTAATTAATGCAAGTATAAAATAATATTCTACATATGTTATATCATAGTTGAATACTAAATACCTGAAAGCATAATATATCTTTTTTAAACTATAGGGATTCTAAGATGTTGTAATATCATAAGACTGTAATCTATTACGATAAATCTCATCATAAGACTCATCTTTGATCGCTCTGATAGTGGCGCGCTCCTCGTCTGTGCGCAGGCTGTCGTTCTTACAGGTGACGTTGTGGCTTGATTGGTTCCAGCAGCAGGCACTCCAGTCCCCATCGATGAGAAGTGAGACGGGCCAAATACAACTCACAAAAAACACACTTAACAAATGTGAACACACGAGGCAGCAGCATTCTCCTCTGCATTCTCCACAGCAGCAATATCGACAGCTTCTCTGTAAAGATCTGTCCATCCACAGCTGGGCCATGAAGATGATAAAGAACGGTAGAGCCATGTATAGAATGCAGTCTCTGTGAAAATAGTTGCAGGTGCAGGGCAGGTCTTTCTCAAAGATGAAGTGGTAGCTGAAGGCCACGATGACTGCTACATATAGATTTATTCTCTTCTGAAAATGAGTGATCAGTTGGGTCACCACGTCGTGATCCATCCTCAGCCCTGAGTCTGACTGATGCCTGGAGGCTGTGCTGTGCTGCTTTTATCACAATGTTTTGGTTTCACTTTCACAAAAAGGTGTGTTTGCATGAAGACATAACCAGGTAGATCAGATTTCAATCAAAGCATTTCTGGATGTGTGCAGACAAAGTACAAGCACATATCCCACTAGGAATGAACCACAATCTCTGTGGTTAAATGTAAATGTAATGCCACAAGCAGCTTCTCCAGTTTCTCACACGCCAAGGTTTCAGGCTCCCAAAGTGGGGTCCAGAGTAATGTCTCAGAGTGACTGTATGGAGGCCCCAAAGGTGTATTTACTACTTTAAATGATTACAGTCTACAGTCATTATGCTCTAAATTTTGATTGTAAATGTACAGATGTAAAGGTACAATTAGACAGTTCATTCTGATTTTTCACTGTCTGCTGTCAGAGGGGGCACAGGGGAGGCTCTACAGTTGCAAAGGGTGTGAGGACAGGGGCCAAATCTACCTAATAGAACTGAACTTTAATGGAGACAGTCGAACACAAAGAAGCTCTTATTCTCTCACCATAAAGTCCAGAAGAAGGAAGAATGTGTGTGCTGTGAAAGAATACAGACTGAAAGACTCAACTTCTACAAAGCCCTCCTCGTCGGCGTCTGAGGAGCAAAGGCCTCACATTCACAACCGAGCTGGTCCTGACAAGGATTTCAGTCGCTGGCTTTAGGCCTGAATTGGTCATTTTAAGACGATTGTTTGACAAGGCTGTGGTCCTGTGCTGCTTACACAGCTCCCAAACAGCGGGTGATGACGGGCGACAAAGAGGTAGAGCAGAGGAGACCTCCTTTTAAAGGCTCAGGTCACACTCACAGGCTGCAGCAGATGCAACGGCCTAAAACCACAGAGACATGTTTGTATCACATCTCTGCTGGAATTTCCAGTCACAGCAGATATTACCTCAACTTACTATAATTTTTTTTTTTTTATCTTTAACCGTTAAGAATCCAGTGGAAAGTATGGCCATATCACTACTGTGTCTCTTTTATCTGGAGAGCTTCATCAAGTCACTGCTCCTGCTCAAACCCCTAATCTGTACTTTTTGTTTGCATTGTATTGTGCAAGTGTTCGATCTGCCCAAAAGTTTAAGTCTGTATGTATGTATTATTATTATTTATTATTCTGCCTGGGGGATCCCTCTGTGCTGGATGGACTGTCTAGAGGAGTCATCTGTCCAGAGGAATTCTCCCTCTTTAGATGATCCTCCTTCCTTCCTCCTGGTGGTTCTGGTCCAGGTGGATGTGTCAGTCCTGGTCCATCTGCAGTCGGTCCGTCTGTGGGAGGAGGATCTCTCCTTCATCTGGTCCTCCCCGAGGTTTCTACTTTTTCCCACAGGGTTTTTTAGCCGGGAAGGAGGGTCAAGGACAAGGGATGCTCCGGGACATTTATCCTCTGCTAAATTCTATTGAACATTGTTTGGTTGAGCTGCTTTCTACCTGTGGCCCATCGAGGCAACTGTTGAATTGAATGTATTATTCCATGCCATATGTATAACCAGTCAACAAGCTAGTTCTTCTACATCAGAGCAACAACAGAACAAATTATTTTATTTATACATATTCATTATTATTAATAATAATTATTGCAAAATGGAAACTGACTTAATTTGGATGAAGCAATACCTCCACTCTGAATAAAAAAGAGGAGGACAAGATGATTTGTTTGTAGAGAAAATCATATTTATGAAAATTCAAAACCCTGGAGTTACTTTAATGTCTCTGAGAATGGCGTATCCCTCGTCTGTGCTGCCAGTCGTTCTTACCACAGATGTTGTGGTGTGAGTGAATGAAGCAACAGACGCTCCACTTCCTGTTTATGAGAAATGAGACGGGCCAAGTGCAAGTAACAGACATCTTACTTATCAAACATGAACACACGATAAAGCAGTAAGGGTATGTCCAACTGCGACATCAGACGTAAATGTCAGAAATGGAGCAGGGTCAGTGAAGAATCTATAGAGACTCACTATGGCTCACAGTTTATGTACACGATGACCTTACGGCGTCACCACCATCAGACACCAAAGGGGACTGGGAGGTGCAGTGGAAGTGTCAAGTGTTGCTGATGTAGTTATATGTTACCTTTATATATATGTTATCTTTGTACACGTTGGTATTTACAGCAACACAACGCACTTGTGCTGTTAGACTGTACAGCACATATGCAGCATTTTAACAGTACAATATCACTGTATCACTCACGTGTCATATGTGTAGCAGCATCTTAAAGGAAAAATATTCTGCATTTTTCATGTTGTTATTAGCCTTTTAACAGGCTCAGAATCAGATCAGAATCAGTTTGTTGCCATTGTCAGTGAGCTAAATTCACAAACATAAGAACTTGCTTTGACGTAAGATGCAACATAAAACAATTTATAAAATTGTAGCAATATATATATAAAGACATGCATAAAATTAAGAATTAAATAATATCTTGACTGCCTTAAATTTGCCAACGCATGTTTAAAAACAAAAATGTTTCTTGTTCATTCAATGACAGGTTTTATCAGCCAGAATGAAATCAAACTTACTGAGTGCATCCAGCCAGCAGATGGCGCCAGCGCTATATACAATCTCGTGAAGTTAGCACTAAAAAGATGTCATTGTACAGTTTTATCATGGTTAGAACTGCTCAGAACGAGTCTGGTGATAAAAACAGCTTCTTGACAAGTAACCTATGAATTCTAAAAATACATCCGAAAATCACGGAAGTTCAGCAGGAAGTGTGTTTGACGCTCAGAGGGAGAGGATTTTCTAATAAACATTCCTCCAAACAGTGTGAATGCAACGGAATGCTACTTCAGGTATGTTTTTGACGACGGAACATTGATAGAACATGGTTCCAAGCTGGGTGTCCACTGTGTGATTTTTTTTGTCTTATAAGATTTATGGATGTCACACTCCAGGACATGATGAATTAAAAGTCGTTAGACAGAACACAGTCACATTGTGCGATGAATCACACGATCAGTCGTAGCTGCGGCGAAGCTCCTCTGTTGTTAGTTTGCGCTGCGCTTGTGTTTACGTGTTTACAAAGACTGATCGTAGACGCAGCGACAGGAGACTCATTCTGAGAACAAGATTCCAACATATCAAAATATTTGATATGAATTGTAGCTCGTCTTTGCTCGTACGACAGTTCTAAGTTTGGTCTTCTATCACACTCTGAGATCTAACGCCTGATGCACACTGACTCCGGCCCGGCTCCGGTTCGGGACCCGCAAGACTTAGAAAGTGCTTAAAATCAATGCGTCCTGTCACACCGACCTTGGAGCACTGCGGCCGCGGGTCCGGCAGCCGCGCGGGTCTCCGGAAAGATTCCGCAAGAAGTCTATTTTTGCCGGACGCCGCAGCGGTCTGGTGCGGCTTTCATGTCATTTGACGAGTGCTTCGCCAAACCACGTGAATCTACGTGGCTTTCGTCAAAAACGGACCGCAGTGAACCGGAGCTGGTGTGACAGGCGTCTGCAAGTGACCCGCGCGGGTCCCGGACCGCGACCGGACTGGACTCAGTGTACACTAGCTACAATTTTGAGCTACGACTCAAGATTCTTCCCATGATCAGAAATCTTACGTCACAGATAGACATAATTGTGCGGTGTACACCCGGGTTAAAGCTCAAAAAAGTCACTGTAGCAGAATATGTGTCCTTTATGCCGGCAGATGGTGCAGGCATCCGGAGCAGATGCTCGAGCTACTCAGCTGCTCCTCTCGACGTGCAGGAGCAGTGGCTCTACTCCGAGCTCCTCCCGTGTGACTGAGATCCTCACCCTATCCCTAAGGGAGCGCCCAGCCACCCGGCGGAGGAAGCTCATTTCGACCACTTGTATCCGCGATCTTGTCCTGTCGGTCATTGCCCAAAGCTCATGACCAGGTGAGGGTAGGAACGTAGATTGACCGGTAAATCGAGAGCTTTGTCTTTCCACTCAGCTCTTTCTTTACCACAACGATACTTCAATCTCACACTCCATCCTTCCCTCACTCGCGAACAAGACCCCGAGATACTTGAACTCCTCCACCCACCTGGAGAGGGCAAGCCACCTTTTACCAGTTGAGAACCATGGCCTCGGATTTGCTGCTTCACACTCGGCAGCAAACCGTCCCAGTGCATGCTGTAGGTCCTGATTTGAAGAAGCCATCAGGATCCTGTGGTTCCCAAACCAGACGCCCTCCGGGCCCTGACTGCGCCTAGAAATTCAGTCCATAAAAATAAGGAACAGAACCGGTGAGAAAGGGCAGCCCCGGTGGAGTCCAACATGCACTGGGAACAGGTCTGACTTACTGCTGGCAACACAGCTCCTGCTCTGGTCATACAGGGACCGGACGGCCCTTCGGGTACTCAAACCCCTCCACCATGTTAAGGTGGCGGTTCAAGGAGGGGCAGGTTTTCTCTGTTGACTGTATTTGCAATGTACATAAAGGTCTTAACAAGCTTGTTATTGTAATTTAGTTCATTAAGTTTATTTATTATGATCTTTTTAAAACCCACGTTCAGTCATTTACTTGTAATTGGCCCGAGCCAGTAAACTGGCGAGGGTCATTGTTCTTCGTTATTTTGCACGTTTTCATACTCTTCGCGGCCCTTTTTGACCCAGTAAACATGCACGAAAAGTCTTCAATGGGGGTATAGTCGCGATCGGGCCCGGAAAAAATTTTCGTATTTCGCGCGTCTCGAGAGCGTCCGACGAACCGAACGAGCAGCACCCGCCCGAATCGGACCCCTATGGGAAATGGGACGAGCAAATTTTGCCCGACGCGCACGAAACTCGGAGCAGTGATAGAGAACAGTGAACCGAGCAAAACATGACATTGGAGCGCGGCCCTCGGACCAAGCGCACGGCGGCCATATTGGACCGAAGTCGCCACGCCAGTTTGACTTTTTTTTTTGGACGGAGAACTTGTCCTAGGGCTTTTGCCACACGTGGGTCTGGCACACATTTCTGCGATCGGCACGCATTGAAATTTAATAATCAGCCACTTTTTGCTGATATCTCAAATGGTCTCGCCGTGGCTCGCCATCGAAGAACGCCTTCGTTTCCTGTTTTTCCGATCGCATGTCACGGCTACACGCTTGGACTGACAGAGCTGTAATTTCAGTCACGAGTGCGTAATTATGATCTGAATGTAATGCATTAATAAAAATAAATAAACAGTACTCGCTAGCGCCCCCTACCTATTAAGTCAAACATCGACTTTGTCCGATTTGGACAAAACTTGGGGAATATGTCCAGTGCAGGGCGCCATGAAAAAAACTTAATTAGTGATATGGTGCATTTATCACCGTTGGCCACCAGGGGCGCAAAGACTGCTCACCAAATCATTTCAATAGCTCCTGCACGCAAACGCATACTCCGATCGACATGAAATTTGAAACACTCGTCTACATAAAGCTGCTGAATCCATTTATATGCGCACAATAACAATCAACCCTACGGCGCCACCTGTAGGAACGCACTAAATTACAATGGGAAAAAAAAACATTACTTTGACTTTTATTAGTGAACATTTGCAGACATTTCCTAGACGGCCTCCTGATCAGAAAAGCCAATGACACCCATAGCCTATTTTTCACACTTTTGCCTCTAGAGGCCTCCAGAGCTCCCATTCATTGTCTATGGGACTCAGACTCTATTCACACAAGGCTGCAATAAAAAACAACTAAAACCTGCAGGACAGCCACCAAACTCAATACAGAGACTCCTTTTAAGAGACATTAATGGGTCAGAACTGTATATTTCATGAAACTAATAAACAGCCTCTACAGCGCCACCTTTTGGGTGAGGCCTATGGAGAGGGAGACACGTTTACTTTGGAGGAGGCCCATAACATTTGGCACAGTGATAGTACACATAAAAACCACCCTAAAACATATTTGGTGCTCAGTCATAAAACCAACGACATGGCGGCCATATTGATTTTTATTTCACACGCCACTTTAAGTTTTTATTTTCCATTGAGAACTTGACCTAGGGTTTTGTCCCGACACCGGTCTAACGTACACGTGTCCAATCAAGACAGATTGACATTTAATAATCGGCCCATTTTTTGCCCCTATCTCGCACGACCGAGGCCGCGTGGGAAGGCGGTCGCGCGCAGGGCGAGGGCCACCATCGCCGCTTTTGCGGCTTTAATTTTTCTTTGTGTTCTATTATTTGTCTGTTTACAATGTTTTAACACAAAGAGCTGAATAAAAATAGTAAAAAAAAAAAAAAAATTATCCATCTGTGACTCACTCTGTATTTTTAAACATTTGAATTTATTCGGGTAAAACTCGGCTAATTCCCATAGAAACTGAATGGAACAGTAAGTGAAGATCTGCACTTTTACGGCAACAGGAACTAGCGGAATGTCATTGAGAAAAGGGCCTATTACTGCTGCTACTACTACTGCTACTGCTACTGCTACTACTACTACTACTACTACTGCTACTACTGCTACTACTACTACTACTACTGCTACTACTACTACTACTACTGCTACTACTACTACTACTGCTACTACTACTACTACTGCTACTACTACAACAGATACTACTACTGCTACTACCACTGCTACTGCTACTACCACTGCTACTACTACAACAAATACTACTACTACTACTACTACTACCACTGCTACTACTACTACTGCTGCTACTACTACTACTGCTACTACTACCACCACTGCTACTACTACTACTACTGCAACTACCACTGCTACTACTACAACAAATACTACTACTACTACTTCTACTACCACTGCTACTACTACTACTACTACCACTGCTACTACTGCTACTACTACCACTGCTACTACTACTACTACTATTGCTACTACTACTGCTACTACCACTACTACCACTGCTACTACTACAAAAAATACTACTACTACTGCTACTGCTACTACTACTACTACTACTGCTACTACTACTACTACTACTACTTGAAAGTAAATCTAATTTTTTTTTTTCTGTAGATGTAGAACCAATCTTAGTTAATCACTGAAAATGTCTTCTGATCTCCTTCACTTTGGCTGCAGTTGCCCTTGTGGATTTTTGGACATTCTGATGACACAGCCTTTTAAAGCTCTATTGAAACCTTTCTTTTGACTTCTGGTTCAAAACTGCATAACTCAGAGGCATCACTTCTTCTTTGTGGCTTTCCCCACAAGCAGCAGATTTTTCATGTGTTTTTAACTTTTTATTTCTTGTGACATGTTTTTGATGATTTTACACGTGTCTCCTTTAAATAATGCCTCTTAAACTGGGTCAATTTATATAAAGTTTCTCTTACACTCCAAATCACCGTTTGGAAAGATTCAAGAAACACAAATGTTCAAATCATAAAATGTTGTCAACACGGAGCTTTAGTTACATTTACTCAGTGACAAGAGAAACCAAAACCAAACCAAACTCAAGTGTGTGCCCGTCTGGTTGGTTTATATCCACAGTCTCCACATTTGACATTTGATGCGTGAGAATGACTCCTTTCATTTTACGTGTGGTTTTACTTTGAGGGTAATCAGCAGAAAGAGAAGCACTGGCACTTCAGAAAACCTGTGCCGCTCTGTGGTGACGATCAGAAGGCAGAGAAGGCAACAGTTTGTAAGAAAACCCAAAACTATTGTGTCTGCAGCCCGTCCAGACCACTCTGCACCTGACCTGATCTTGTGATACACCGTCATGTTTCCAGTGGCTGTAGCTCATGGATTGATTCAATCTGCTTTCTGCTGTGATTATCCAAATCCATATCCACTTTATTTGTATAGCACATTTCATAAACAGAACTGTTTCCAAAGTGCTGCACAGACACAAACATAAAACGGCAAAACACTGTATGAAATAACAACTCAATTTGATCTTACTGCTTGTAAAACCAGTAAAATCAAATCCAAGCAAAATGATAAAACCATAAAATAGAAATACATTAATAGAATAAATACATTTAAAAATGATAAACCCCAGAGGACCACACAACTCACACGGTGTTAAAAGCCAGAGAATAAAAGTGGGTCTTAAGACGAGACTTAAAACACTCCACTGTGGGGGCTGTTCGCACGTGGGGGGTGGAGCCTTCCAGAGTTTGGGGCCGACCACAGAGAAAGCCCTGTCCCCCCTGGTTCTAAGTCTGGTCTTAGGCACCACGAGCTGGAGCTGGCCCTCGGACCTCAAAGCGCGCGGGGGCGATACATTTGGATGAGGTCCGAGATGTACTGTGGGGCCAGTCCATTTAAAGCTTTAAAAACAAACAATAACGACTTGTTCAAAGGATTTAAAAGATAAAAAAGGTTTGACTTTAGATAAAAGCCTCAAATGATAAAAACCAGGATTTGACAACCGCGTTCACAGGTTTGTTAAGTTTAAAATCATTGTCAATAGTGACGCCAAGGTTGGTGACAGAGTGTTTTATCTGCTGTGAGTGGGCCCAGGTCCAGGAGGGGGTCATTGTTCCCAAACACAATGACCTCTGTTTTGCCCTCATTTAAACTTAAAAAATTGTGAGCCAACCAAACCTTGACGTCACTTTATCAAATCAAACTTTGTAAATGATGAAGTAAAGTGAATGCAATAAAAGCAGCCAGATATAAGTACTTTACACTGAGAGATACTTTCATGAGGATAGAGCTCCTGCAGCCGTGTGACTAGATTAGCTCAGGACACGTGATTGGACGGGGATCCAACCAACCATGGAGTTTATCTTTGCTGTTAAATTAAGCCATAAATAACAATACATTTGAAATACTAATCAGATTACACATTAGCCACCCTTACCTGACACAAGCGTGCTTTTAAAGAGAATAGATCGCATGTACTGCCCCTCTACGTAATATCTTGATTGATCTGATTTCCACCCTCTTACTTCATCAGAAATGTCCCTGGAAATGTACGTCATTGTAAAGCCCTGGACGTATAAGATTTACTGAGATTGGGTTAAAATATCAATTAAAATGATACAATCTTGATAAAATAATGAATAATGTTGTACTTGTAACTAATGTAAAGCTGTTGTACATCGTTCACTTCATTCATTCATGTCGTTGTACCTGGAGTTGATTGGTTTAAAGCTGGTGTACCTGATTCTCACACGTCAAATGGAAGTCCGAACTAATACTTTAAACCCCACATGTCAAAGTCAAGGCCCGGGGGCCACATCAGGCCCTCGAGAGAGTTTTATCTGGCCCCCGTGATGATATTAATTTATTATTAGATCCGGCCCGCAGGCCGCTGCAAGCCAGCAGCCGCAGATATAATGTACGCACCAATACTACATTTCCCACAATGCAACTTCATTATATTAGCAGTCTTTAGCATAACAGCAAAAGTTATCTTACAGATACCCATCAACAATGGCAAAACGGAAGGTGGACTATGAGAACCGGGGGTTTCAAATAAGGTGGAGTTAGACACATGTTCACGGAGGGAGCTGGAAAACCTGTGTGTCTTCTGTGTGGAGTGTGGCGGTAATGACAGAGTATAATATCACATTCATTTAATGTTCATGTTATGAGTTTTTTTTATATAAAGGACATTTGTATTTTGTGCCTGTTGAAATAAAAAATTACTCACAGAGTCATAAGAAAATGTTGCTTTATTTATCCAAGCATATTGTAATATATTTGTTATGTTTTCAGTAGGTTAAATTTTGGTTTCAATGAACATTGGACAGTCCGGCCCTCGGCTTGAAGCCAAATGTTTTATTTGGCCCTCCGTCCATTTGACTTTGACACCCCTGCTTTAAACCATAAAACTTAAATCATATCACGCCTGTTTTAAAGTCCTTGCACTGGCTCCCTGTCTCTTATCGCATTGATTTTAAAATCCTTTTATTTGTTTTTAAATGTCTTCACGGTCTCGCTCCTCAGTATCTGTCAGACGCCCCTGTGCGCTCACTCAGGTCAGATCTTTCCTTGTCAGTCGTCCCAAAATCAAGGAGGAAACTTAGAGGTGCTCGCTCCTTTTCTGTTGCGGGTCCAAAACTATGGAACGCGCTGTCCCTACATCTTTGTCAAGACGGGGTCATTATCCGTCTTCAAGTCGGCTCTAAAGACTTATCTTTAGCTTTTCATTGCTGTGTTGACTTTTATAGTGTACAGTGTGTGTTTCTGTATCTGTGTCTATTTATTGTGTTTTACTAATATTGTTGTGTACTGCACTCTGGTCGACTGTGTTGTTTTTAAAGTGCAATAGAAATAAAGTTGGATTGGATTGGATTGGATAAACACTTTGGCACATCATTAAAGTCCACAAACTCATTTTCAGACGCCGGTTCATCGGCTTTTTTCAGACGGCAAAGTGAAACTCATGCAAGCGCCCCAAGCTCAGCCAATCAGAGCGCTGCTTTCAGCTCTTATTTCCTTGTATTTTTACAATATTTTATTATTAGTTGCCGACACCACACAGTCTCCTCATTTTTGTCACAAAGTGCTGCTTTTATAATGTACTCTTTGGGTGAAAACAAAAAAAGTGACAGTTTTGACAGTTTAAACAGTTAATCCACAAACTAAAGGGGTCAGGTATCATTATTTGCCAAATGAGAACTATTGTGTAATTTAAATGTATTTTGGCTCTTGTTTGTGAAATGTGTTATATCCACTCTGAGGTCATCAAAAGTCCTTAATGCAGGCGACCGGAGGCAAAATGAAGTTGACTGTACATTTTTGAATGATTGTCTCACATTCGATCTAAATTCTATGGTTTGAAGTGTTTGTGTTGGAAAAAAGCAACACATTTGAATTTACAGAGAAGAAATGTCAAGTTAGTAAAGTCGATGTAAACCCTCATTGGTCCAGGTGTGGTCCATCGTAGAAAGGGTTTCAGGGTCGTCATCCGGACGCTGTTTGAAGATCGAGACGTTTCGACTTTTATCCAAAAGTCATTGTCAATCTGAGAGCTGGTCTGGGAACTCAGGCTTATATGCTCCTCTACGTAGTGAGAGTCCTGCCCCCAGGGAGGAGTCACTGAACGCCTGTCTACGTTTGGAAAATTGTTTGTTTGTCCCTGAGACTTGATAATTGGTCTGTCTTTGTTAGTTTAATAGTTGGCCCTGCCCAGTTTCACCTGTGGCTAAGGTCTATTGTTCTATTGGCTGTAGCTCCCTCATCTCACCTCATTAGCATTTGACTGGTCTATTGATCTGGACCAGGGTGTTAGGATGCTGTCATAAATCTTAATTAAATCTTAAGCCCCCATTCCTGTTTAGTGAAGGATTCTCTCTTTTTACAAAAATGGCCTCCTTTACTCCTCTTTCAAACCAGCTCTTCTCTCTGCTCAAAATCTTCACCTCACTGTCCTCAAACGAGTGATTTGTAGCTTTTAGGTGCAGATGGACTGCACTCTGCGGTCCTGTGGAGGCCGCTCTTCTGTGTTGGTACAGCCTTTTGTGCAATGGCTGTTTTGTTTCTCCTATGTAACGTTCTTTACAACTGTCCTCACTGCACTCTATCGAATAAACTACATTGCTCTGTTTCTCTGTCGGCCTCTTGTCTTTCGGGTGGACCAGTTTCTGTTTAAGTGTGTTGCCAGGTTTGAAATAAACAGGGACGTCGTGTTGTCTAAAAATCCTTTGAAACTTCTCAGACAGGCCCGAGACATAAGGGATAGAGACCCCCCTCCTAGGATCCTGTTAGGATCTTTATCCTTTCTGTAGACCAGCTCTCAGATTGACAATGACTTTTAGATAAAAGTCAAAACGTCTCGATCTTCAAACGGCGTCCGGATGACAACCCCTGAAACCCTTTCAAGTTAGTAAAGTATAAAGTGTAATAAAGGATGGACAAAATACAACTTTCTCACCTTAAAGTTGTATTTTAGCTTCAAAAGAATCTAATTTATGGAACAGTATCTAATAAATCTCTAGATAAAATGAAAAATTATTATGGGCTCAACATTTCTGTGAGTATTTTTCCTGTAAAACCCATAAATCTGGATTGTTCTTCATCAAAAATGCAAAGAGTTGATCATAATTTCCTTAAACATGATGTAAAACACAATAATAAATGTCACTCACGTGCTTGTCACTGCTTGTCCTGGTGTTGCAGACTGCCCGGCGGGCCCTGACATCATCCCCATCGTGGCGGGCGTGGTGGCGGGCATCGTGCTCATCGGCCTGGCCCTGCTGCTCATCTGGAAGCTGCTCATGATCATCCACGACCGCAGAGAGTTCGCCAAGTTCGAGAAGGAGAAGATGAACGCCAAGTGGGACACGGTCAGTGGACAAAGTCATTTAAATGTGGGATGTGAGACGGCACTGACATACAGCAAACGATGAGGTGGTTATTAAGATGGAAATAACTAAAGCAGTTTAAAGGGCGTATGACGGGTTTTTGTGATTTTCTAATTTTGACTTTATTCCGTGTATTAATGCCAGTCGTAAATGTAAATTAGTTTTACACCAATCAAGCCGTCATTTGTGGAGAAAAGTTGAAAAATATGTTGTAAATTACAGGAAGTAAACAGACTGATGACATCACACTGTGAGATAAAGGTTATGCATAATTTACACAAAATAAACTACTTATTTGACCCTTTAAACGTTAATTCAACAAAATAAAGGTGTTCACGTGTGTTTCTCTTTGTCAAATGAACAAAATCTGTGACATTAGATGAGTTTTGATCAATGTACAGTGTGGTTGCTATGGTAATTTCCTTGTGTGATGTCATCATTAACAACCAGGAAGTTAAACAAAAAACCTAAAAAATAGCTAAACTGTGCTAAAATTTGCGAAGCATTTTAACAAAATTTAAATATATTTATCTTAACTGTATTTTTGCCAATGAGTCGTCCAACCTGTCATAGGCCCTTTAAACCTGTCATAGGCCCTTTAATTGTAGAAGCTCAACAGCCCTGAGCACTTCCAATGCTGTGGTTTTATTTATTTCTTTAACAGGGACATTGCACAGGCCAGAGATACTACAAGCTAATTATCGTCTGTCGTCCCGGGACAGAGACAAAGTGACAGCAGGTTTAGAGTGTCCTTAACATTTAAAATACAGACAAGCAAACACCTACAGTCAATCACCAGCAGAGGGAGCACCCCTTAAAAAGGCTTAATATTTACATTTTTCAACGATTAGCTCACATTAGTTCTAAATTCGAATGGTTTTACGGTTTTGTGTTGAGGAAAAGGAAACACACGTGAATTCCAGTTGAAAAGGACGTTAGTAACAGTGGTTTGCCTCCCTCTAGTGTTGATTTGGTGTAATGCCTTTACTAAACGTGCACATGGATCTGTTAAACCTTTTACAGCCTACAGTTACATTTCAGAGATGGTACACTTGATCAAATATCTTCAAAATTCTGGAACGTAGGCAGCTGGAGGCTGTTTTTAAAATTTTTCAATGAATAGTTCACATTAGATCTAAATTCTAATATTTTTACATTTTTGTGTTGAGGAAAAAGGAAACACAGTTGAATTCCCAGAGTAGAAATGTCAAGTGAGTTTTCTTTCTATTACAAGGGATGGACTAAATGCAGTGTTCTGGCCTTAAAATTGTATCTGGGTAAATTTATGGAACAATATCTAATATATCTCTAGATAAAATGAAAAAATGATTGTGGGCTCAACATTTCTGTGAGTATTTCTCCAGTAAAACCCATAAATCTGGATTGTTCTTCATCAAAAATGCAAAGAGTTTATCATAATTTCTGAAGAGATCAAGTAAAACACAATAATAAATGTGTTTAAGCAGCTCTGATGTCACTCACATGTGTCTGAGGCTCACACTTTGACAAAACCACCTTGATTTTTTATATTTTGTTTTCTGAGGAAAACAGAAAAATAATAAATTAAGTAGTAAGTAATTCTGAGGATTTTCCCAGTTAAATGACATTATGTTCCATTTCACATGTTTTTGTTTTCAAACTTTTAAAATGTCTGTACAAATTCAAATATTTATAACTTACCTTATTCCCACAGACACCAGACACTCATGACTCTGATTATCTTTAAGCCCGTGCGTAAAATTTAAATATATAACACATACATATTGTGAAAGTGTTTCAGTAAGGTATGAGATTTCAGAAAAGATTTTCAGATTTTAAATAAAATGATGTTTTTGTGGTCGCTGGTTCCCACACAAGCTGATTCTCCTCGCACAAGCTTTCAGACTTTTGTTATTATTTATGTTAGAAAGATGTTGTGTAATCCCTCAGAAAACTGGACTATTGGATTGATTGATTTATTCATGTATTTGTTCTTCTTCTTAAAGCGCTGTCACTGTTGAGCTCCATATTGCACACAATTCCATGATCCAAGAAAATCCCAGAGAAGTGATCTAGGCTTATAGATCTTAAAGGGCGTATGACAGGTTTTAAAAATTTTCTGATTTTGATTTTATTTGCTGTATTCATACGTATTGAACAAAAAAATATTGTTTTACACCAATAAAGTCATAGTTTGTGAAGAAAAGTTGAAAAATCAGTTTAAAATTACAGGAAGTAATAAACTGATGACATCACAAGGGGAGACTCATTCTATCCAAAGGTTTTGCATAATTTACCCAAAAGGAACAAATTATTTTACCCTTAAAACATTAATTCAACAAAATAAAGGTGTTCACATGTATTTTGATTTGTCGGACAAAAATCTCAGACATTAGCCGAGTTTTAGCCGAGTGTGCAGATTCATTTCCTAGTGTGATGTCATCATTTACAACCAGGAAGTGATGTTACAAAACAAAAAAAATGGCTAAAAATGATACAATTTATAATAATTTTTTGCCAAACTTTAAATAGATTTATCTGACCTGTATTTTAGTTACATGAGTTGTCCAACCTGTCATAGGCCCTTTAATTTATTTTGCTGTCATTAGATACAAAGTACAAAAACTTTGAATCCAAAAGTCTGACACATAGTGAGAAAGCTCCCTGATGTCCCACATAAATCCATTCATGGAAATTGTTAGACATTTTCAAGTGTAGCCGGCACAGTTTGTGACAAAGAAGAAAACAGAAACGAAAGAGGGAAAAGGACGTTAGTAACAGTGGTTTGCCTCCCTCTAGTGTTGATTTGGTGTAATGCCTTCACTAAACGTGCACAGCCTACAGTTGTATTTCAAAGATATTACTGGAGATTAGAATCAGAATCAGATTTTTTAAATTATATTGATTAAACTCAAGAATGTGTCGTCAAAACAAAGAAGATCATCGAAAACAGGGTTGTTCAACTTAAAGGGCCTCTGACAGGTTGAACTACTCATTTAACTAAAATGCTGTCAAGATAAATATATTTCAATTTCTGCTAAAATCTTCACAAATTTTACCCCAGTTTAGCTACTTATTTAGGTTTTAAATTTTACTTCCTGGTTGTAAAGTATGACATCACACTAGGAAATTACCATAGAAACCACACTACACTGGGCCAAAACTCATCTAATGTCACAGATTTTGTTCATTTGACAAAGAAAAACACATGTGAACATCTTTATTTTGTTGAATCAATGTTTAAAGCTTCAAAAAGTAGTTTCTTTTGTGTAAATTATGCATAACCTTTGTCTCCACAGTGTGATGTCATCAGTTTGTTTACTTCCTGTAATTTTCAACAGATGTTTCGACTTTTCTCCACAAATAGCGACTTGATCGGTGTAAAACAATTTATATTTACAAACGGTATTAATGCACTGAAAAAACTCAAAATTAGAAAATCATAAAAACCCGTCATAGGCCCTTTAAGACCCGGGGCCAAATTAATCCCTGCAAGGGACGTGATCGGGCCCTCAACCATCGTCTATAAATATAGAGAATGTTTTATCTGTTATCAATGATTTAGTCCTGGTTTCAGCCTGGTTTAGTTCTGTTTAGACCTAGTTTGGATCTAAGTTAGACCTGGTTTAGACCTGGTTTAGTCCTGGTTTAGTCCTGGTTTAGTCCTGGTTTAGTCCTGGTTTAGTCCTGGTTTAGACCTGGTTTAGACCTGGTTTAGTCCTGGTTTAGCCCTGGTTTAGTCCTGGTTTAGACCCGGTTTAGACCTGGTTTAGTCCTGGTTTAGCCCTGGTTTAGCCCTGGTTTAGCCCTGGTTTAGTCCTGGTTTAGTCCTGGTTTAGACCCGGTTTAGACCCGGTTTAGACCTGGTTTAGTCCTGGTTTAGACCCGGTTTAGACCTGGTTTAGTCCTGGTTTAGTCCTGGTTTAGTCCTGGTTTAGACCTGGTTTAGACCCGGTGTAGACCTGGTTTAGTCCTGGTTTAGACCTGGTTTAGTCCTGGTTTAGTCCTGGTTTAGACCTGGTTTAGACCTGGTTTAGTCCTGGTTTAGACCTGGTTTAGTCCTGGTTTAGTCCTGGTTTAGTCCTGGTGTAGACCCGGTGTAGACCCGGTTTAGACCCGGTTTAGACCCGGTTTAGACCTGGTTTAGACCTGGTTTAGTCCTGGTTTAGTCCTGGTTTAGTCCTGGTGTAGACCCGGTGTAGACCCGGTTTAGACCCGGTTTAGACCCGGTTTAGACCTGGTTTAGACCCGGTTTAGACCCGGTTTAGTCCTGGTTCAGTCCTGGTGTAGACCCGGTTTAGACCTGGTTTAGTCCTGGTTTAGTCCTGGTGTAGACCCGGTGTAGACCCGGTTTAGACCTGGTTTAGACCTGGTTTAGACCCGGTTTAGACCTGGTTTAGTCCTGGTTTAGTCCTGGTTTAGTCCTGGTGTAGACCCGGTGTAGACCCGGTTTAGACCCGGTTTAGACCCGGTTTAGACCCGGTTTAGACCTGGTTTAGACCTGGTTTAGACCCGGTTTAGACCTGGTTTAGTCCTGGTTTAGTCCTGGTTTAGTCCTGGTGTAGACCCGGTGTAGACCCGGTTTAGACCCGGTTTAGACCCGGTTTAGACCTGGTTTAGACCTGGTTTAGTCCTGGTTTAGTCCTGGTGTAGACCCGGTTTAGACCTGGTTTAGACCCGGTTTAGTCCTGGTTTAGACCCGGTTTAGACCCGGTTTAGTCCTGGTTCAGTCCTGGTGTAGACCCGGTGTAGACCCGGTTTAGACCCGGTTTAGTCCTGGTTTAGTCCTGGTTTAGACCCGGTTTAGACCCGGTTTAGTCCTGGTTCAGTCCTGGTGTAGACCCGGTGTAGACCCGGTTTAGACCTGGTTTAGTCCTGGTTTAGTCCTGGTTTAGACCCGGTTTAGACCCGGTTTAGTCCTGGTTCAGTCCTGGTGTAGACCCGGTGTAGACCCGGTGTAGACCCGGTTTAGACCTGGTTTAGTCCTGGTTCAGTCCTGGTGTAGACCCGGTGTAGACCCGGTGTAGACCCGGTTTAGACCTGGTTTAGTCCTGGTTTAGTCCTGGTTCAGTTATTATTCTTTTTTTTTCCTAAAGTGTTGCACATGTTTCTGATCTTGAGGACAAAACTACCTTTAAATCTGTCTCTCTGTGAAATACATTTGAATAATCTTGATCTAAAAGTGTGACATTGACCCAAAAAATAGCACTTTTATGTTTCATTGTAGAATCAAAGAATCAAGAACATTCCTTAATATTGAAATCGAGTCTGAACTGTTGGTAACACTACGAGCCTCCACTGTCTCTTCTACTTTATTAGGCCCGAGCGCCACAAGCTGGCGAGAGGCCTATTAGTTTCGCTGTGCCGTGCAAAGCACGGCTGCGAAAGTGCGCACGAAGTGCGCAAGAAATCGAGCGCGAAGCGCCGCCCGCTTCAAACACTCACTAACGCATTCTCAACTCATGCACGCCCGCATACCAATTAGTAGTGGGAAAATTGAACATTATCGCTGTAAACGGGCGAAGCCCGTGCGAAAGTGCGCACGAAGTGCGC
This sequence comes from Rhinogobius similis, assembly GCA_019453435.1. Taxonomy (NCBI): domain Eukaryota; kingdom Metazoa; phylum Chordata; class Actinopteri; order Gobiiformes; family Gobiidae; genus Rhinogobius; species Rhinogobius similis. The sequence continues at coordinate 505,384 of CM033619.1, read as the reverse complement.
ACTAAACGAGCGCTTTACGTGGGGATGACGGCCGCGAAGCGGTCCCCCTATTTTTCACCCAGTGAACATTGACGAAGTCTCAGGAAAATTTGCACACCTCTAAAAATCGTGCCTCTGTACATTCTGGCTATTTCCGATTTACAAAATTCAAAAATATGGCGCGTCAGCGCCCCCAAGTGTACAAAAAATGCATTGCGGGATAGGAAAGTGCCAAAAAAAATTTTTATCGTAGAATCATGAAACTTGGCAGAGAGGTAGATAGTGACAAGAGAAGCAAAAAATATTATTACGGCAACGCCGTCCGCCCAACCAATTGTCGGCCATATTGGATGAAAATTCGCTAAACCTGACTCAGCGTTTTTTTTTAAAACTTCGTACTTTTACCAACTCCTCCCAGGGCGTTTAACCGAACAAGCTGAATTTTGGTGAAAATGAAGTTGAGGAGTGTGGCATCAAAAGTTATCCAAATCATGAACCTAACTTTTACGGTCTCTGTGCGGCGAAGCCGCAAAATTTGCCCAGAATTCCTGAAATTTTTAATTTTGCTCCCATTTGCACATATAAAGTCCGAATTGCATCAAATTTGAATTAGTTGTTAAACTCACTGTCTGAAACCTATTAGAGGTGAAAAAATTTAATTTGGCGCGTTAGTGCCCCCTACAGATCAAAGCAAACTTTTATATGGGGAGCAAAAAATTTAGTTTTTTAGAATTTTTTAAAATTTTGCACAAAATTCCATTTTGGCCTACCGATCAAAAAAGCCAATGAGACCCATGTAATATTTTGTACGGCAAAGCCGTACCAATGACCAAAACAACTCATGTTATTCCTATGGGAAAATCGACAAATGTCTCAAATTTGCATATTTTTTTCCTATGCATTTTAACGAACTCCTCCTTGGGCGTAAGCCCGACTAACCTCAAATTCGGTGAACATCTTTCTGAGGAGTGGGGCACTAAAAGTTATCCAAATCGTTGGGATAAGTATTACGGTCTCTGTGCGGCGAAGCCGCTAATCTTGCCAATATTTTAGAAAAGACAGAAAAACCCCATGTTATTCCTATGGGAAGATCTCTAAATCTCTCAAATTAAACTTTGGCGTAAGCCCGATCAACCTGAAACTTGGTGATAATCATCCTGAGGAGTGGGACATCAAAAGTTATCCACATTTTTTGGATAGGTATTATGGTCTCCGTGCGGCGAAGCCGCAAATATTGCCCAAACTTGTACAAATGACGGAAAAATCCCATGTTATTCCAATGGGGAAAATGCAAAATCACTCCAATGAAACTTTGTACTTTGATGAACTCCTCTTCGGGCGTAAGCCCGACCATCCTGAAATTTGGTGAAAATGATCTTGAGGAGTAGGCCATCTAATGTTATCCAGGATTTTAGCACAAGTATTACAGTCTTTGTGCGGCGAAGCCGCAAACTTTGACCAATTTTTACACACTTTCAGTGAAATATGAGCAGTAGGTGGCACGGTAGCGCCACGGATTCGGCAGCAGGTATTTTATGAGGAGGGAAATTGGGGCGCGTAAGCGCCCCCCTCTGGCGTTGCGGGGCGGCGGCGTGGCGAGGGCCGATCATTGCCGCTTGCGGCTATATTTCCGACTCCTTTTGTCTCACTTTACTTTCATTATTCCATTCTTTCACTTGTATTTTTTGGCTTTTTGCTGTTACATCTTCTCTCTTCTCACACTTTTCTACGTTCAGCAAGAGAACCCCATTTACAAGAGCCCCATCAATCAGTTCCAGAACCCCAGCTACGGCCGTAAAGCTGCAGCTCTTTAAGTTTGTATCTGTGTGTTTCCTGCACGACTCTGCACTTCCTGTTTGGACGCTTTCTCACTTTATTTTCCATTTGAACTAAACTGTAAGAAGAGTGTGTTGCATTCCTGTTTCTAAAGTGAGTTGGTAATTGCATGAGTGTGCGGTAAATGAGAGGCTTAAAGGGCCCACAACAGGTTGAAGTACTTATTTTACTAAAACACGGTTAAGATAAATATATTTTAAGTTTTGCTAAAATTCTTTACAAATGTCATCCCGGTTTAGCAGTTTTATACGTTTTAATTTCACTTCCTGGTTGTAAATGATGACATCACACTAGGAAATCACCATAGCAACCACACTGTAAACTGGGCTAAAACTCATCTAATGTCATCAGTTCTTTTACCTGACAAATAAAACTATATTTGAACTTATTTATTTAGTTGAATTAATGTTTAAAGGGTCAAAAAAGTAGTTTATTTTGTGTAAATTATGCATAACCTTTGTCTCCCCAGCGTGATGTCATCGGTTTGTTTATTTATTATATTATATTGTATTATTTATCTAATCATTTGTACATGTCTATGACGCGTCTCAGGTTCATTGAAATATTTTTGAATGCTGTATAGACCCTTTAAAATGTGAAGGCAACTGGAGGAGAAATGAAGTTTTTTCAGTGATTGTCTCACATTAGATCTAAATTCTTCTGGTTTTAAGTGTTTGTGTTGGAAAAAAAAGCAACACATTTGAATTTCCAGAGTAGAAAGGTCAGTTAGTTTGCTTTTCTGTAGCAAACGATGAACAAAATACAATTTTCCAGGGTTAAAATTGTATTTTAGCTTCAAAGGAATCTCATTTATGGAATAGTTGATGATAATTTCCTCAAACATGATGTAAAACACAATAATAAATGTGTTTAAAGCAGCTCTGACGTCACTCACATGTGTCTGAGGCTTTTCATTTTACAAAATCATCTCAATGTTTCATATTTTGTGATATTCTGAGGTTTTCTCCAGTGAAATAACGTTTTGTTGCACGTCATGTTTTCCTCCATTTTGAATTTGTTCAACTTAACTACTTAACATTTAAAGGGTCAATATGTGGGCCTTTTTTTTTCTTTTTTTTTTTTTTATAAAAATATAAAAAATCATATATTTCCAAAAACAATATTATATTTAAAATACCAAATGGGACACTTTGAAATGTTACCTCGACGTAAATGAACCCATTGAATAAGACGCCGTGTTTGTCAAATGCATGGTTTGGTCAATAACAGGATGGATTAACTCTTCAAAGTCTTTTACACGACGAGAGCTTCATCCTGTTTTCTTCTTCTTGTTCCAGGGTGAGAATCCCATCTACAAAAGCGCCGTGACGACCGTGGTCAACCCCAAATACGAAGGAAAGTGAAGCGTCTCCTCCGGACTTTGCTCTTTCACCTCCAGAGAACTTCAGATGGAAAAGAAAAACAGACGCAGTCCATCAGATTTTTGTCTTTATTTTTTATGATTTCGTTGCTTCCCGTGTAGCATCCATTCACCGCATCTATTTCTACTAAAACCATTGATTTCTCTGCGTTCGTGCGACTTGCTGTGTACAATGCATTCTGTGTAAATACTTTGACGCTGAAGACGATGAGCTGAAGGTGCTTTCTCGCTCCTGCCGCAGGACTGGTACGGGCAGATGTTAGGATTAGGACTTTACGTTGTGCACATGTTGGACGTTTGAATATATATTTGTAGATTATGGTTTTTCACGGCTGTTTTGTCTTGTGTTGTCGATCACTCCTCTCTCTGTGCACTGACCTCCTGAGTGTTACGAGCCGGGCCTGAGTGGAAAAACAGAAGCCGTGGAAAGAAAAGGCCGAAGAACGAGGCTAAGAAATGGATTTTGAAGTTGAAATGTTGGTATAATTCACAAACGATAGCGACATAGGCTAGAATTGTAAGAAATACTGCAATACAATTCACACAAATGTAGTTTACCGCTCCGTTATTTGGACAGTTTAGAGCAGGGGTGTCCAAACTTTTTCCGTCGAGGGCCACATACTCAAATTTAGACCAAGCGGAGGGCCACAATTAAATCGTGAAACGTTCAAAAAGTTGCATTTATCTGATGTTTTAAGCACCACCACATCTACATCAGTCTCAGTGCTTTAATGTCATGTCTGTCTCACTCCAGAATGTTAGTTATTTAGGTTATAATTGTAGAAAATCTGAAATTTGCCGTAAAAAGTATGTCTTAGGACAATGTGGGCCAAATCACCAGGAAGCTTGAGGGCCAAGAAAAATTGGTCTGAGGGCCGCATTTGGCCCCCGGGCCTTAGTTTGGACATGCCTGGTTTAGAGTGAACTGTACAGCACGTCCTGTTAAAATCACATCTTAAAGGGCCTATGACAGGTTTAAAGGGCCCATGACAGGTTGGACTCATGTGACTAAAATACAAGTAAGATAAATATATTCCAACTTTTGCTAAGAATAATTATACATTTCATCATTTTTAGCCTTTTTTTTTGTTTTGTAACATCACTTCCTGGTTGTAAATGATGACATCACACTAGGGAATTACTTTGAACACTGGGCTAAAACTCGGCTAATGTCAGAGATTTTTTTGTCCAACAAATCTAAATATATGTGAACACCTTTATTTTGTTGAATTAATGTTTTAAGGGTAATTTAAGTTGTTGATTTTGGGTAAATTATGGATAATCTTTGGATGGAATGAGTCTCACAGTGTGATGTCATCAGCTTTTTACTTCCTGTAAGTTTAAACAGATTTTTTAACTTTTCTCCACAAACTACAGCTTGACTGGTGTAAAACAGTAATTTTTATGTACAATATGTATTAATAAACCAAATAAAATCAAAATGAGAAATTCATTAAAACCTGTCATAGGCCCTTTAAAATAAACTAGTTCAGTTTTTTTTGTTTTGTTTTTAAGACGTTATATTGTCCCACTATATAAAAATGTTACATCCTACGTTCTAACTTTTAACATTAAAGGGGTGTCATTACTATTTTCCAAGTTATTTTGTAACATTAGCAGTAAGCTAGCCATCACTGACTGCAGCCGTCTTGGAAAACGTTAGCATGTGTGTTGTTATTATTTTATAGCCTATTTGATCAAAAATCAAACTTAAATCCATCGTTCAGCCCTTCTTAACGTGTTTGAAGTCAATTTGAAGTAAATTGTATTGCGGTAAATTGAAGAAGTACTTTGTGAAGTACTTTGTGAAGAAAGTAGAGAGCGTTTGACAGTTTGTTGGATGGATCTGTACAAAGGGACTGTAAACCACAAACATTGTGAGGACGCTGAACAATCGATGGAGATGTAAAATACTACACAGCTCGTATTTGAAGTATTCTTTGTATTTGACGCTGCAGTAAATCTATGCTCGGCTCTCAGGTCCTTTCCCTTTATCGTCACACCAAAAATGGTTCTGTCGGCGAGAGTTTGTGTTTGTGAAGTGTTTAGGGCTTTGAGGAAACGCGCAGAACCTCAGAGATGTTCCACCAAAATGCCTTTCTTTGACCACACTCAAGCCTTCACCGAGTTGTTTTCAAAGTGCCTTTTATTTCAGCACCATGCGCTCTCCCACTGCTGTCAATGGTTA